>MEHQ01004016.1:72690-111758 GCA_008828725.1 Saccharina japonica
CGGGTACGCCGGCGTCGGCCGACGACCCAGCCGCTGCCGCGCCAACTGAGCCGCCCAACCCTGCTGAAGCGGCTGCCCCTGTTGCCGCCGCCGCCGCCGCCGCCGCCGCTTGCGCCGCCACCCCTTGTGCCCCCGCCGCCTCACCGGAAGGCTGCGCACTCGGTAGTGGTGGTGGTGGTGGTGGAGGAGGTGGAGGTGCTTGTGCTTGTGCATGTGCTTGTGCTCGTGCTTGTGGTGGATCCTCCGCCGCCCCCGATCCTTCCGCTTGTCGGATGACCCCCCTGGCTACCGCCTCCATTGACGACACGCATCGGAGGCACGCGCGCAGCCGCTCCCGGGTGCACGCGGTCTGCAGGAGGGCGTGCTTCTCGGCGACGTAAAAGGGGAGGAAGGACGCCATCCACATCGACAGGTTTACCGCGCCCATGGGAATATCCCCGTGCGTCTCCACCAGCTGGCTCTGGAGGAGGGAGAAGGAGGAAGCGAGGGGGCGGGGGAGGGGTACTCATTTGTTGCTTGCCTTAGTCATTTGACCATTGACCACACATCCCGTTCCAGACGGAGCACCGGGTTGTGTGTATGTGTGTGTGTGTGGGGGGGGGGGGGGGCGTACTCATCTGCTGCTTGCCTTAGTCATTTGACCATTGACCGCATCCCTTTCGAGACGGAGCACCGTTCCTACTCCTAATAGAGACACCTCCAACATTTTGGCGCTCATTACGTTGTTTCCATATAATACAAATATGTTTTTTTGCTAATCCTTCGTATCCCCTTTCTGTTTCGCCGCCTTTGGCCACCATCTGGTTCCTAAGATAGCGATCGGTTTCTCGCTATGATCTAGTGTACCAAGCTTCTCCGTGTCACATTCGTCAATTTACCTCATTTCCTCTTTTAACACATCCCGTCCCTCCTTGTAACATTTCACATTCTCCCACTACGTGAATCCTACTCTCGATTGCTTTGCCACATGGGCACATCTGTGCATCTACTCCCTCCTCCTCCCGGCTACTGGTGAGGGTGGGGGGAGGGGGGGCGTACTCATTTGTTGCTTGCCTTAGTCATTTGACCATTGACCACGCATCCCTTTCGAGACGGAGCACCGTTCCTACTCCTAATAGAGACACCTCCAACATTTTGGCGCTCATTACGTTGTTTCCATATAATACAAATATGTTTTTTTGCTAATCCTTCGTATCCCCTTTCTGTTTCGCCGCCTTTGGCCACCATCTGGTTCCTAAGATAGCGATCGGTTTCTCGCTATGATCTAGTGTACCAAGCTTCTCCGTGTCACATTCGTCAATTTACCTCATTTCCTCTTTTAACACATCCCGTCCCTCCTTGTAACATTTCACATTCTCCCACTACGTGAATCCTACTCTCGATTGCTTTGCCACATGGGCACATCTGTGCATCTACTCCCTCCTCCTCCCGGCTACTGGTGAGGGTGGGGGGAAAGTATCCTATCATTCCCCTACACGATACCCGGTCACCCCGATGGTCTAGAGGTCAACCCCGGCTATCGGTAGCGTCGGAGTCAGGGGTTCCAATCTCGGTGTCGGGGTTTTTATTATCTGATTGCCTTAGCTGTCAAGAGCGCCTGTTGTAGCGTGGGTAGGTTCAATTCGACGAGAGTCGATCCCGAGGCAAGAACGTGGACAGCCCTTCTCGAGATAAACGTGCAAGGCATTCACTGTAGTGGGAAGAGGTAAGAAGGGCCTACGATGTGATCCCGGGTTATAATGACTACTATTAACATTAGGAGAGAGAGAAAGGAAGGGCAACTGTGTATTTAAATAGGGATGAAAAACCAAAAACATGAAAAGCATGATTAGAGATATTATTTCTGCCCGTGTATTGTGACTATTATATACGATCGAACTATCTTGCGATGAGTTAACGTGAGAACACAGAACAACAGCACCAGCAGGGCGTTGTCTGTAACCGTGCCACCATGACATCCATCTTAGACGCGAGGAGAGCAAACCATAGCGTGACAAAGACATTGGAACGTGATGGATGTATTATGTGAGACAGGCTACCGGTAGCAGCGGCTGTGTTGACTCAACAGCAAGAACGAATACGAAGCCTTCTTATTTCTACGGTAGCATCGAGAAGCCCCGACCATGGCCACTCACTTGCGGACCCCCTCCGCCTCAACAACGAGAATTGCCTATAATACTACACTCGTGTATCCCCGGGAGGAGAGGGGGGAAGCAGTACTTCATATTCATGCATGGCCGTAGTCGTATGACCATATACCCTCGCATCCCTACAATGCAGGGACGGAGCACGTCGGGTTTTCATCAGCCAGGGGGGAGGTGGGGGGCTTGCTCATTTGTAGCTTGCCTTAGTCATTTGACCATTGACCACGCATCCCTTTCGAGACAGAGCACCGTTCCTACTCCTAATAGAGACGCCTCCAACAGTTGGGCGCTCATTACGTTGTTTCCATATTTTTATATAGAAACTTTATCTTGATCATATCCCCTTCCTGTTTCGCCGCCTGTGGCCACCATCTGTCTCCTAAAATAACAATCATTTTTTCACTACTAGGAGGGGGGGGGGGGGGGGCACTGGTTATTCATGCATGGCCGAGGCGGTAAGACCATCAACCCTCGCATCCCTACAATGCCGGGACGGAGCATGTCGGGTTTTCACCGACCAGGCAGACCTTGCTAGCACCAAGCGCGAGGCGCCGTGAGGTGTTGGGCGAGTCGCACGAAGGGTGAGCTGCATCCTACTAAGAACCGCTTGTGACGCGGACTTGATATGGATGACAGCTTCAATGAGTTAATTTAATTTCCGGTGTGGCCACTTCCAACTACTAGGGGGGGAGGGGGGGGGCTAGTATTAATAATAGGGATCGTATATTGCTTGACCGGTGACGTGTTCTCTCGCGCATGCGGGCACGAGATCTACGATAAGTATCTACGACCCTGTCTTCCACAGTTATGCCCATGAAAACTGCACTACTGATATGCGGACAACGTACTTGAGGATTTAGAGTCAGATGTGTCTTGTATATACAGGAGGTCAACTCACCAGGATGTGATACCTGCCAACAAGCTTGCTCTTCACCATCACTCGACCGTCGACCAAGAACTCCGCATCGCACTGCGAATGAACAACAACAAATAAAAGAGAGGTGGGGTCGTGACGAACGGAAAAACAAACAAACAAAACGAACAAACAAACCAACAAACGATTACGCGTATACGTAGGAAGAACTACTGCAGGACCTCGTCTGGAGTGAACGGTCGCTAGCTGCCTCTTCGGCAGACTACTCGCTAGCTACCAACCATGGTTCGTGAGAATCGGAACTTTTCGGGGGAATAGCTCTTTACTGTTCACTTTCGGGACTAGCTTTCTCAGGTCGGGTTGGGTCGAGTCGGGTCGAGTCACCTATTACAACCCAACCCAGACCAAACGTGTGACATTTTCGTACATCTCCTTCCGTTGCACTTCGGACGAACCCTCGCTTGTATACCATATCGGTACATACCATGCAAATATGAGTTTCGCCGAAATCCTCCATCTCACAGCTGTCGTTTTTTTAAGATTATTATTTATTTTTCAAACGATATACCATACTGCATATCGCTCTTGGGCGGAAAAGTAACAGACCAGGCTAGGCGTAAAATAGGCGTCCGGCTCTCGTGGTGCGGGCCGGAGGCCGTATTTTTTCTTCCATATATGCATCAATACTCTCAAAATGTGCGTCTAACCCGCTCGGTTTAGCTGTTTGAGGCCTCTGCTATGCCCTCAGCTCAGGCAGAGGAAACATGCCCCATAATAGAGCATCTGAGACGAAATCAACACAAAAAGAGCCCCAAATTTTATTCGCCTGTCGCAAAAAGCACACCTAAAAAAAAAAAGCGGACCCGCACAGTTTTTTTTCGCCTACGGCGAAAAAAAGTGCGGCACAAAAAAAAACGTGGTGCGGCAAGCCGCACCATGCCTCCGGTACGTGATGAAAAAAACGGGATTTAGGACAAAACGGTGCGCCAGCGCAACATTTCACTACCTATTTTACGCCCTGGTAAGGACCATTTAGACATAAATATGAATGACCAAGCGGTCGTTGTATTTACTACGTACGCCCTGAGCAGTACCATGTGTAATGTACCTCGCCAGCCAGCCGCCTGGGCTCCCTTTTTTGCTGCACCGTGTGGCTGGTGTACGCCGTAATCGTCACACACACCCCCTCCCCCAAATTAAATTACCTCATTAAAGCTGTCATCGCATATGCAAGTCCGCCTCACAAGCGGTTCTTAGTAGGATGCAGCTCACCCTTCACGCGACTCGCTCAACACCTCACGGCGCTTCGCGCTTTGGTGCTAGCAATGTCTGTCTGGTCGGTGAAAACCCAACATGCTTCGTCCCGGAATTGTAGGGATGCGAGGGTCTATGGTCATACGACTACGGCCATGCATGAGTATGAAGGACACCCCCCTCCTCCTCTCCGTCCCGGCATTGTAGAGATGCGAGGGTCTATGGCCATACGACTACGGCCATGCGTGAATATCGAGTACCCCCCCCCCCCTCCTCTCCCCAAGTCTCGAATTTCACAGTTAAACCATTTAAATATTGTTACTGGGATTCGGAGAAGGAGGATCGGTTCGTGTCACGGGGGTTAAAAAAAAAGCACAAAGGAGACGCGCCGTGCTAAAGGACACCCCCCTCCTCCTCTCCGTCCCGGCATTGTAGAGATGCGAGGGTCTATGGCCATACGACTACGGCTATGCATGAATATCGAGTACCCCCCCCCCCCCCCTCTCCCCAAGCCTCGAATTTCACAGTTAAACCATTTAAATATTGTTATTGGGATTCGGAGAAGGAGGATCGGTTCGTGTCACGGGGGTTAAAAATGAAGCACAAAGGAGAGACGCGCCGTGCTATCAACACGATGGGGGGATGATACCTTTTGGACCGAAAAAAGGATGTGACTTCGTGTTAGTAAACTCCTACACTGAGGGACTATCACCCGGTGTGATAAATGCTATCACCCGGGCGGTGGAACGGGTTGCTCATTGGGTTCAGTCCAACCACATCTGACCCAAGACGCATGGTACGGTAGCCTGCATGCAGGTGCACCGTGATCGTTCTGAGGGCGGTGGTCACTTGAGGAGGGAGCTCCATACATCACCCAGAAACTGATTTTTGAGGAAAATCAAAGTGCTACCATACCATACCCGATGAACAATAGGATCTATTTTATACCACGGCCTAGGCGTAAAATGACACATTCTGCAAGACAAAAAATGACATCCCCACAAGTTTGGGCTAATACATATAAGGGCCCGAATTAACGAGTATAAAATAATTTCAATTTGGAAAAAATAAAATTCAAATTCGCTTTTCATTGGTCAACACACGCACCAGCACCATATATTATGCCCCAAGATCCTAGNGAGTACTATCAATCAACAAGAACAGAACTACTGTCATTTCGTCTGGTGATCGCCGTAGTATATACCGCCGAGCTGCAGGAGTAGTCGGTCCGAATATCAACCATAAATTGCTGATAGTATATACCAGGTATATGCGTATGCTTGTACTCGTACTTCAGTGCAGTGTAAAAAATGCGCCCCCGTTTTGGGGAACAAAGGAACAAACTACCATTCATTCGTATATACTATTGGTAGAAGTACTTGAAATCACACCATCATTTTCGGAGTACCTGGTACAGCAGGACTGATATTATATACGAGGAACATACCGTAGCAAAATATCAATAGTAGTATTGTGGTGAACATAACCAAATGTGGTGTTTAAAAAAGAACATGCGCATGGTTTTTTGGGTCCATCGCGGGTTCTGAATTTATGATACTATTTATAGTAGTAGTGTGAATACGGAAAATCTTACGTAGTGTGATTTTATCCTTTTCAAGATGCACCCACCCCCCGTTTTGGGGGCACACTATACTCTACTTAGGGCCCGTTTTAACGAAGAAGAAAAAAAATCAATTTGGAAAAAAAAATATTCAAATTCGCTTTTCATTGGTCAACACAAGCACCAGCACCAAATATTATGATCTTGGGGAAAAATAAAATTCAAATTCGCTTTTCATTGGTCAACACACGCACCAGCACCCCCCCCCCAAGATCCTATTCTTTGGTGCTGGTGCGAGGGTTGACCGATGAAAAGCGGTTTTTTTTTGTTTTTTTTTCCAAATTGATTTTTTTTCTTTCTTCGTTAAAACGGGCCCTAAGAAGCCCCGTCATCCACAAAAAAAAAAATCAGCCGAAAATTGCCACCTCTATCGTAGCACGCATCCAAAAAAACAAACTCAGTTTCGGTGAGGTACGGGACATTCTCACTCCCTTAAGAACTGCAAAAAAAAGAAATGGCGGACAAAATACTTGGGGAGTTACGTAGTGTGGGGCACTTATTAAAACTGCAAAAAAAAAAAAAAAAAAAATTGCGGACAAAACACTTGGGGAGTTAGTGTGGGGGCACTTATTAGAACTGCATAAAAAAAAAAGAAATTGCGGACAAAATACGTACTTGGGAGTTAGTTTGGGGCACTTTTTTTCAGTGGGAAAAGGGTTGAAAGCCGAGGAGCGTCGGGAAAAGAGGTGTGCTACGTATTACGGGAGGGCCATAGTAAATAGGACCAAATATTGTTACGAGTAAAAAAAAGGAAAAACTATATACCAAGTAGGATATTGGGTGTACCGTAGGTCCCTATCTACTTTATAAGTCTCCCGTAATCCCACCTCTATTATTAAAAAAATTAAAAAAAAAAAAACACAGCTGTGAGATCGAGGATTTGATCGAAACTCACCTTTGCAAGCTGAGTGGGATACTTCGATCGCGCGAACTACGGGTTTTTGAGGGGAACAACATCTGACATCTGTGGAACTCAAGGGAGGTCACATATATACGGTGTACTTCCTGTTATATCGTAGCAAGCGCCCCGGGTCGGTTTTCGTTACAAGGGCGAAACAATACCTGGGTAATATACCAGGTATGTACGTACAACAAGTATATTTGTTCAGAGTTGGATCAACTGCCTTTTTTTTTGGGGGGGGGGGGGGGGGGGGGGGGGGGGGGGGGGGGGGGGGGGGGGGAAGAGACGGAAGGAAACACACGATGCGTTGGGATCGGTAAACTGCTGTTGCACTGACGCTATTCACTCGTCGTGTATAGATGTGCCGCCCATGTCTTAAAACAGCGTCTAAAATACGCGGTACGCCGCGAAGGGAGACGCGAGATAACAACACACATGCATCCATACGCGTCAGCTCCACAGCGTGCTATCATATAAAACTGTATATCCGCCCTACAAGTCAGTCCAACATTCGACAACACGCGAGGCGGAAGATTCAAGATATCAAACTCTTACTATGCATGCGACACCAGCCATGGTGACCACAACGAATAGCAGCGTGTAACACACGCAAGGGCATGGCCGGATGGCTGGGGGGTGGAGGCGGGATATTTGGGGGGAAGACGACTTGGGGGTCACAAGTCGCGAAGGCAAGGCAAGGACAAGAGGAGGGGGAGAAGGAGGAGGGGACGAGGAGGGCCAGGTCAATACTCCCCAAGTTTCTGAGGAAGGCAAAGGGGTCGAGCGGGAGAGGATGAATCCCACAGGTACCCTCTATCAAACATGCTATTTATACAAGGAGACCCCGGTTTGACGCCTTGACTGACCTCTACCCTACACTAAAACTAGTATATTAATACCAAAAGAGTCATTGACACGGTCTCCTAGATGTTTTCCATCTATAGACTAAGCCGCGCATTCAATCTGTGCTCACAGAGGCACATCACACGAGCACAAAACACGTACCAGGCACTAAGACACATACACACAAAACACACACCACCGAGGGCTTAAGAAACATAAATAAACCATGGACCGCACATCACATACACGAAATGAACCATATAAGGGGAATGGGAGAGGTTGAACGGACATGAGTCTGTGATGTGTGAAAGGGGGGGAGAGGAAAGGTTTGGTTTCGGTATTAGGTTGAACGGATATTGTCTAATATGTATAAAGAAAGGGGGAGAGAGGAGAGCTGTGGTTTGGGATTTTTTCTTTCTGGAAACAAAAATATGGGACACATACTTCGTATAATACGAACACGCCTTGCTGGATGTAGATGGGTCAAAATAACCAGCGGTCTTCACGGGCCATGATCCGAACCGCGGGTCGGGTCACGATTTTTTTTTCAACATCACGGGTCGGGTTGGGTCGGGTTGTGGGTCGTGTCAGAAGGCTTTTAAACTCTCACGGGTCCGGTCCGGTCGGGTCAGGTCACCCTTACCCGAGCCCACCGGATCCCGTGAGGTTCAATTCGACCAGTGAACAGCAGACCTGAAAATAACGGCTTCGTGCGATTTAACAACGCACACACACAGAGACACACACACACACCTTCGGCTTGTGTCGATGATCCGCTTCATCATGAGCTTGTAGCGCGGCTCGAAGAAATGCAACCACAGCGTTTCGCCGGGAAACATCGGCTGGTGGTAGAAGAACGCGGGCAGGCAGAGCTCGAACTTGTGCTTCTCCGCCGCCGTCTCGCGCATCCGTCGCTCCAGCAGCTCGGGGAACAACGCCTTCGCGATGTCCGCGATCATCACGTTTTGTGGTTGATCTTCCGCCCTGTAGGTCCATTGCGGTAGAAAAAAAAAAAAAAAAAAGGAACACGGTGGCGGCGGCACGAACCAGAGAATAATTTGTATGGTGATGGCTTTTTATTATGGCCATTCTTATCGGAGGCATGAATTTCCAAAATTTCCAATATTTTTTTCGAGCATTTTCTTGTATTTCCATTTTTTTCCATCTTTCCCCCCCCCCCCCCCCCATTGATTGGAACGCGAAGCCTTTCAATCATTTTTCCCTCTGCAGAATTACCAAAAAATGGAAACATTTCCTCTTTTTCCTCTTTTTCCTTTTATTTTTTGGAAAAAAATACTGGAAAATATGAACTTATGGAAAAAAAGTTGCTCGATAAGAATGACCCTGTGTTACTTACTGAGCAGATGCGATGTACGGAGTAAGTATTACCTGGTGTTTTTTGCTTACGCGTACAACTCAGCACGGAAACTATTCACAACATTTAACGGTTACCCCAGGGGAGATAGTTTGGCGACACGTGGATCTGCATATACCAGTGTACTTGTCGTAGTAGTAGTAGTAGTAGTAGTAGTAGAAGTAGTAGTAGTAGTAGTAGTAGTAGTAGTAGTAGTAGTAGTAGTAGTAGTAGTAGTAGTAGTAGTAGTAGTAGTAGTAGCAGCAGCATACACCTGGTTTACGAGGATGCTTCGTGTATAGTTTCAAGTACCAGATACCAGCGATCCACTCTTGATGGTCGATTGCGAGACGAAACCTACGGTAAGCCTCCAGACCGGGTGCCAGGCATCGGGTTTACATCCAATAGGCGCGCCGCAGGATAGACGCCGTCCATGTTCCACGACAAATCGATCTAATCATGACCATCGTGAAATCAGAATCATCGTACATACGAAGGGACAACGGCGGCGCCAAAGACCGCTGACAACAAAGCACAGAGTAGATAGACCACGCACTCGTACAACACGAATACTCGTGGGACAAGCAAAGGACCATAAATCAATACCGGTACTATGGCGGGGGGGCATAGTAAATAGGACCTACGGCACACGTGATACCCTTCAAATTTACGAGTTCCTATTTTTACTAACAAAATTTGGTCCTATTCACTACGGTCCTCTGTGATACAAAGTAACTACGTATATACAATCTAGGGACTTCGTATATAGGGAAGAAACGCCGAAAAGAAATGCCTTGAGTTTTAGGCAGGATTTCTCGACTAACAACTATAGTCGATAGGTGCCGTTAGCTAACTAACTGAATCAAGTCGGCAAGTCAGGTGGGTCTGATGACAGCATTGCCCGAAGTTCGCAAGGCTATTTATTGCACTGCCCACAAAACCAAACATGAACAGCAATCAAATAACGCCGACGTACGTAACTAGTAGAAAACGAGGTTGGGTCAAAAAGCGGATGTTAGGTACAAGGTACAGCGCAGCATGCTGATACGCCTATCTGTAAACTGGTGTGCGCTCTTCCTATTAAACCCCCTTTTGGAGACCCCGGGACAAGCGACACCAAATTAGGCCGCACGTTTCGATGGCTCTGTGGTCGCGTTGTCTGGGTCCTTTTTTGGGTTAGATTTGACGCTTGCACAGCTATCGTAGAATCAAACCCCTCATCATTCCGTCAGCAAACTCACAACCGAGGCGTTTGTACAAGAGTCCCCTGTATCCTCGTATATACTCCTTGTCCTGCTGTCAAAATTCAAAATCAATCTCAATTTTTGTCGTTCATCTACCTACAACCAATACTGATATTCTCAACCCACGATATATTCAAAACAGCTATTCGTATTTATATTTGCTGTCTCGAACCGAAGTGAAGAGGACTACAGCAGTCAGTATGTACATACCAGATACTACCGTAGGCTCAGAGCAGTAGTTTCTACCTGGTGCTACAACAGGCAGCGAGTTTTCTCAAGTCTCCAGCAGTACCGGACACCTATTATTAATAAGACGTCGTAGGTGGAAAATCTGGTGTAAGGCTGGATTTCATATATATACGATATATATATTTTTAAATTAAAAAACAACAGCTGTGAGCTCGAGGATTTCGTCGAAGCTCATCTTTGCTAGCTGAGTGTAGAAGAGGGTGTTATCAACACCAATTTCAAGATAACGACTCCAGATTTTCTTATTTTCATCTTAACCTCAGCCTGTATTTCTTAATAGCCTGTTTCTTATTAGGTGTCCTGTACTGCATCCCAAGTAGACATTGGCCCTCAAAACGTTGGCGCAGCTGGAAGGGGGCTGAACGACGTTGCGTGCAAACGACTGCGTGGTGCAGCAGCACCAGCAGCACCAGCAGCAGCAGCAGCAGCAGCACCACCACCACCACCACCACCACCACCACCTTAGAGTATATCGTCCACCATTTAGTCGAAGGAAATCGGGCGGCCTGATGTAAGCCAATCGCTGTCGTCGTAGATCTCAGCCACTCATCATTACGGAGTGTGCTGTATACCAGGTAATAAATACATAACAGGTTTGTATTGCATGGTACCTAGTATTTCGTATACTTGCTGTGAAAGTCAGAAATTCCAATGCACCAATCCACCCTTGCTGAGTCATTCCAACATTTCAAAAATCAAGCCCCCCGCAGGGCCCCCGGAGGGCCGCCGGAGGCGAAAAAAATGCGATCTATGCGCGAATATACGCCTAAATACTAAGTGAAAAGCCTTTAAATTTATTTTGGGCTACGGCGAATAGAAAAAAGTACCTGAAAAAAATAAGAGCCTACGGCGAATAGCAAAAGGTGCTTAATTTTTGGTTTCGACCAAGGCGAATAGGACAAGGGGCCTACAAGATGTTCAATTACGACTATTAAGAAGTACTAAGGGGGAAGGCTATCCCACCGACCAATCAAGTCTCCAATGGTAAGGGTCCAATGGCGGTGCAGTCAGCAGTCAGCAGTCAGCAGTCAGCCACGCTGTGGCTCAAATGGCCTGAACAACTGCTGTAGACGTAGCCTAACCCTAACCCATACCAGGTAGTATGTAATGGCGACCCAGGATATAATGGCTGGTCACCACCACCAACGACAACAACCACCAACAGTGCCCAAGACGGTACATACAGCGCGATATGCTCTGCGCTGTCATATCATATGCCTGTGGTGCCTCACGTATATCCTAGCCCCTGGTGATGCTAACTCGTACCAGGTACATAGCAGCGTGTGGTATATGGTATGCGTTGTATGTGTCATTCGTCATTGCTGCTGTTTTGCGCCATTTTCGTCAGAACTGCTCTGTATTGTGATTGTCGTAAAGCCAGTACACGTGTACGTACACGTAATATATTTAACAGTAAAAAATATTCGTATAAATGTACAAAGGTGTACAGCAGTATGTAAGATATGATACGCTTATACGATTATGATACGTAGACCACGTGTCGTATGCTTGTGTACGTCCTGCGTCAACATGTATACACGAGTATGAAATAGAAACAGGTTCGTAATCTCGTACCAGGTATGTATGTACGTATGTACTCGTACGAGCACTTCATTTTTTTCTTGTACCTCCTACTCGTATCTTCGGTATGATATCTTCGGAGAGGATACGCAAGTTGTCTCCCTTATGCGTACGCATACCACAACGTCCGGAAATGTAAGGAACTTTCGGAACCTCATACTATTAATAGGAGTATTAATATTGATAATAACGAAACGGTCTTTACATTTCCGGACAGAGTTGTCCCCGGTATCTAAGTACGTGTGTACAGCAGCAGCAGCAGCAGCAGCAGCAGCAGCAGCAGCAGCAGCAGCAGCAACAGCAGCAGCACATCAGCAGCAAGCACAGCATCAGTGGGCGAGGGTGCAACGCGCGCTCGAGCAGTAGACACACCGAAACAGGAAGAGCGGACGTCTTCCACAGGGCGCCGTCAGTCCAGAGACCCGACTCACAATATCCAACCGATCCCCATACCCACGCAGACAGAGCCAGGCCCGTGTACAGACCTGGCTGGCTGGCTGTACAGCAGCGGCAAGTACCCGAGGCCCGAGGTACCCAAAATCCAAAGCCTGCTGCATGCGTATGAATACGTACGAGTACGTACGTATACTCGTAAATGATCCGAGTATAACAGGACCACGAAACCCGCACAAACCATCATCTGATTCAGATCGTGTGCACCAGGTGAGGACCTGATAAAAGCATCTTGAGCTATCATACCAGGTACCTGTTATTAAATACCACTATGACCCGAAATACAAGGACCGTTCGTATTGATTATTGATATACTACCGGTTCTTATATTTCAGGTCATAGTGGTGGTATATACCAAAATTAGAAAACACCCGGACCGGTGCTTTTGGTTTGTTGGTTTTCACGTTTTTTTACCAGCTGGTTTCTGTGTCAAAAGTCCAAACGTACCAGACATTTTTACGAAAAACAGCCCACCATATAGTGAATAGTGCTGTCTGTATATGGCGGCATGAACTATGAACCCGCCGGCACTCCTGATATAAAAACCATTTCATCATAAGGGGCTCATTTCACGAGTGGGCATATACATATGTCGATCGGCGATGCTCGTCGTCGTCCCCTAGAGCAATTGCTAGTGCACTCGGGGCAGCAGCAAACAGCAGCAGCAGCAGCAGTAGCAGCAGACTGCAGTGTCGCGGGAACACAGACAGGCACGCGTCGGTGAAGCAAAATGAGACACGTGCACTTCGTCCGTCGCGGTGTTTTTTTTTTTTACAGCAACAAAGAAAGAGCCTCTCATGATCGAGACTGGAAACAAACGCGCCTGTGAATGACTCTGTCTGCAAGCGCAAATAAGCTCGAGGCAACAGCTATGGTGCGACTCTTCCGTACCTGGCGTGGCAAACCGCTCGGCAGCAGGGACACCTCTTGGCACTGCGTTGCAGCGTCTTCACCAAGCACGTTCTGCAAAATGTGTGCCCGCAGCTGATAGAAACAGGTTGACACACCAAGCTCAAGCAGATGCCGCACTCGAGCAAGCCTAGCAGGAGGAGGTCGGCAAGCGAAGCTTGCTGCTCCGGCTTGTCGTCCATAGCCCCCCCGTCTCCTGGGAACGGATCCCTCGTCTCACCGCCTTGCGTGGATGGCTGTTGCTCTGTAGACTCAGCGTCTGTTCGGTTGTCTCTCGTACTTTTTTTTCTTGATGTTGTGAGTCACTCCACCCCAAAATCGGAGGCTCGATATTAGTATAGTGACATGGAAGGCCTTGATTCCCAGGGGCCAATAGGAAGATAAAAAAAATCGAATTTCAGTGTGCTGGCTGTGGCAGGTCTGCTCTGCTGTCCTCTGTCTAAGCTACGAGTACGAGGAGGGGTACTCCTATAGTGCTGTGTATACATTATCCTATATTTATAGCGTTCGCCGGTCAGCGTTAACTCTTGGTGTGCATACTGCGCCTCGTAAGTGCTGCATCTCGCACGTCAAGCCCCAAATCTCTCAGACAGAGAGACGACGCAATGCTCCGGCAACGGAAAGAAGGTGCCTCTGCCTCGGCGGCGGAAACATCCCGCCCTCTCGATTCCGACGAGCAAGAGAAGGTGCTCACGACCATCGCGCAAGAAGCCAGGAGACAAACGACCTTCTTCACGGTGAGCGGCTCAGTCGGATGTACATCATGGCTCGCCATTGAGTGCAGAGCATACACTGCACACACAAGACGGTATATAAGCAGGTGCTCTGGACTGCTGTCCGCTGCTGTGTGTGCTCACTTCATGGGTTCTCCTCCCGCTCACGTCACCCGCAAGCACAAATAACTATTAATAGGCGACCGACACACAATCACCCGTTACCCGTAACCGTTGGCGTCACCGATGCCATTGCCCTTGTCCGTTGCCTCCCTAACATACTCCGCCGCCGTCCCATTCTCTCTCCACGCACTCACCCTCCAGCGTGTTTTTTCCGGGTTCCTTTTGATTTGCGGCGTGGCCCTCATCCGATGCTCGCTGCACATGCTGCTTGGGGGAGACCTGGAGCCTTTGGCCCACAGGGCGTTTCTAGAGGGGATCCCGGACGCGGCGTTTCATGCGACGTACGCCGGGCAGCTGCTGGGTCTTTTTCTAGCGTACAAGGTTGCCCAGGTGAATATCAATAGTGTCCTCCGTTATGAAATGCACCTGGTGTATGGCAGTACCCCGAGAGCATCGTACCCCTCTCTGGTGCCGCAACGACCAACACTAAAAGTGATTGTGTGCAGCAGCAGCAGTACCAGGGTATAGACGTTGGACGACTACACGCCGTGCCTGGCTGGTATGTGAATACCGGGTATAGACTTAGTACATAGAACTTCTTTGCTTCGGAAGCTCTCCTCGGCATATGTTGGTACCTCACAGCCACTCTCAGCCTCTAATTGCCGAAGCACAAGTTACTTGCCGTCCGTTCCGGAGGTTCCCGGCTTTCTGTGTTTTTATTTCTAAAATTGCAATTTCAACTTTTTTACTTTAATTTTTTTTTCCGGTTTTGGGTTCGTGCGTGTACCCAGTGAGCACGACAGCGCGTGCGAGCCCGGCACCACCGCGGGTATATGGGAGGGCGCTGGCCAGTAGAGGGGGGGGTCAGAAGGAGCGCGGTCGTTTTTTTCTTGGCTAGGCGTGGCGTGTCCACCGAGACACGAGGGGAACATGAAGGTCCTCACTATTGCTGCTGCTGCAATGAATCCAGTATGTATGTCCGAAATTATAAGGATTTTTTAGTCTGTAATAAAAGAACATTCAAGCCAAGTTCAAGCGGTGCGTTATTTGTCGAAAAACTATTTATTATCTATCTACTCTTGATCTACTACGAGTACTGCTGTATGCATTTGCAAGTCGCCTATACGTTTGTTGGTTCTTTGTGTGTGTGTGTTTTTTTGTGTCGTACTGCTGTCGCCGTACACAGGTATGATACTTGATTTGCCACAGAATATATGCCACATACCAGTACTCCTGCATCACAATACAGCGGTAGACGGGTACTGCTGTACGTTCAGTTGCGTACAACAGTAAGTATTTCGCTGCATCGCACCATGAATCTCTTTGGCCTTTTCAAGTTGGTCTTTACACATCGTCGACCTCTTCTGCCCCTTTTCTTAAGTTGCGCGAGCGTAGCGGGCGGCTGTCCCTCGGAGCGAAGCTTTGCTTTCTTCGCGATGTTTAAGGGTGTGTTAGAAGGGTACCGTACTTAGGTATACCCGGGTAAAACCGGGTACGTACCTTACCTAACCACTTAGGTACGTTAGGTACGGACCCCGATACCTTACCTAAGMTGTTAGGTACTTAGGTACGGACCTCGATACCTTACCTAAGTTTTAGGTACGATAGGTACGCCGCTCGATACCTTACCCGGGTACGGGTATACAGTCGACGAAAATACCCGGGTTTAGGTACAAGCTCAGAGACGACCTCAAGACCTTACCTAAGTTTTAGGTACGTTAGGTACGAACCCCGATACCTTCCCTAAGTTTAGGTACGTAGGTACGGACCTCAATACCTTACCTAAGTTTTAGGTACGTTAGGTAGAGACTTCGATACCTTACTCTAAGTTTTAGGTACGATAGGTACGCCGCTCGATACCTTCCCGGGTACGGGTATACACGTCGACGAAATACCRCGGGTTTAGGTACGAGCTCAGATACCTTACCGAAATGTGCACGTAATAAAAAGTGAAATACAGACGTCATCTGCGAGAGACAAAAACTCAAATTCTTGAATTGAAATATNTTTCGTGTTGGAAGATAAAAAAAATCACCAGTATTGTTTCTGTCCTGTATTTGCCGTCATACATGTGGAGCTCTTGGCATTATCAAGTCGCCAGTTGCAAAAACATTACATGTTCCTCTTTTACGCTTTTCACATTTGGTTCTATTCTTCCTTCCGCGAGCGTAGCGGGCGGCGTTAGCCGCCCGCGCAGCGGAGCTCTTGTATACACTACACGAATAACCTGCTAACATCGTAGTGTTACAAGAGGCATTCGTTCGTTCCCACCGCAACGTCAAAAGGTAACAAACACGCCTTATCACTTGATGAGTATCGTATTACGTATTGCGGCACAGCATTTAGGCACAGTTTGCTCGTGGTTCCTTCTGACGGCAGCCATTCTGATGTGCAGTCAGGGCCTGGGAACGGATATTGAAACGGAAAGAGTTGCGGGTACGCCTGCCATCGAAACGTAAAGTTTCGTTAGGGTGTGTTAGGTAAGGTACGTACTTAGGTATACCCGGGTAAAATACCCGGGTATGTACCTTACCTAACCACTTAGGTACGTTAGGTACGGACCCCGATACCTTACCTAAGTGTTAGGTACGTTAGGTACGGACCTCGATACCTTACCTAAGTTTTAGGTACGATAGGTACGCCGCTCGATACCTTACCCGGGTACGGGTATACACGTCGACGAAAATACCCGGGTTTAGGTACAAGCTCAGAGACGACCTCAATACCTTACCTAAGTTTTAGGTACGTTAGGTACGAACCCCGATACCTTACCTAATGTTTTAGGTACGTTAGGTACGGACCTCAATACCTTACCTAAGTTTTAGGTACGTTAGGTAAGGACTTCGATACCTTACCTAAGTTTTAGGTACGATAGGTACGCCGCTCGATACCTTACCCGGGTACGGGTATACACGTCGACGAAATACCGGGTTTAGGTACGAGCTCAGATACCATTACCTGAAATGTGCACGTAATAAAAAGTGAAATACACGACGTCATCTGCGAGAGACAAAAAACTCAAATTCTTGAATAGATATATAAATACATGTACAAAATTGCAGCTGCTGCTCGGAGAGAGCTCGACAGCTTTTCTTAGACGTAGATTTTTGCCCTTTTCGCGATAACTGGCGATGACGTCCACCCGGCGGCACGCAACTCCCTCATCGTGCTCGCCGACCCCTGCTCTGCCTACTCTGCCAAGGGCGGCCTCGGCCGTGCCCAACTCATGTCTCACGGGGCTGCGATTTTTCCAGGATTCCATGCCCTTTTTGTCACGTGCACATACCATACCAACCAGTACATGCTTTTTTGTTCTACACGCAAACCGCATTATTCAAGATTCCGTTTCTTTTATGTAGACGACCAACCCGGAATTTTATCGTACCGGCTCCTTTTACTGCGGATATAACTACGTACGTATTATATGTACGAGTACCAGTACCGCTGCAAGCAAGTTAGGGCCCTATTAACGAACATCGCTTTTTATTGAAATGGGAAAACAATTTTTGTTTTTCGTTTGTTTTGTAATACGATTTCCCTGAAAAAACGTGTTTGGGTCTTATCGAGGAATGGTGTATTGCGTCAAAAAATGAGAATAACGCACAAGGGTCAACGAACACCCGTGAGTAACCAACGAGGCGACCTACGGCCTGTGTCCTCCCCGGGGCGCCGCTGCCAGCGGATAATTATGTCTGCCAGCACCGGCTAGGAGGCTACCACTCTAGGGATGTCTTGGGTGGGCTGGCGCAGCCCCGAAGCCAACGCGGGCAGCAGCGACGGGGATACAGCGATCGAACGTTCTACGCCAAGTCGCGACCTGGTCGGTGCTCGTGTGGTTTGGGAGGCAAAGAGAGGGTGAAAATTGGATTTGCGACGGCCTATATTACGTTTTGTGGCACCGCAAGCGGTCTACCCTATGGTAGGGCCCGTCGGACCTCGCGCTGCGGCTGATCCGGTGGCCGTGCTCTCGGATGAATGGTGGATCTCGCCTCTGAATCAGTCGACGACATGGCTCAAGTTTGCGTGGCTTCCTTCGGTTTCATGGAACACGCCACGTCCGAGTTGGATGAACTCCCAATTCAACAGAAAAAAAGAGCAAAAGAAGTCCCAAAAACTTCTTGTGGAGTTCCGTTTTATTGAACTACTCAGTTTTGAAATCGAAATATCTTGCTGGTTATTCACGTTTCGACCAATCAGGTCAAATCAAAACAAACAGCAAGAAAAAAAAAACTCAAACAAACGAAAACAAATGTTCGTTAATACGGGCCCTTAAACAGGGATATATACCAGGTATTTTCAATAGCGATGATATCTGTACAGTATTCATGCGTGCGTGGTATTCAGCAGTTGATAGTGGTCGGTGCGTGCCTGGATAAGTACCGGGCAGGGCCTCGCGTGCGCTCGCGGGCGTGGACATGCGGGCGGTGGGCGCTGCAGCAGCAACGTTTACCAAGAATATGGAGAAGCGCACATACAAAACACACACGCTCATTTTTTACACGCAGCTACTACTGTACATGCAGTACTACGCGTACGTACGTACGTACGTATACATTAACACCTCAGTACCATAGGGTGATATTTACAAGAAATAAGAAATTCGAAGCCGTTATATTGAAGCTACTTAGTATAAAACGCATCCTCTCCTCTCATGTGAATAAGAAACCTAGCTCTCCGTTTGTGAGTGTTTTTCATTACTTAGGTGTCATGTACTACTGCTGTACACCCCTTGGCAGTACAGAGTCGCTTTGTTCGCCCTAAGCTTAGCTACCAATCTACCTCATAGCACGCCGTGGATGGCTACCGCAGGCGGCATGCCGAGCCCCTTAAACATGTACAATGCCTGCTGTCGGAGAGAGCCGACGTTCTAGACGTATTGCTTTTGGAAACGCGATACGTCACCCGCACAACTCCCACTGCTGCCGCCCTGTCTGCTACCTCCAAGGGGTCCGGCCTGCCACTCAGTTACGGGCGCGATAGGTTCCATCCCTTTTGTCACGTGAATCATCAACAGTACATGTCAGTTGTAGCAAACCATTGCAGTCCTTTTTTATGTCGAGTAAGCACGGTTTCGTACGTCTTACTCGAAACGTAATTAATGAGAGCATCCGCTGAAGCAGACAGATTCATTCCAAATTCAGATCGTAGATTCATATGTGTTCGCGCAGTGGTCTGTGTCCGATAGACCGGGCAGGCTCGTGCTCGGTGAGAGCTGGGGCTCAGCACGTTATCAGATGAGACGATCAACACCCGCTTTGTTTAGACGCGACATGCATAATCAGATCCCTCATCGTGCTCGCCGACCCCTGCTCTGCCTACTCTGCCAAGGGCGGTCTCGGCCGTGCCCAACTCATGTCTCACGGGGCTGCGTTTTTCCCAGGATTCCATGCCCTTTTTGTCACGTGGACATACCATACCAACCAGTAATGTCATGCTTTTTTGTTTACTACACGCAAACCGCATTATGTCAAGATTCCGTTTTTTTAGTGTAGACGACCAACCCGGAATTTTATCGTACCGGCTCCTTTTACTGTGGATATACACGTTATTATATTGGTATACGCTGGAACGTATTAAGTACAATCGAGTAGTGCCGCTGCAAGCAGTAACAGAGTATCATATACCAGGTAATTTTTAATATGCGATGATATCTGTACAGTATTCATGCGTGCGTGGTATTCACAGCATAGTACTGATAGTGGTCGGTGTGTGCCTGGATATAGTACCGGGCAGGGCCTCGCGTGCGCTCGCGGGCGTGGACATGGGGCGGTGGGCGCTGCAGCAACGTTTACCAAGAATATGGTGATGGAGAGCGCACATACAAAACACACACGCTCTTTTTTTTTATACACCAGCTACTGCTGTATTTGGGGACAAACTACTTGGAATTAGTGTGGGATTGTTTTTTTCAGTTCTGAAGGGGATCGTCTACTGGCAGGCCCAACCAGTATACAGAGTATAGGACACCCGATGAGAAACAGGCTAATAAGAAAGCCAGGCTGAGATTTAGAGTAAAATAAGAAATTCGAGAGTCGTTATCTTGAATTTAGTGTAGAAAGCACCCTCATTCAAATAAGAAATCCAGCCTGGACCAGATTTCCTGTTTTTTATTAGGTGTCCTGACTGCTGTATGGCTGCTGCGAGTGGATTTCTACTGCCAGTGTATACTGTTTTCAGTGCCCAGCCCTCCTAATTTTACAGTTTTCTTAAGGGTATGTACCCGGGTACCCTTACCCGGGTACGGGTATACATGTCGACGGAATACCCGGGTTTAGGTACGACCTCAGGGGCGACCTCAATACCTTACCTAAGTTTTAGGTACGTTAGGTACGGACCCCAATACCTTACCTAAGTTTTAGGTACGTTAGGTGCAACCCTCAATACCTTACCTAAGTTTTAGGTACGTTAGGTAAGGACCCCGATACCTTACCTAAGTTTTAGGTACGTTAGGTACGGACCCCCATACCTTACCCGGGTATCGGGTATACACGTCGACGAAATACCCGGGTTTAGGTACGAGCCTTGGGACGACCTCAATATCTTACCTAAGTTTTAGGTACGTTAGGTACGAATCTCAATACCTTACCTAAGTTTTAGGTACGTTAGGTACGGCCGTCAATACCTTACCTAAGTTTTAGGTACGATAGGTACGACCTCAAAAAGTTACCCGGGTATAGGTATACCTTACCTAACACACCCTTGAAACTTTACGAACGTTTTTCAGACTTTTTACACGTAGTGACGCCACGCCTGTTCCCGTTACAGCGTTACAGCCGTCTCGGCTACGAGTAAGATGCACCCACCACCGGGACCGGTCCAGTAGGCCTAGAGTAGATCGCAGCACGACCTCTTTTTTGCGTTTGTACGATAGACCGTGGAACCGGCTGTCATCCTGGTATGATATATACCCCGACTGAACTACCGGCTGGGTTTTGTTAGGTTTTGTTCCTATCTGTGTACCTTCAGACTCCTTGCGCCGTTTCGTGAGCACGAGTTAGGTTGGGGCAATGACACATTAATGGTGTGTTACGAAGTACAGAAACCACTCCCGTCACGAAATCAAATGCCAATACCAACAACCAGGAAGGTGCACTCGTTCTTATGGTTTGTATGCAGGTTGGACGTCGCTAATAACGCCGAGATATTGTTTCGGGCATGGTACAGTCGCGAGGCGACGACGCTTTCGTTCCGAGAGATCTGGACCGCCCTCGGACAGCGTGCCGCGTAGGTCCGTCGCGGCATTTAGTGACGTTGCTCAGGGGTACACGCTCGTGGGACCTCTCGAAAGGCGCGTGGGGTCTTGCCTCTTTGCTCCGTGTAGGCCCGGACGGGAAACAACTGCTGTTGGCACCGAACAGCGGTCCAAAAGAACACTTGCTCAGCGCAGGACATCACATGCAGTATCAATGAATCAGTCTTATCTGGCAACAGGTCGTATAGGTTACATGATACACCGCTGACGAAACACTGTTATGTCGGGTGACGGCACTCTCGCCCCTTGACGTGCAGCCGTCAAGGGACGGGCAGCCGTCAAGGGCTTGATGGGGAAGCCGTCAAGGAATTGACCACACTAAAACGAGTACATTAAGTGCCCCCGGTATAGGCAATCTGTTAATAGTGAGTGGTTAAGGTCAATGTCGCGTAAAAATAAACTAGACCATCAACCGACATGTTTGCCGCTGACCGACGCCTCCTCCCCCCCCTCCCCCCCCTCCCCCCCGCTCCCGCCTCCCGAAACAACCGCGTTTTCGGATGCTGCTCATATAGGGGGAGAAGTGGTATATCCTGCCGGGCATCATGGTGTTGTGGACAAGCCTCTTTTCGTGGCTCGCGGTGTTTCGGCGTTTCGGGGTGACCAACCCGCTCTTCTACTGGATGCCCCTTGGGCCCGCGGTGGCGTGGGGCCTTTCCTTGTACCTCTTTTGTTCGGGAAGGGCGCTGGAGAAAGAGGTTTCGGAGCTGAACGGGTTGCGATATAACCACAAGGAGCTGTGACGGGGCTTAAGAGTATGGCTTATCCTTCTTGATGCCATATTCTCCCATAATACATGACGGCTCTCTCACACACACGTTACTCTTCACACCCGTATCAAACGGTACCGCCCCCTTAGTACAAAGCTGGGATACTACGACGTACTGCCGCAGGCTAGGTGTCGTACTTGAGGAAGGGGTAGGTTCCACACGATTTATAAAAACTTTTATGTAAATGCTCCCCGAGTTTCTCACTTCCTCCGCGGAAATGTCAGGCTGAGTTTTTTAGTTGGGACTTTTTTGTTCATGGTATAGCTTTCCATGAGAGAGGGCCGGTAGTGTACGTACGTGTGCTTTCCGGGATTATATGAGCTTGTTTGGTGACCCACGGACTAGACTATGTCGGTGAGCTACCAGTTTTTCGAGAACAGCCTCAGCAGCAATACGAGAGAGCGGCGAACGTAGAGACGAGACAGCAGTCAGCCAGACAGACAGACAGGCAGGCCTAAGCTGGAAGGGAGGGAATACCGCGCGTGAGAGCGTGGAAAAGCAGTGGATCTCTGGGGGGGGGGGGGCATGTACAGGAGGGAGGCCATCTGTTGTGGTTGTTTGGTGAAGCTCGGTTTCGGTCTGGCTTGGTTTGGTTCCGATAAATCAGACGGGGAGAGTTTCCCGGAGCATCAAAGCTTATGTATATATATCCCACATGGTGGTGCCGGATGGGGAACAGATATCTTCCTCTACGTCGATTCCGCACTTTTTGAGCAGTTCGCTCTGCCCTACGCAGATTAACACGGACAGCGGTAATAGTGCACTGCTGTTGCGGGTGGTGTCGCTCGTGGTAGCCTCTTCTTCGATCTCGCCACCGTTTCCCCCCCCTCGGCCCTGTGCTGGCTGCGAGACTCACGTGCCTGGCCGCTCGATACAAGAGTTTAATTGGGCGGGTCTGGCTGTTCGAGACAAGGTTGACCTCGTGGTGCCCTCGTCGGCAACAACCAACTGCGATGGGCCAACGGCTGACTAGAACGCGGTGCTTTGGCGGGAAGAGCGTCCATCGATGGACGGTTGAAACCCCTCGTAGTGTGGTGGAGGAGGGGGGTGGGGGCGTCGCAGCGTTTTCGTGTGGGTGTGACCTCTTGCAGGACGGTATTTATTGTGACCATGGGCGAGATTTCAAGGAACTTGAGATAATTTGCGAATCTCATGTATATACGTATACGGTGGAAGAACTGTCCAGACCCACATCCACTCCACCGCCACCAAGGCCCCGAGCTCTATATCATACGGAGAAAACTGCACGGTCTCGCTGTTGGATTCGAAGAACGGGGTGGTACTTCGAAGTATTCGAACAAGGGGTCGCTGCTGTTGCTGTTGCTGCGCTGCTATCCTCTATCTGCACCTTCCCTAGCACTGGTCCCCATTCTGGCGCCGTTCGGTCGACTTTCGGGCTTGTCCGCGGCTTCTGCACGCCGCAATGAGCTGGGAAGATTCTAGAGTAGCAAAAAAAAGGGACGCACCCCCGACGACTATATGAAGCCAGGACAGCCCTTTAACACGTGTTCTACACCAAGCCGGGGAACAACATTTTTTCAAGGGACTACCGAGCGGTGGGTGGCGCAGCACTCTCCGTACCGCGGCCCATCAGCCGAGCCCCACGGCACGTGAAAGGCACGTGAGAAACGGGGGCAACAACGGTGCGTTCACGTCGCAGAAAGTTGGCAAAGGCAGCGGATAGCAGCCTGTGCGTACCACTCCATGTGCGCACGCATGCATACACGCGTGTTCTAATGTTTACGGACAATCAACGACTAAACTATCGTACGGGTATGGTGGTGTTTTGCACCCTTTTTTCTCTCCTGCTGGCGTCAAATACATGCATGTACGTGCGTAAGTGCGGCGGCGTTAACCGTGTCTTCGCAGCGCCGTCGTCGGTGGTTGCCGCGCCTGCGGTCCGCTCCCAGTCTCGTGTCCGCTGCTGTTGCTGCCGTTGGCAATCTCCTTTGCCGCGCGTGCCTTGGCCCTCTCTTTCTGCCACTCCAGCTGGTCGAACAGGAGCCTGTCCGGGCAGTACAGCCGCATGCACTGAAGACAAAAACGAGCGCGCAGAGCAGAGCAGCGACAACAGCCACAGATCAGGGAGAGGTTGAGGTATTTATGTGCGGCAGAGAGAGAGAGAGGCGTTCTTCACACTGTCCAAATTTTGAAAAAAACAAACAATATATGCCGGATTCGAGGAGCTTGGACGTCTAGCGGAAAGGACCCGAATCCGAATTGTTTTTTTTGTTTGTGTTAAACAAGTGTGTTGGCAATTCATGTCATAGGAAGTGAGTCCCTGGTAGTCCCTAAGAACAAATGATCGAGAAATTGGGCAGAGCTGTTGGGAGTTTTACAAGGGACTGTTACTATTACTGTAGTACCTTCTAAATTGCTCACTTCGTCAGCGCTGTCTAAATAAAGCGCGGTTCAGCAAGTAGCCCCTTAACTAACGCGAATGCTGGTTGCAGTCTTGTCAAGGCGGGTCTTACTTCCCTTCGGTGTCGGCGGCCACATCAGCTTTGGTGATGATGTGATGAAAGTCTCACATGAAGATGTGCTCATGGTTCTGAAATAGGTACGCTGCTGCTGCTGCTACTGCTGTATGAAGGGCGCACCTGTTCCGTGCTCGGACTCAGACCGACGGGCGAAAACGCCTGCTGCCACCCTAGAACTCCGAGGTGGACCAGCATCATCCGGAAGTAGCTCGTGAAGCTCTCAGCGAGAAAGTGCCACCTAATTTTTTTATCGACGACGACGAAGACGAGCAAATCACATAACACCGCATCGATTGCATTCATTTTGATTGAGTGTTGGGCAACGACGTAAACATATTGACTGTTGACCCTGCCCGCTGGATACATCTCTGGGGAGTTGCTTGCCGTATGTAGGCGGGATATTGCACGGGTACATTTATTTGTTGCGGGCGAGCGGTGGAAACACCTTCAGCTAATATAGTGTTACCAATACCTCTACTACAGTAACAATAAACAGTGGCTTTACGTCGGGCGCTGGTGTCGCTTTCTTCTACTATCAAAAAGCGTCACACGACACCGACCGCACTCATCGTAAGATCAACGAGTGGGAAATAGGGTTCGGTAGGTTCGCGTTCAGGATGCAGGGTTCAATCCCACACCACCCTTCGTGCTGCTACAGCTGCTTGCTGTTGACAAGTGGCGGCGAGACATTAGTTTTTTTTTGCAACACGGCATTATCTGTCTTGCTGCTCACGGAGATCGCTGCCGCATGTAGTGCGGTCGCCTGCGGTTGTTCCATGTATAGACTTTTGCCCGCAACTGACGTCTTCGAGGTGAAGGACAATACCTCGGCCTGGCTCTTGGGGGAAAAGCTGGGTATGCCGGATGGCTTCACAAACCTATTACGTAATGGCAGCCCGTTGATCCCTCAGCAGAAGAGCTGTGCCATCCAAACGACTGCCGATTTAGTCCGTCAGAGGGAATGGGAGTGCCTCTTGTGGGATAGTTAGTCAGCGGTGATCCAACCCTGTTGCAACTTCACCCTCATTTTCGGTGACAAAGTACTGTTACGGGGGATCATAGTAAATCAGGACCAAATATGCCCAGTAAAAAGACTGTAATATACAGGTTTTTATGTATGCGATGGGTCCTGATTACTATGGTCCCCCGTAAATACTTGGAATTTCGTGGGGATGTACAGAGTAGAAAAAGCGGCTTAAGATAGCCCCAACAGGTATGCTGTTACTCGTTCCTTTCTGACGAAAACACAGAGGATACGTTGTGGAGAGTATACCGATTGCGACTATGGTGTTGTCTTGCAACCGCTCACCTGCACGACATGTCCTGCAACCAAACCTCCGGGCTCGCCAGCTCCGCGACAGAGGCCCCTTTCCCTTCACTCTCCCGACTTTTGGCGCCGACGACGACGCCGCCGCGCCGGGCGGCATCGCCACTAGTTGGAGCGCCGCCGTAAACCAGCGCCACCCTTCCCACCTCGCAAGAAGAATCAAGAGAAAACGCAGCGATACCGTACGCCCCACCGCCCCCGCCACCGCCACCGCCGCCTCTGCCATCGTTGACAACATAGCTTGCAGACGCACCCGCGTACCCGGGTGCGGTTGCTTGCCCTTCCGCGCGGCCAACGCTGCCTGCCGTGCTACCATTGCTGCGCTCCCGCGCTTGATGGACACCATCAGGAGATGGGGGGGAAGTGGAGGGGGGGGATGGACGCCGTAGCGATCCCGTTTTGGCGGCGCCTGCGGTGCCGGCTCCCGCGGAGGCGCGGGCGCGAGAGAAGGCCATGTCGCGGAGGTCGTCTGCGTCAAGCGGCACCCGCTTGATTGCAGAGAGGCGGTCGACGCGTATTCTTCCGATCACGGTCTCCCGGCCGCTCCTACCTCCGCCCCCACCCCCGCCTCCTTCAGGGTCGTGGTGCTTGGCGGTCCACGACAGCGAAAAGCCGTCGGACGTTTTGAGGAAGGCGCGCATATCTGCGGGAAGTCTGGTGCGGAAGCGGGGGGGGTGTACTTCACATCCATGCATGGCCGTAGTCGTATGACCATGGACCCTCGCATCCCTACAATGCCGGGACGGAGCATGTCGGGCTTTCACCGACCAAGGGGGAGGCGAAAATGTGTCGAAAGACGCGGAATGCGATAAGTCGTGGCGGCTTTCTCGTGTTTATAGGCGCTATATACACGCGCTCTCTGTGCCAAGAACAACAGCCACCCGTATGATATATACCTACCACCCACGGGTACAGCTGGCCTCGACAACAAATACAGTACCGGTACCTGGTACCAAGGTATCATGCCTCAGGTATAAGGTACCCAGAGGTACTCACAGCAGTCATGTAGATATTATAAAGGTGTCGAGACTAAAGGAGGACAGCTCTCGTACCCCTGTCAGCGCCGCCATCGATGCAACATCAGACACGGCTGCTGATATAATACGTATCGTGAATGGGAAGCGTTTGGGATCCGTCCCATTTTAGTGCAAACGCAAATAAATGCCCCCCGCCTTGAGTACTCTTACATGGATAGGAGTACCAAGCTACCACGCGTACGTAGCGATACGTAACGCTATACGAAATACGTACTTGGTATATACCACCAGGTACAAACGAGATATACTTGTTATATACCAGGTATTATATGCACAAGGTAAGATAGCATACCATAGCTATGACACGGCTGCAATGCAGGAGTGTCAGGAACATGGTACGAGTACTCGTTCATACTTGTTTCCCAACGTATATCTCGCCTGTAAGGATAGTTGCTGTCCTCCCATGTTCGCAAAGATGCCGACGACGCCTGGGTGCATTTGTCCATCTCGATGTTCCGAACCCCCTTGCTGCGCATGGCCTCCAGATGGTCGAGCAAGTCGAACCCGAGACGGGCCATGATGTCTCGGTTGCCCTGCTGGGAGTTGCGGAAGAAAATTACAAGAGGGATTTACACATTCACACCTCCGAGGAGGGACAGATCATCGATTTTCCCACTTGATGATCTAGATCTTTCAAGGCAGATAGAATCCTGATCTGTATGATCTGGGTCATGTTGCCCGGCGGGAGCTGTATAGTCTGCATGATCTTGCACACCTTTCCTGGGCTGGTGGATCTGTGCTATGCAGATCCTGCACAAATACCCCCAACGGCAGGTGAGGAACTACAACAGTAGATGATCTAGATCATGATCTGTCAGAGGTGCGCACGGGTTCAAACTTCAAACATCAAGGAATATCTGGAGGTACCGGAGTACGTTTGGCAGACCTGATCAAAGGCAGACAGCGCTTGATACGGGAATACACACGCGCAGCTCGATGCGTAGCTACACCATGGTAATGTTGGTGTGAACTCATGTCCTAGCTATAGTACCTTGTTCATGGTGCTTATAGCCCGAGCTCCTTGCGAGATGCACGAAAGAAAGATCTGGTTGCTGTGTTTCGTTCGTTCGTTCGTTGATTGGGAGGTTTCATTGAATTATTGAAGGCGGGATATCGGAAGGGAAGAGGGGTTAGAGCAGAGCCCGACGACACAGCTCCGAGCACACATAGCACAGGTACTGCCGGGGGAGACACAGTTGCAGGATGCAAGCTATCTACACGCGGACCGCAGCAGTGGTGCTGCGGAGCAACGCTCTGCCTTCGGTTCCGGCCGCAGCCGCTACCCGAGGTGCAACAGTGTTCCGCGTGCAGTCGGTCTATGGAGAGACGTCCAAGCTTGGTCTCCAACCACAGCAGCAGCAGAGAAGTCTCGCGACCGAGAGGCTGGCTTACGGTATCAAGGTGACCGACGACATGGAAGTCAGCGACGCTGTGCGACGGGTGCTGAGCATTGACAACAGCGACACGTGAGTGGGAGCCACGAGGACACGGAAAGACAGAGAGAGCACAACAGTAAATGCCTGGATTATCGCATAAACCACTGCTGTTGTTGTAGTACCGAGGGTAGTAGTCCCAGTACTCGGTAACGCGATACTTGCATGCGGCATCAACACGTCCGCGCGTCACATGAGTACGAGTATACCTGATATGCAAGTACGAGTACTCACATCTCACATATGAGTGAGCCGGTGGTGCTACGCTGCGTAATGACATGCCAACTCAGTAAATAAGGTAGCTAAAGTGCCTCGGATCACATCGTACCTTTTTGGGTGGAAAGAGCGCACAACCAGCAGTCAGTGCAGGACACCTACGAGAAAATAAGAAACAGGCTAATAAGGAAGCCAGGCTGAGATTACGAGGAAATACGTAAGAAATTCGGGAGGCGTTATCTTGAAAGTAGTCTATAAAGCACCCTATCTCAAATAAGGAATCCAGCCTGGACTAGAGTTCCTGTTTCTTATTTTTAATAGATGTCCTGTACTGTACCCGCTATAAGCTGTACCTACCAATGGTAAGTTATTCACTCAGGGGTGGTCATGTCAGCGCCAGGCGGAGGGAGAGGACGCTGCAATGAACTCTGAGTTCTGCTTGTTTCGTGCAACTCACGACTGACACGACAGAGTCAGAACATGCTCTACTACAGTACAGGACAGGACACCTAATAAGAAACAGGAAATCTGGCCCAGGCTGGATTTCTTATTTGATTGAGGGTGCTTTCCACACTAATTTCAAGATAACGACTCCCGAATTTATTATTTTCCTCTAAATATCAACCTGGATTTCTTATTGGCCTGTTTCTTATTAGGTGTCCTGTACTGTACTACGAGTAGGGCTACAAGCACAGCAGATGTTGTAGTTAGTCTACAACAGACAACAACAGCAGTAGCAGTAGGCTGGCTGTTGACCCAAACCCTCTCGCGCTGTGCGTATGATCTCGTACAGCAGCAGTAGTTCTTATTTTGCGCGAGTTGGAGGCGTATAATCTGCATGATCTATGTATGAATAGGACATAGTTTCCTGGGTTGGATCCGTGCTGGACGTATCCCGCACGATCTGTAAACAACGGCAGGCGAGGTTGGCTGTTATCCCGTTTTGGACTTCAAGGCATGCCCTTAACCCTGTTGGGATTTGATTAACTTGATTATAGTATAGAGGAGAACATTGCCGATAAAAAATGTTGACGGTTACAGACAGCAACGACCACTGCTGCGTGATTGGGAGATGATAAAATACGATGGTTGGTGTCCCGAGTTGCAATGGTTGCAATGCAAGGAAGAGTCGTACGGCGGCACGGGCGTAAGTTGAATCCTACCCGTATATACTGCTGGGCGTTCAGGCTGGTCGCAAACAGTTTTGGTCAACACCCAAACGGTATGGTGGGTTTAGTCGCTAAATATCTCGGGGGTCCCAAATGAAGAAAACAAAGTGTCGGAAAAACAAAACACCGGTCACACAAATAGCAGCAGGGGCTGCTGAGGGCTGCGCGCTGCTGAGAGAGCTGCTGAGGGGTACGAGATATATAGGGGGCTATACATTCAATGCAAGGGGATCTCCGACACGCACGGGGCGTGACACTAACGAGTCGTAATGCGGCACGCTCCCACTTGACGGTTGATAACACCGCGAGTCGACGAGGGAAAAAGAAAAAAGGCTGAAGTCTGAAGTCTTCTCGCGATAAAGTTTCAAGGCACGAAACCGTAGTTGGGAGGAGGGGAGGAGCGTCTATTTCGTGACCCCCCGGATCTGAGCTACGACTATTACTATACGAAGAAGGAGAGAAAAGAAAGGGCGGAAATTATAAATGGGATGGAAAACAAATTTATTTAAGAAAGTTAAAAAGTTTGTTCGGTTTGCCTGTGTCACGAAAGGGTTTATAGTTGACACCTGGTATCATAGGAGAAGACGCGGAGGAGCACGGTATACAATGGCCGCCGTTTTCAGGCACGTGGAAGAACCTAAGAATGGGCCCTGCCTTTCTTCGACGTCCCCCCGGGAGGTCGTCGGCACGTTGGCACATGAACGCGAAAGACATAACCAGGTATCCTGGTATATGGATACCAGTAAACCTCAAATCCACTTGATGATGTACTGTGGATCTTTCAAGGCGGCTCTATCCCCGATCTTGTATGATCTGCTGTAAAGCACAGTAAGCACATGATTCCTTGGTTGGATCTGTATTATGCAGATCGTGCACAACCGCTCACAACGGCAGGTGAGGAACTAGATGATCTTGATGATCTATCTGTAGATAGATAGATAGATAGATAGATAGATAGATCATGCTCTGCCTGAGGTGTGGACTATTCATCAGAACCACGAGTGGAAAATCAAGAAAATCAACAACAAACTGGGCATCACTGCTGTGAGGCACAGCAGTACCAGTATATAGTAGGCGCTATGCCCTGCTCGTACATACTGCCTGCCTGGCATATAGCTACGGGCGCCGGTAAGCATTTTGGCCCTATCAAACCTTGGTGCGTCACGTGAACGAGACTCGCTGCTTCACATGGTTTTACTGCTGTTTCATTGTCGCATTGCTCGTGGCCGACTGTGTCACTAGATTTAGCCGTACGCTTGGGAGCGGGGCTAACCATGATGTTTTATATTTTTGGGTAACGCCCCTTTGCCTTGGTGCATCATGTCGGCACGATGCAGGACGCAGAAGAAGCGAATGCTCAAGAGGCTGGAGATGGAGAAGTGGCAGCGACATGTGGGAGACACGGGCTCGCCCGAATGCCAGAGTGAGTTTCATGGACGGACGCGTGTTGTGCGTTCGATCCCCTCTCGCCTCCGCTCCCCTCCCCCCGCCAGCGTTTTAAAGTGATACTACGAGTACTCGTACTTCGTATGTATATAGTCTGAAGGCACTATTCATACGTACAAGCGGCGTTTGAAATTGTGGGCGGTTCACGGAGATGCACATTTCAACCGTTTTTTATATTAAGTTAGCCAGAGAGACTATTGTAGCCGCACTTAAATTTTCGACGATTTCACGGAGATGCATCTTTTAACGAACCTGCGGGAACTTGAAGTTTTATTTTTTACTATAATCTAATAATAGTGCAGATGCAGTCCCACACTTATTCCAAGTAGAGTGTCCCCCGGTACGCTGGGCGCAGTTGTTAGAGGTTTATTCACGTGGGCGACACTCGTGGTGCTCTCCTCGTTTTTCTTTGAAGCTGTCTCCGGTCTCCGCTGTGCAATGTTTCCGAAACCCCATGGATGAAAGATGTTATCACCTTTTATTTACCCCATGGAATCGAAGATGTCATCAACTTGCTTTGGTTGCCATCTGACCCCAACCCCCCACCCACAGGCGCCGCCCGCCGCCCGCCCGCGCCTTCCCTTCCCTTCCCGTCTCGCGTTTTGGTTTGACCCTGGTGGGTGTTTTCGACTTGCACGTCACTCAATCAACGACAACACCAAAACCGCCACACAAAACGACCACGACAAACGACCACAACTCAACGACCACAACTCAACGACCACAACCAAACGACCACAACCCAACGACCACAACCCAACGACCCCAATCCAACGACCACAACCAAAACGACTACAACCAAAACGGCCACAACCAAAACGACCACAACCAAACGACTACAACCCAACGACCACAACCAACGACCACAACGCATCGACCACAACCCAACGACTACAACGAACGACCACAACGGCGACCGCAACCGCGATGGTGATCATATCGGCGGCGGTGGCGTCGGCGGCGGCTTTTGGCGACGAACAACTAACGACCGCAACAGTCGCGGCGCTAACGGTGCGAATCGACGCGCTGCACGGCCTGGTCAACACGACGGCCCGGATGGACTTCTCCTGCAAGCGCGGCTACGTGAAGCTGCTGGCGAGGCGGCGGAAGATGCTCGCCTACCTCAAGCGCAAGGACTTCGACATTTACCGCAAGGTGGCGCTCGAGACCGGTCTGCGATGAGCGAAGCTGTATGAGCCGAGGCTGTTACGAGCCGAGCGAGGGTGTGAGCAGAGGCTATCAGCAAGGTTTTACCAGCGAGTCTTATGAGCGAAGCTACCGCCGTGAACCGAGGCTATGAGCGGAAGTTCTTAGCGAAGCCAGGAGCGAGGCTAGGAGCGAGGCTTGGAGCGATTCCCTTTTTATACAACACTCTCTGATTGCAACGCCACTCTCTGGTTGGTCGAGCCTGGATTTTCAGCCGGCCGTTTTTTTGGGGGGGGAAAACGCCATCACCGAAACACTCGTCAGGGCCTCGCGACGCCCCTTTTTGCCGATCTCGAGCCTCCCCAACGGGTTGGGGTCAGGGTTCTACCAGTATAGGGTTAGGATTGGGGTTGGGTTGGGTCTGAGCCGCCATGCAAGACACTGGTAGAAATTGACTAAAAGGTGTTGCCCGGGTAGGGGATTGCACGGTTTTATTTGCAAGGCAGTGTTGCGTATATAGGGGCACTGTACCCTTAAGCGAGGATATGAGCGAGGCCATTTAGCCCACGCGCCTACCTCGGGCCGCTGGCTTTTTTTTGGAGGGGGAGGGAGGGGAGGGGGAGGGGGGGGGCATTTGTTGTTTTTGTTGTCGCTCGATAGTTTCAGAGAGAGGTGGCCGGTCCCTCGAGGCAACCGACCGCCCCGTCTGTGTCGAGCAAGGCAACACTCTATAACAGAGGCGAAGATCAGGCAGTGGACAATACTTTCCCCACGCTTGTCGGGTATGTATGACACGCGCATGCGCGCTCACGTGTTTTTGAGTGTCGATTTTGTTTTGTTTTTGTTTTCTTTTTCCCCAGTCAAGTTGTGTCGAGTGTTCAGAGCGCCTTTTTACACCAGTAGGCCCGAAGCCGCCCCTTTACCTAATACGATGCAACACCCGCGCTTGCTATTTCCGCCGGAGGAGGCAGCCGCCTGCCTCTGTCGGCTGGCTCCGTGGCGGTGTGTACTCATGTTCATGCATGGCCGTAGTCGTATGTATGATCATAGCCCTTCGTATCCCTATATACAATGCCGGGACGGAGCACGTGGGGTTTTCACCGACCAGGCGGGGGGGAGGGGGGGGGTGTACTTCATTTATCATGCATGGCCGTAGTCGTATGACCATAGACCCTCGCATCCCTACAATGCCGGGACGGAGCATGTGGGTTTTCACCGACCAGGCAGATATTGCTAGCACCAAGCGCGAGGCGCCGTGAGGTGTTTGTTGGGTGAGTCGCATGAAGGGTGAGCTGCATCCTCCTAAGAACCGCTTGTGAGGCGGGCTTGCATATGGACGACAGCCTCCAATGAGTTGATTTGTCTCCTGGGGCCGCCAATGAATTTATTTGATTTCTGGGGGGGCTGTAGTGGGGGGGGGGTGTCTCATGTCGTGCACGGCCGTAGTCGTATGACCATAGACCCTCGCATCCCTACAATGCCGGGACGGAGCAGTTGGGTTTTCACCAACCAGGCAGACATTGCTTGCACCAAGCGCGAACGCCGTGGGTATTGGGCGAGTCGCATGGAGGGTGAGCTGCATCCTGCTAAGAACCGCCTCTGAGGCGGACTTGCATATGGACGACAGCTTCAATGAGTTAATTTAATTTCTGGTGTCGGAGGGGGGGGGGGGGATGTTTTATACGTTCCCAATGAACACTCCCACGGATTAACGACACAAACGAAAAATTATTGGACCATAAAAAATAGAATTCCGACGATTTTGGTTAAGGAGCCCCTTCATCCAGAACAAAAAAAAAACGAAAAAAACAAAAACAAAAAAACGGCATCAACTGCTGAGAGCGCCTATTATTAGCAGCGTGGGTAGGCGCAATTCGACGCGAGTCGACAAGGGAAGAAAAGGCCGATGTCGTCTCGCTCTAAAAATGCAAGGCACGAGACGTGGTGGAGAGGAGGAGGGAGAAGAGCCTACTACTGTATGTGACCCCGGCTCTGAGTTACGACTATAATAGTAGTAGTAAGGAAGGAAGGAGAGAGAAAAAAAGAGGGCGAAAATAACAAAAGGAAAATCGTAGAAAAAAAAAAAAAAGTGTTTTAAGTCACGCTTGGGACGCTTGGGTCACGACATGTTTTCTACCCCGCGGTGTCCGCATTGTATTATATTACTGTTCATTTTGAAACGGCCGGCCGTTGAAGCCCCGTCCGCATTGTTTGTGTTACCGTTCGTTTTGAAACGGCCGTGGGAGCTGTTGGAGTGGTGTTCTTTCTTTCTTTCTTTGCCGCACGTACGGCTGCCGCGACCTGAACGCTGGCCTATATGCGGACAAAAAAAACGTTCTCAGTTGGGAGTATACGGTCTACAATACGCGACAGATGTTAAGAATCTGATAATTAAGAATTTGAGACTGAGATTTGGGGGGGGGGGATATAAGAAAGCGAACTCTTTGTACTGAAAATAGTGTGGAACACTCCCAGCCTTAACATAAGAATTCCAGTCTGGCCAAAACTCAGAGATTCTTCACGTCTGCCGCGTACTGCTGTATATACGTACCTCAGGTATCACTCTGTCCCCAAACATAATCATCCCCTGGGTTCAATTTTAAGGCATGAACGGTCCTTGCGTTTCGGACCAGAGTGGTGTGACGTATTGTAGTAGGCGAAACGGTACGAACAAATCCGACACGACTTTTTTCTGGCACGGAAAATGTCGGTCCTAAGACAGGTATGTATGATGTATTGTACGCAAAACGGTACGAAAAAATCCGATACCACTTTTTTTCTGGCACGGAAAATGTCGGTCCTAAGAATGGTCCCCTGCTCTACACGTCGTTATTTCTTGTATTATGGATTATGTCGGCCGGCCCCTGGGAGTTAGTTGATCGACTAATAATGTTGGCATCCTCTGGAAGTATTTGTGAAGTTGGTATGTTTTCTATATATACACCTATATCAAGCGTTTCCTATTTCCTGCTACTCATAACGCCCATTTTTTTGTTTTGTTTTGTTTTGCCTAGCGCTGCTTGCTGCGTCCGTTGCTGGTGAGGCATGTCAGTCAGCGAGTCACGAAGGGTAGATTGCCACTTATTACTTGTTACCTGGTACCTTTTGTGTATTGATTGACAAATGAAAAGTCCCGAAACCAAATAAGAATTCGACGAATTCATCCTTTTATCTTCGAATAGATAGATCAGTACTATTTTACTCGTAAGCTCTATCTTCTGCAGTCAGAGTCGCCTTTTATTTCTTGGACAAAAGAGAACTCGCCCATGTGGACGGACATCGCGTCAATCAACATGAAATATATGTGCAACAAAGGGCTCACCGCGCGCTTGGTTGTGTTTCGTGTTTTTGGCGTTCGAGACTCATGCTATCACACACCAGAAAAAGACTAAAAAGTGGATGGGTTAGTTACCCCAGTCGATTCTCAGGTTCCTTATTATACGAATGAGGTAGCACGTGCAAAGCTGAAGCTTCCGAACTGGCCCAAGCTTTCGATTAATTTTTTGTTAGTCTACAGCTACTACTACTACTACTACTACTACTACTACTACTACTACTACTACTACTACTACTACTATCACTACTACTACTACTACTACTACTACTACTACTACTACTGCTATTAATACTACTGCTATTAATACTACTACTATTAATACTACTACTACTACTACTACTACTACTACTACTACTACTACTACAGCACAGGACACTCAATAAGAAACAGGAAATCTGGTCCAGGCTGGATTTCTTATTTGAGAGAGGGTGCTTTCTACACTAATTTCAAGATAAAAGACTCCCAAATTTATTATTTTTCTTTCAATACCAGCCTGGCTTTCTTGTTAGCCTGTTTCTTATTAGGTATCCTGTCCTGTACTACTACGTACTGCTGCTGCTGATGCTGAAACTACTATAATACCATGGCGAATCTAAGCGTGGGCTGTATGCATCAACCGTTGTTTTCTGTGGAGGAGCTGGCCCCAAGTCGTGGGCGACATCAACCATTTTGTTTGTCGGAAGCTGGCGAAACCACGCCTTGAAGCTCACTCGTAACTCTTCCAACAATACATCGTCTCATTCCCTCAGGATAAAAAACAGGCAGTCGGGAGAAATTTCCCAGGCGGTCGGGAGAAAATTCCCAGGCGTTGGGAAGAAATTTCCAAAAGAAAAATCCCAGGCGGTGGGGAGAAAAATCTCAGGCGGAAGGGAAATAATTCCCAGACGATTAGGTAGGGCTATATGGTTAAAAGTCAAGTATCTGGTATATTAAAGTCAAGCATCTAGTATATTTAATTGTCAAGTATCTGGTAATTTTTGATCATTCGTTGTCGAAGCCCTGGGCCAAGTCGAATGTACACACAGCGGCAGCCGTCACATCAGGAGAAGCACCTTCTTACGTTACCGACTTTGTGCATTGCTGATCTTATTCCGCCTCTCTCTTCTTTCGCCTGGTTGATGGTTTTCATGACTGTTTTCGAAAAAAAAAAATGATTCGCCTTAAAGCGCCTTCCTTCCCTCCCCCTCCTCCTCCCTCCCTCCCTCCCTCCCTTCCTGCCTCCCTGCCTGCCTGATGGTATTACTGCCATCAAAATCACAGGGGTGCTCACTCGACGAGTAGAGGGTCAAAAACCTCGCGGGTCAGGTCGGGACAGGTCGGGTCGGATCGGGTAAAAGGGTGAGACCCGACCCGCTCGACCCGTGAGAGGTTGAAAATCTCCTGACCCGACCCGACCCGACCGGACCGGACCGGACCCGTGATATTTCAAAAACTTCCTGACCGACCCGGCCCGCGGGGCGGGTTGGCTCATGACCCGTCAAGAGCCCTGAAATTGACCATGCGCTGCGCACTGCCGGGGCAATATTAAGACAGAAAATGGAGGACCCCAGTAAACAACGTGGAATTATCATTATTATCATTATTATCATTATTTACTACTGTTATTATACCCCCACCCCACCCCTCCCCTCCCCTCCCCTCCCCTCCTCGAGCAAAAACAAGAAGAAGAAAAAACTCAAAACGTTACGAACTAAGCAGGTTTCGAACCAAGCAGGGATAACCGCTGCTACTTCGGGGGGCGGGGGGGGGGGGGGTCACTTCGTAGTGCGCACTCTCCTCAACCAATCAAGAGCAAACATAACAAGTCGGGCGGTCGCAGGCGACCGATCCTTTTTTTTTTTTATACGTAGTTTTCAAAAGCAAAAATGACAAGTTTAGTATACTTGTGAATAAAAAGTCAAGTCAAACTTTTCGTTCTGTTTAAAAATAACAAAATGAAACGAATTCAGCCCGAGTCGTCGACCTCCCCTCACCCCCGACGACGTTAATATATCTGGGAAGCGGGGAAGCGGGCCGGAGAACGTTGGGAAAAAAACAAAAAGTACAACACCGAAAAGCAAAAAACAAAATGCAAAACAAAGGACAAAGCACACAGAACAGACCAACACACAACAAAAACACAACGAAAGACAGCTTTCAATAGCAACAAGAAAAGAAGAAAACAAAAACGAAAGGTGACACCACACAAGAAACAAAAGCAACAAAAAAACGATCGCAAAAACTTGCAAAAATTTGCAAAAAAAAAAGAAGAAAAAGCGTTCGTAAAAAAAAAACACATTCCATCGACAATCCACGCACGCACGCATCCAAGGAAGGGAGAATTAAAAAAAAAAGTGAAAAACAGTCCACATAAAAATAAAAATCGTCTTGCTGTACTTTCTGTACAGCAGTAGTATAAGAAAAGCGCACACACGCGCCTTAAGACACGGACCAACAACAAAATTATACATTTTCTTGTTAAACGTATTTTTCGTGTCTGCTGCAGAGCAGCGCGGAACACAACCCCCCCGCCCCCCCCCCCCCAAAAAAAAAAAAAAAGAAAAAAAAAAAACCCCACAAAAAAAAAGGGGGGGGGGGGGGGGGGGGGGGGGGGGGGGGGCGTTCCTCTGATTGAAAAACCAAACAACAGCAACTACACTACGGGACTAACTGGGGTTACAACCCGATCAAATTGTAGTACAGCAGTAGGTGCGCTTTGCCGTCGCGCCGCCAAATACGTTACCAAGTATACTGCTGTACCGGTATAGGTGGTAGGACTCACTCATGGATGGAAAAACAAAACAAAACAAAAAAAACAGGGACAACCCCCCCCCCCTAATAAATACCATATAAATACCATATAAATGCCGGTGAACACACCATCACGTACCTTCACATACATACTACTATCGGTGTGGTATTTTATATAGGGTACGTGAGCTGGACGTACCCGGGTATGTGTATGGCATTTACCCGAGTATGGCCAACGAAAAGCAGCTTTGACACCCTGCTACCCCCATAATATACTCAAGTACCCTTCAGGTACATAAGCTGGATGGATGTACCTGGGGACGTACAGAATTTGCCTGAGTATGGCCTACAAAAAAACGGCTTGACACTCTGCTACCCCAGAATAAATGCGTACCCTACACGCACATAAGCTGGGCGTACTCGGGTATGGTATTAACTCAAGTATGACCAAACAAACAGTTT
>MEHQ01002337.1:0-73664 GCA_008828725.1 Saccharina japonica
CAACCCTAGTACTGTTATCTGATCAGGTATGTAAGGACTGTTGGAGCATAAATATGAAGACCAAACAGTCCTTATGTTTCAGTCCAAAGTAAAGTGGTAAATAAGTGCAGTACGTACGTATAAAACTGCTGTTTTGTCACTGCTTTTTGTTGGCGGGGACCAGGTACTCGTATAACGGACAACTAGTCTATACCTCGCACCGAGCAACACCTACAGCAATACAGGGCACAGCAGTCGCAGCAGCAACAGGGCACAGCAGTGGCAGCAGCAATAGCAGCAACAGTACAGTGCGCCGTCAACTACCATGGGCCGCGACCCAGCTTCAAGCGAGAGCCGGCAGCTCGATTTTCATACCTGGTACGTACAAACAATCGCAAAACAGCTGCGGTTTTAGCAGCAGCAGCAGCAGCAGCAAACAGCAACTAGCAGCAGCAGCAGCAGCAGCAGCAGCAACAAAACCTGAGAGCAGCAACAGTACAGAGGGGCGAGCTACAGCAACACAGCAGCACAGCAACACGAATACAAGGGTGTGGCCTATGTGGCCGACAGTAGCACAAACGCGGCGGAAATTCATCGTAGCGCAAGTTAGTGCCGCCAGGATCTCTCACCGGGGATGACCCGTAAACATCCCCGGCAGGGGGTGTTAAGATTTCATCCCCTGTAAGGTGTCGTGGAGGCCAATACTCTGGGGTTGTTTATGAATCGGCCCCTGCGGGGATGAGTAGGGATCATCCCCTGTGAGAGATCGTGGAGGCCAAAACAGGAGCAGACCACAAAAAACCTGGAACCATAGCAGCAGCAGTTATAATATATAATAAAATAAATTTCCTCGAAGAATCCCCAAGAATCACGTAAGAATTTTCTTCTTCTACAATGTGGAGTACCCAGCTCGTAAAACCAAATACAGTGCAAGCTTAGTACTTGCACGAAGTACGATGCTAACCCGTTTGCCGCTGTAACTAAACCTTCCGCGGACGATTGGGTTGTCATCCCAGTGGTGAAAAAGGGCAAAAGAGTCGGTCGTCTTTGCTGTAAAAAAAAAAAGAAACAACAACATTCGTAAAAAAAACAAAATATACAAACGACACATCTCACTTGCTTTACCCATTAACTTGCGTTTCTTTTGTTTCGGTTTTTCTCTGTTTCACAGTCTGTGACCACATAATTTGTATCTCTCTAGGATTAGGAATCAGGACAGGCACTGGGTGTACTGATGTGGTTGAGTAGAAAGAACGGGTTTAATGTGAAGACAACAACAACAACAACAACAACAACAACAACAACAACAACAACTACAACCATCGATTTTTCTGAGGAGCCCTATACTAATCATAAGTCGCCCAAAAACTGACTTTGGAAGAAAATAAAAGTGCTACGTACAGTACTCGTACAGAAAAAAAAAAAAAAAACGGCAATGTCGTGGTCTATAGGAACGCAAAAACTCGTACAGAAAAAAAAAAAAAACGGCATTCCGACGATTTTGGGTAGACACACACTAATTCCAAGTAGTTTGTCCCCAAATTTGTCCCCAAAAAACGTGGGACCAGTTCTTAACCCCTTAAGAACTGGTCCCACGAATTTGGCGACAAACTACTTGGAATTAGTGTAGGACATGTTTTTGGAGTTCTGAATGGGTAAAGGGGGTAAGGAGCCCCCCGTCTTTCCGTCTTTCCGCCACTATTTCAGCCAAAAAGTGCTCGTACCTCGATCGGAGGACGCGTCAAACCACCTATATCTATATACTCGTATACATGCGTACCCACCTCGGATTGGGGAAGACATCGGCGTGGAGCTGCAGCTGCTCGCCGCCCTCCCAGAAGGTGGCGACCCCCTCGGCATGGGCATGTCGGCTGCCGACAAATGGGAACGACCGACACACCCGAGGAAAACAAAAAGTCAAAATTTCAATCTGCATAGTAACCTACTGACCGCGATGGAGAAACCTATCACGGACAGCCACTTTCGGCAAGCAACAAAAGGGTTCGGCCCCGGCGCTTACGTAGGCGAGACAATCAAAATCTCGCTTAGGCGGGGCGTTTGAATCGGCGACATGCATAAACCCGATAAATAAAAAATCGGCAGAGCGTTTCAGTCGGCGAGATAAAAACGGTTCAGGGCGAGCGTTTCATTTGGCGAGATAAAAACGGTTCAGGACGAGCGTTTCATTTGGCGAGATGACAATCGGCTCAGGGGGGGGTGTTTTAGGCGGCAGGATTGAAAACGGTTCAGCCGGAGCGTTTCAGTTGGGGCGATATAAAAACGGTTAAGCCGGAGCGATTCAGTAGGCGCCATAAAATACGCCACAGGCGGAAAGTTTCAGTCGGCGAGATTTATGACGGATCTCACGAGGAAAAATGCCTAAAACAGTACCAGTTGGCAGCGGCAGCGGCAGGGTTCCCACCTGCACCCACACTACGAAAAAACAACCTGTGCTTGGACTAAATAAAAACCTTCAACAAGATAAAAAAGACACCCGATCATGTTTGCCTTTGCGGTCGCAGTGTTGCATGCTTCAAAGAACCAAACTTTCTAACACGCCTCGAAGAAAAAAAACAGTTGAAACCATAGTCCGATATTTTCGGCACGATTATTAATCAACAGCAACACAAAACGTTTGCCAATTACAAATTACAAAACACATAAACAATAAATCCACAAAAAACAAGCTCCTTACTACTATATCTACGAACCAACAGCTAGTAAGCCCTCACCGGGCAATGCCGCTCCCCCAGGCATCGGGCGGATGCAAATGGGGAACTTCCCGATGTTGCCGATTCCCACGGGACCGCTCCACCCCATCAGGGCGCCCTCGGAGCCCTCGGCGGCGGTTGGAGGAGCGGCGACGCTCACCGACAATGTGGCTTCCAAGCTGCGGCGGAGAGATCAAACAACAGTTATATCAGCAAGCGAGGAAGACGACGAAGTCAGACATCGTGCAGGGTGTGTGACCAACCATGACGGAAGATAAGACCGACCAACCAGCCACGGCGCACGACCACCGTGAGGCACGACCTCAACCGCCGCGGAAGAGGAGACCAACAACTATCGTGCAATACGCGATCAAGCCACAGTGGGACGACGATGTGAACCATAGTCAACCATTGCGTACTTGGGCGATCGAGGGGGTGGTGCTTCTGAGGGGGGGTTACCCCTGGTTACCCCCCTTGTTCCACGATGTACGATACGATTGAAACTAAACCCAAACCAACGAATATACGGGGGAGTCACATTCGTTTCGTTCACAGCAGTGTGTGTCAAACCACAGTGCCCCTTGCCTGCCGTCCGCCCAGTGAAGAGGCCGGGACTCCCCCGGCTCGAGCTCCATGCTGACGTCGCTGCCGTACTGACTGACCACCAGCACGCAGTCGCACCGGTTCATCACCGTGTACCTGCAACCATGACAAAGAAGACACAAAACATCGCATGGTTGATATCCCGACCGACGCCAAGCGGTGCCGCGCACCAACCAACGGCGATGACGACCACCACCACTACCAACAGTGACCCGGTGCGCAGATTCACGTTACGAATGTATCAAGGGTACTTGAAATAAAAAACAAGGACACGCCACCGTTTTCGTTTGAGTGCCAGACAGGGGAAGGGACATGTTGTATCTGTCAAAACCAAGGAAACTTAATTTTGTTTTTTTCAGGTGCGTCCAGGAATATCACAACTACGGCTCGGTTCTTCTCATCCTCGTCTTAGGAAGGAGTGCAGATCGGTTTCCATTTTTTGCGGGTACTCTCGCATGTATACGTCATACGCCATGTGTCCGACGAAAAAATCAAGGTTGAACGGCATCCCCTCGCCCCTCCCTCCCTCCCTCCTCCTCCCTCTCCTCCCTCCCTCCCTACCCTCCCACCCACCTCGAAGCGATGGTGATAACCCTCGTGCGGTTCCAAGGGGCAGGCGCCACCCGGACGTCATACGCCAGCTCGTACACCCCCACGTCCCCCTCTCCCCACACGCCTCCTCCCCTCCCAGCACCAACACCGGAGCTAGCGTTCGCGCCAGCGTTGGCCCTGCGCCGACTGCCGATACGCTGCTGGATAGGCTTCCGCGCGCCCGCGGCGTTGTTGGTGGGGAGCGCCGGACGTTTCAGGCCCGGCCATCGCCCCCCCGGAACCTGGAGCCACCATGCCATACGGAGGCAGTGTTGCGCATAAAAAAAAATGCGCAATTGAAGCGTGCTGCGACAGAGGTACGAGCACTTTTTGGCTTGAATTGTTTCTGGATGAAAGGGCTCCTTAACCCATTCAGAACTGCAAAGAAGATCCCACACTAATTCCAAGTAGTGTGTTCCCAAATATGCGGGACCAGTTCTTAAGGGGTTAACCCATTCAGAACTGCAAAAATTATCCCATACTAATTCCAAGTAGTTTTCCGCCAAAATCGTGGAACCGGTTCTTAAGACCTACGATGCCAATGGAAAAGCGATGTTTGAAAGCGATGTTTGAAATATTTCCCTGGAATTTTCAGGCTGAAGATCCGCTCGTACCGCCGCTGTGGGAAAAAAAGGGAAAACAATGTTTGAATGTTTCTTCTTTTTTTTTCAAATGGCTGCAGGCGGCGCAGTTTGCTTTTTCTCGCTGCAAATCGTCAACACCCTGATAAAAATCAGCTCGTGCGACGATAGACCTTCGATCTCGACATAGACTCAGCCCACGGCCAACCCGCTTCGGGTCAGGCAAGGCCAACGAGTGTAGATGAGGGCCTCGAAGGTATAAGGTGGATCCATGGTCTAGGAGGCGAGAGATTGCCGGCGGCGTCCTACGCTCTTCTCACAAACCCGAAAAAAAAACTATTTTTTGCCTTTGAGACGGATCGAGAAATTATGTCATCTGTTTTCTGCACACCAGCAGCCAATTGTTTGTTTATCAGACGCCTGGCCAGCGCCCGCCTCATATCACCGGCCATCGTGTAAACACGGTGACCCTAGGATGGGTCGGAGCCCGTAACGAGCGCACCGCGTTCAGAATTCATGACGCAGTCGTTGGTTTCGTCGATCCATGTCTGGCGAGGACTCGGAATCTCGCCGCTTCGAACCAACATCCGCCTGAGTTTTTCTCAAGCCGATCTTGTCCCAACATCGGCCTGAGAATTGCCCTTTTCGGGCTTTTCCAAAAGTTGGGAATATCCCGTTCTAAGAATCGGTCCCATAGCAAAGCTTGTTCTGGAAAAATCTGGCGGGGATCTTGGAAATTTCAATTTTTTTAGGGGTAACTTTGCTTTCCCATTGGCACAGGTGTAAGGGCCCGTTTTAACGAAGAAGAAAAAATTCAATTTGGAAAAAAAAAAATCAAATCCGCTTTTCATTGGTCAACACATGCACCAGCACCAAAGATTAGGATCTTGGGACATCATATTTGGTGCTGGTGCGTGTGTAGACCAATGAAAAGCGAATTTGATTTATTTTTTTTCCCAAATTGAATTTATTTTATACTCGTTAATTCGGGCCCTAAGTATATACAGCCCCAAATCGTCGTAATTTCTTTCTTGTGTTGGAAAGTTGTTCATTGTATACTCAGGCATGCTATTTATTTATTTATTTATTTTTTTTGTCACCGGGTAACATTTTTATTTTCCTTCAAAATCAGTTTTTGGGTGATGTGTAGAGGTCCTATACTATAATCAAGTGATCACCTTCCCAAAACTCATGGTGCACATCTTCTACCGTAGCACGCGTCATGAACACATTGTACATTTTCGCATGCGTCATAAGTTTTCTCCGGTACTTCGGGCCCGTTTTAACGAAGAAAAAAAAATAATTTGGAAAAACAAATGTTCAAATCCGCTTTTCATTGGTCAACACACGCACCAGCACCAAAGATTAGGATCTTGGGGCATAATATTTGGTGCTGGTGCGTGTGTTGACCAATGAAAAGCGAATTTGAATTTTATTTTTTCCAAATTGAATTTATTTCATACTCGTTAATTCGGGCCCTTCGTTCACAGTTGCCAAAGTATTTTTTTCCCCGCCAGTTATGGAGGTTGTCGCATGTTCGAGAGAAAATAGTTGACACGCACTGCTGTGTTCAAGACGAAGGGACTACCGCTTAGCCAATGGTTGATCGGCTCAGGGTTAGTTGGGGTTAGAGTTAGTTGTGTTCGCCTCGTACACAGGGTGTCAAACCATTTTATTGAAAAAAGCGGTTTGCGACCCTCACGCTTTCACGATACGTTTCCATATTTTCACAATATGCTCTCAGTATTTATCGTGTATCGAATGTGTAGAATGTGTATAGATCATGTTTCTCTGTATTCTTGGGGACGCCTCTTCCCCCCTCCACACTTTCTTGTGCGAGCGTTCAACGGCTCTGAATCGATCCAAACGAACGCAAAAAAAAAAAAAAAAAAAAAAACTGGCGTGAGGTCCCGAGATAGATGTCGGGAGTATGAAAGGTGGTATAAAAAAAAAACAAAAAAACATGAAACACGCTGAAACAGAAAACAAATAAATGAAAAGTGTTGGCAAATGCAAGGGAAAAAATAGGTCGGACAATAAAAATAAAAGTCGTCTGCCAAAACTCCACGCGCAGATTCAAAGTCCGCGAATAAATGAAACAATTCTGTATGCACGGTACTCTGAAACGAGACGAAATGGAAGCAAAAACAAAGAAAGACAAAATTACATACAATACACGCCAGAGAACAACCAAGACGCTGAAACATGAAAAATACGACGTCGAAAAACTAAACGCTACGTATACAAAAACGGCACACCTGCTCCTTAGACCGCAAAATTGAGCGCTCGTGACCAGGCGTATTAATAGTCATCAACTCTTACGCACAGCCCCAAAAATGGACCATACGAAAATGAAACAAAAACAAAAATCAAGAAAACAAAACAAAACAACAAACACGAAAAAAATACGTTTTCCGACTCATGAATGGAGAAAAGAGAAAACACTTTGCTGGGGGAAAAAAAATAGAAGCGTTTACCTGGAAAGGTCCACCCGCTCCTTGAACCGCGATGTTGAGGGATCGAGACCAGGCCGAGTCATCGACTCTCACGCACAACCCGGCTCCGGAGGGGCGTCCATCTTCCTGGCCTCCCCCCTTCGCCTGGCCCTTCCCCGCGACGCCTTGCTGCCCTAAAGGAAACCCTCTGTCTGTGATGAGGCTCGCCGCTGGCTGATAGATGACCGAGGTGCCTGCACCGAAAGCGAAGAAAAACGTGTGTATATACAGCAGCACGAGGTGTATAGCACTTTAATAATTTGGGAGTTATTCATTTTCGGCTCGGCTGTTGAACGAAACACACAAAACAACAGTTTTTACGCTTACACACGCCGGATGGATGATCTACAGATAGATCATATGGATCATCTACAGATCATCTATAGATCATCTACAGATCATTTATAGATCATCTACAGATCATCTAGAGATCATCTAGAGATCATCTAGATCCAAACCCACCATTGTGACATTTTTGCAGGATCTGTGCTATACACGTTAATATATTAATAGTACATTCCCAACCCAAGAAACATGTCCTAGATCATGCAGATTACACGGCTCCCACCCGGCACACATGAGCTAGATCATACAGATCATACATATCATACAGATCAACACAGAGATCACGAATATGTATGTCCTTAAAAATGTAGATCATGAAGCAGGAATCGATTATCCGCCCGAGGTGTGAATGACCAATTGCAAGGACGATCTCGAACCTGTCGACAGAAAAAAAAACAAGGACGATCCGGCGGGAATCACCCCGCCCCCCCATCCCTCAATGTAACGCCTACAAGTACTGAAACCCAAGCACCGTCGTTTACCGCCCTCAGGTTGTAGCTCTCACCCTTCGTGCGAATCGCCCAACACCTCACGTTTCACTCCGCGCTTAGTGCAAGCAATGTCTGCGTGGTTGGTGAAACCCCAACGTGCCCCGTCCCGGCAATGTAGGGATGCGAAGGTCTATGGCCATACGACTACGGCCATGCACAATGAGTACCCCCCCCCATCCCTGCGCCCCTATGACATAACGCCTACGGGTACCAAAACCCGAAAAAAAAAAGCACAGCGAAAACGCCGTTTACCTTCTCCGGAACTCCCCGCACGCCCCGAGGTCGGAACATCTTTCACCGCACCCTTCACCAAATTCTTCGCCGAATCTTGCGCCGAACTGGGCACCGAATCCGTCGCCGATTTCGGCACCGATTTCGGTGGGGAATCCGGCCCGTGCGCTGGTGGTGGCTGGCAGGGGACGCGCCGGCGCACCCACCGCCGCCTCCAGATGGGATCGGAAAGCCTGAAAGACCTGGAGGGAGAAAAACTGGAGCTGCCGTAGTGTCCGCCTGGATTGCGCGAAAAGAGGGGGCGAGAGGCACGGGTGGCAAAAAGACGCAACAAAAGAAGCCAGAGGGGGAAAAGGAAAACGAAGCGGCCATGAGCGTACAATCTACTCTATTCATGTTGAATATTTTTCGTTTTTTTTTTTCCCCCCTCCGGCAGGATCCGTTCTGTACGTTCTCGTCTGTCGTTACGTTAGCTTGCGACCACGGACTCAATTACATCAAATATGGCGAATATGTGTTTGGTAGACTACAGCACAGCCGTTGTAACGACGACCACAACGGCAGCAACCAGCAACAGCAGTAACTGAAACAGCAAAAGGAACTGCACCAGCGACATGAACTACACCAAAAACCAACCACCAACATCACCACCGCGCCCCTGCCACCCCTTACCCCAACCCCAACCACAAGCACAAACACCACAGTCCACCACCAACGGCACCGTCGCCACACCCCAACCCCACCATCACCCCCACCCCACACTCGCACTCCCACCCCCATTCCCATCTCCACCACCGCCCCCACCACCCTTACCACCCTTACCACCCTTACCACCCTTACCACCACCACTCCTACCCCCCCCCCCTAGTCCGCCTCACAAGCGGTTCGTAGTAGGGACGCCTGCTACGGTAGCCTGGATGCAGGTGCACGTGCTTTTTCTGAGGGTGAGTGACTTGATTATAGTATAGGGGCTCTATGCCTCTATACCTGCAGTAGTCAAAACTGCTGTTTTAGATGAAAACAAAAGTGCTATATACGTATATACCCGATGAGCAACCCCGTGGCTTCAAGTGTAAAACGAGAAATAGTGCTATCATACACGAGAGTGAAATTTCGACGATGTTGGGTTTAAGGATGGATCAATTTCAGCCAAAAAACGGTACAGTACCTATATCGTCCTGCCATTCAGAAACAATTTCAGCCAAAAAACGGTACAGGTAGCACATTATTCATGCGTAGCCATTCAGAAACATTTCAGGCCAAAAAACGGTACAGTACCTATTATGTGCCACATTCAGAAATAATTTTCAAGCAAAAAAACCGGTACGAGTACCTGCTATTACTCATAGCACTTTCAAAAACAAATCTTCAGCCAAAACGGTACAGTACCTTACGTAAAGTCCTGCATTGGCAGGGAAAGCAATTTCAGCCAAAAAGGTACAGTACCTCTATATCGTCGCTGCCATTCAGAAAGCGTTGTAGCAAAAAAAGGCACATGTGACGCTTACTATCGTCCTGTCCATTCAGGAAAAACGTTTCAGCCAAAAAAAGTGTACAGTACTTTAGTCGTCCTGGCTCAGAAAGGTTTAGCACAAAAAACGGATCAGTCACTTCATCGTCCTGCTCATTGCAGAAACGTTTCATCCAAACACGGTCACGTACCTACTATCGTCCTGATCACCCGAAATGTTTCAGCCAAAAAAAGGTACATACCTTAGTCGTCCTGCCATTTCCAGTAAACATATTCAGCAAAAAAACGGTACAGTACCTATATCGTCTGCCATTCGAGTAAAAAAGTTCAGCCAGAAAAACGAGTACAGTCACCTATAATGTCCTGCCATTCAGGAACAATTTCAGCAAAAAACGTACAGTACTTTTATCGTCCTGCCATTAGGACAGTTTACCAAAAAACGGTTAGCCTCTACCTCGTCGGAACGCGTACTACGATGGCAGCTACGCTCCATGGCGGACTCGCCCACAATACTACGGCGTGTCGCAAAGCGTTGGTGCACGAGCAATGTGCTGCTGGTTGGTGAAAACCCAACCGTGCTCCGTGCCCGGAATTGTAGGGATGCGAGTGCGTTATGGCATACTGACTACGGCCGTAACACGACATGGAACACCCCCCCTCACACATGCCCGGTCCCGCATTGTAGGGATGCGAGGAGCTATGGCATACGACTACGGCCTGTGCACGACCAGAGTACACACCCCCCCTCCCCCGGTCCACCTCCCCAACTAAACTGGCTACCCTTGGTTTTCTGGCAGCTCTCCCACCCCTCCAGTCGTTCCGGAGCGTCACGGTGCGAGGCACGGATCGATCGATGGTCAGTCACACCTCCCGACCTCCCAGAAGGTCGCTCGGCAGTCGCACCTGCCATGCATGTCATTATGACGGGGACGCGTGGGGGGGGAGCGGGAGAAACTCGTGCCCAATACGGCGTATCGGATACCGTAAGACCCTCGCATCCCTACAATGCCGGGACGGGTCGTGCTAACCGAGCAAGACAGACAATGTGACACAAGTGCGAAGGGCGTAGGTGTTTCGGCTTAGTCCGCAATGGAAGGACGGAGCTGGCAATCCTACTAAGGCCCCGCTGTAGGTGAGATGCGGCATCCTGTGTGGTGTGCGAGGGGGGGGGGGGGGGGATACCTGTGACCAAGCTTGCTTCATAGAAAGGTCGCAGATTGCCAAACAAACAAAAAAACACGCGAATTGAGCTGGAGTAGAAACTGCGACCAATAATGACAAACGCTAATATAGACAGCAGTACAGCTCCTGTTAAATACCTCGAGAAGGACGAAGAAAAGAAGGGGTGCAACAGTAATAAATAAAAAAAAACGTACGTACGAGGATCTCTGGTCCACACCTCCAGCAGAAAAAAAGGTACAGTACAATAAGAATGGAAAATGAAGCGTACAAAGAGCTCTAGACTACACCTTCGGTATAAAAAAAGGCTGCAACAAAACAACAGCTTGAAAAAGAAGCGAACGTAGAGGTCTAGACTAGTCTATACCTCGACGCAGGAAAAAAAGGGGTGTGATCTGGTGATAACGGCAGCGCACACAGCTGAATTTTTTTTTGTTTGCACTTGATTTTCATATACTTCCGGGTTGGCATATTACACCCACCAAGTGAAAAAAAAAAAAAAAAAAAAACGAGTATCATTGCGCGTACCTGAGTGTAGGGCATCCTGGGGTTAGCTTGAGCAGTGCACCAACGGGTGTCGTAAGCATCCGTCCCATGGTGACCCCCGCGCTCCGACCTCAGCTCGAAAACCTCCTCCGACATGCCGTGCTGGTCCGACTGGACCGCCGACACCAGCACGTCGCAGAGGGAATGACTTCTGGGAGGGGAGGGGCTGTACCTGGCGAGAAGAAGTGGCAAAACAGCGTGTTTAGGGGGAAACAGGAGACGGGGGGGGGGGGGGGGGGGGGGGGCAAAGGCGTCAAGGAAACGCTTTCGGGATGCTAAAAACAGAAAACGGTGAACTTTTCTCACGATTAAAATGAAGGCGTGCAGCGTGGCAGGGGCGAGGGGTCATCAGAGCACATGAGACATTGTAGGGTAGGGGGTGTACTCATGTCGTGCACGGCCGTAGTCATGTGACCATAGACCCTCGCATCCCTACAATGCCGGGACGGAGCACGTTGGGTTTTCACCAACCAGGCAGACATTTGCTTGCACCAAGCGCGAAGCGCCGTGAGGTATTGGGCGAGTCGCATGGTGCCGGTCGCCCCGGTGGTCTAACTGGTAGCCACGAAGCCTGTAGGGCCGGATGTCGAGGGTTCGATTCTCCCCATGGAGGTTTTCATTATCAAATGACACCGACTGTCGAGAGCGCATATTATAGCGTGGGTAGGCAAAATTCGACGAAAGTTGACGAGGGAAGAAAGTGCTGAAATCTTCTCGCGATAAAAACCAAGGCAAGAACCGTAGTGGGGGAGGAGGGAGAGGAGCCTACTTTGTGACCCCGGATCTGAGTTACGACTAGGGAGGGAGAAAGACGAAAGTGCGAAGATAATAAATGGGATGGGAAAAAAAAAATGAAGGGCGAGCTGCATCCTGCTAAGAACCACCTGTGAGGCGGACTTGCATATGGGGGACTCGATATCATGCATGGCCGTAATCGTATCACCATAGACCCTCGCATCCCTACAATGCCCGGAGACGTTCGAGTCCCTTATTTGTTGCTCGCATTTGACCGTTGACTACGAATCGCCTTTCGAGGCGGAGCACCGTTCCTACTCCTAATAAAACACCTCCAGCAGTTGGGCGGGGTACTTATGCCATGGATGGGCCGTACGTGGTCGTACAAAGAACGACACCATACACCCTCGCATCACTACAATACCGGGACGAAGCGCGCCGGGTTTTCACCGACCAGGCAGGCATTCGCGTGCATCAAGCGGGAAGCCAAACATAAGGCGGGCTGGGGGGAGAAGTGCCTGCTATACATGTTACCCCAGATCTGAGTTACGAAAGGGAGAGAGCTGGAGAAGTATACAGGGTGAAGATAATAACATGGGATGTGAAAACAAAAACGAAACAATTGCCAGGGGAAATGCAGAAGGCGTTTCGGGAAAAGGGGACGGAGGAATCGCGCAGCTCTCGTACCGTTATCGGACAACATAGACACACCGGGTTTCTCAAGAGGAATTGGCAAAAGACATTTATGGGAGAACGGAACGCGGGAAAGGAGTACCGGTAACGCTACGTATTGGGTATTGGTGTATATGCTTCAAACCATGGACAGGGGAAATGAGAAAGGCGTTTTAGGAAAGTGGGCCGGGATAGGAGATGAGCGTTTTGGACAAAATAGTGCTATACAGCCAACAGCGGGACCTCTCTCTGCACTAGTTTTCCCGAGGAGATGGGCGAATAGACGCTTGCCGGAATGGGACCGGGGGAGAGGCGAAAATAAAATACTGCTGTACGAGTAGTAAAAAAACTGGAAATGTTCGTATTTGGAAGCTCGGGGGCCACGGCCAGCAGCTTAGGGGAAGGAATGAACTATGTTGCACAGTTCGGAACAAGCAGTACCAAGTAGTACTGCGTATACATGCCGCCCCACATCCTTTCCAGTACCCAGTAGCAGTTTCAGTACCATAGAGCACGAATCAATACCCAACAGGCAGTAAGCCATGCCCCAAAGTATTGTACTGCTCGAGCACGCTTGGTGTCGAGTAAAAGGTCCAGAATATGTCGTAACGAGCTTGTTGTCAGGGTTGCCAAACCGGCTAATAATAGTGGCTCGTGGGAAATACTCAAATAGCTGTGCTGGAATCCTGTAATTCGGCAAAAATAAACGCGAGCTGTTGTTGCGTGGTGGTGGACCATGAACTACCTGGTATACAGCAAGAAATGTCTTGTGCTGATACGCCTACGGCAATCCATGAAACCAAGAACAACAAGCAAATCAATCGATCAACCAAGCAACCAAGCTATCGATCAATCAACCGGCCAATTAATCCAACCACCGAATCAACCATTGAACCTGGTTGTAATAAAACCACCCATCATATCAATCAACCAATAAAAAAGCGACGAGTTACCACATCGGTCAACCAACCTACCAACCAATCAATCAATCAATTCACCAATCAAGCAAGCAATCAATCAATCAATCGATCAACCAATCAATCAATCAATCAATCAAGCAATCAATCAATCAATCAACCTATCAATCAACCTATCAACCAATCAACCAATCAATCAATCAATCAACCAATGCATCTATCCATCCATCCATCCATCAGTCAATCAACTAACTAACCAAAGAAGCCATCCAACCAACCCATCAACTAACCCACTGACCGACCGACCAACAAAAAACAACGAACAAACCAAACCAGTCATGAACGGTCGGCGTTTCGGTCTCGCCTTTGCGCCCGGTCCCGCCGATCGATCCCCATCTCCTGTTGCAGCTCGAGCGCCGACAGCCCAGCGGGAACAGGCTCTCCCAGTGTAAGAGGCAGGCCACTCAGGTTGCGGACCCAGAACCCGGCGAACGCCGTTACGAGGACCGAGTTCATCTGGGCGGTAACATTTTACGGTTACAAGTAGAGTTAGCGCTAGAGTTAAGAGTTAAGAGTGACAGCTCTGTCCCGAAATATCAATTACCATTTGGACTAAGTTTTTGTGTATACAAACGTTTATTATATTTAGGGACAATATGGTAATACATTACAAGAAATAGCCCGTTTTCAGCGTTTGATGTTACCCACCGGTTATCGCCCGAAACCCGGGGATTATACTCGCCGTCCCCGGGATTTCCATAGTCATATACCAGAGTTACGGTTACAGTAACTGTGACAGCTACAGCTTTATTTTCCGTTTCAGGTTCAGTACAAATAACAGTACCGTTACGGTTACAGTTACAGTTACAGCTACCGTTACAGATACACTACCGTTACAGAAACAGTTACAGTTACATTTTCAGCACCGTTACAGAAACAGTTACAAGTTCACAGTGCTGCAGTTACCGCTAGCTACGGTTACAGCTACAGTCACAGTTACAGTCACAGTTACAGTTGCAGTTACAGTTACAGTTACAGTTACAGTTACAGTTACGGTTACAGTTACAGCTTAAGTACTGTTACAACTACAGTTTCAGATGCAGTACCGTTACGGTTACAGTTACAGTTACAGCTACAGTTACATTGACAGTTACAGTTTCAGTACCGATATATAAACAGTCACGGTTTTACAGTTGCAGTTGCAGTTGCAGTTGCAGTTACAGTTACAGTTACAGCTACAGCTACAGCTACAGCTACAGCTACAGCACCGTTACAGTAACCTTTATTTAAAATCGCAGTTTCACAGTTGCAGCTACAGTTATAGTTACGGTTACGGAAACACCCACGGTTACAGTTAAAACGTTTACAGGTAGTTACGGTTACAGGTACAAATCACAGATACAGATAACATTTACAGATCAGGCTCTCACCCTGACAGACGCGGCCTCCACACTCAAGTACAACATTTGATTACTCCTGTTGCGGCACGGAATGGTCTCCAGACCCAAACCGGAAAAATGCTGAGTCGACTCCTCCCCTCCTCCCCCTCCTCCTCCTCCCCCCCCCCCCCGCCCCCCGCCCCTCCGGCCATCAACGACGTGGCGCTGTTGGAGTTCCGCCCGCGTGCGTTGGCGTTCGCTTCCTTCGCTCGGCGGTCGGCAGCGGCGGCGCGGCCCCTCCTCGACCCGTCCGCGGCTACCACTTGGCGCGGCAGCGTCCAGTCGAAGCCAGCGACCTGCCACCCGCACCCAGTTTATAGCGCTTGAGTTAAAAGAGAGCGTCTTGATCCACACATACTACTGCCGGTGTCCTCGTATTGTTTCACGAGTAGTCAACCTGTCAAAGGGCACCTTTCACCTACTAGTATGTCCCTATTCCCAGTGTGTAGTGCTTTACGGCTTGAGCCAGACTCAACAAAATGGTTGGGTATTCGGTAGTCGACACTACTTCCATATGGTGTCTTCGTTCTTCGGAGAAAATTCCGAGAAAATTCCGAGAAATATCCGAGAAACTTCCCAGGCGGTCGGGGCTGGGGATAAGGTTAGGATTTAACGCCAATTTTTACGAATATTTACCGATTTCCTTTCGGTGTTCGTCACGCCTTTCGTTTTTGTTTGGGGGGGGCGGAGGGGGGAGGCTGTATAGTCTCCGGCTGGTTGGCCGGTCTTTCGATTATTTCAGCTGCGCAAAACCTTATTGATCAGAAGTTACCTTGCGTCACCCCGCGTCCGAATGCCTCCTAGCGGGAAACCTTATATGCATACATCACAACAGTTGTATCGAAGCTCGGCCAAGGTCTATATTATCGTGCTATATACAGCCTTCACCATCCCCGCAGTCCAAAAATCCGTAACTTACATAATCCACATCGTTTTTTTTTTGTATCCATGGGGTGATGAAAAAATGCAACAACTCGCCACGGAAGACCAAACAAAAGAACAAACACGAAATAAAACAAAAAAGGCAAAGAGCATTCTTCGGTAAAACTACGGATACAAGCAAACCTCGAAAAACAACGCCATGGGGATAAAAATCGTATGTATATATATATGTATATGTATATCATATACCTTGAACGACAAAGAAGGGGTCATGGCCATGGCGTTCGCCTCCAACACGTGAACTCCCTCCCCCGGACCCAGGCTCCCCTCCGCCACCTTCGCTCCCGCGTCCCCTCTCGCGCCCACCACCCTCCAGCCCACCTCCACCGGCAAGAGGTTTCTAAAGCTCAGGGAGGCGTACACCACCACCTCCAGGGGCCGATGCGACAGCACAGCAGCCGCCGGGGTTCCGGTTTGAGGGGCGGAAGCTCGTCTCGCCCCGCGAGAGCCGAGCGAAGAATCCCAAGAATGAAGCGGACGTCGAGGAGGAGAAGGCCGAGGAGGAGCGGGGGTGGGAGCCCCAGAAGAGGAGGACGAGAACATGCTTCCGTCGCTGCGTCGCCTGCCATGAGAAGAACGCTCACCCCCCTCCTTCCCGCGACGGATGGACTTCGCAACGGGAGCGTCGGAAGTCTCGCCGCCACCCCGGGGGATGATAGAGCCGTGTCCCCCCCCGGGGCTGTTCACGTCTATCCCCTCCAGGAATAGAAACAAGGGTTTTTTGGCGTGGTTGGCGGTGTTTTGGTGGGATGCGGCAGATGCTCCGGGGGCGTCGGCTGCTGGTGAAGTCGAGGGGTTGCAGGCGACCCAGGGGATGACGGCCATTGTAACCCCTAGCTCGGTCTCTCCAGCCCTAGAGCAACACACAAAGAGAGGGCGGGCAGGCACAGGTGATATCGCATATCGGATTAAAAAAACGTGAAACAGACGCTTTGGGACATCGAACATTGCACACCTCGGAGTGATAATCTATGTATTCCCACTTGATGATTTACTATTAGTAGTAGACCTTCCAGGGCAGATAAATTCCTGATCTGTATGATCTGTATGATCTGTATGATCTAGCTCGTGTTACCGGGTGGGAGCCGTATAACCTGCATGATCTAGGACATGTTTCCTGGGCTGTATCTGTAAACCACAGATCCCTGCACAACATATCACAACAGCAGGTTAGGATCTAGATGATCTAGAGATGATCTATCTGATCTGTAGATGGTGTACCTGTAGATGATATATCTGACGTGTGAAACATTGTATACACCTCTTAGACAGAACGTATCAAACAGACACACGGGGCACGAGGAGTGCTTCATGAGGTTGAGGGTGTGCCAGACATTGTCACCCCGAGAGTTCCTCCTCTCCAGTCCTCGAAGACGGCGCAGAGGGGGAGGATAGGCACGTCATACACCACCCATCATACTCTGAACACTGACCAAACTCCAGACACCTAGAGGAGCCCCACAGATAGCACGTCAAACAGGCATAACATATACACACAATTTACAAAAATTTCCCATCTAACAGCCACACTATTTATAGAGAACAGACGGTAGTCAGCAGCGCATCATACACCACAGAAGACACGAAAGCAGGTCGGAGAGACAGATCCACTTCGTGAACCGAAAAACGATACCGGTACGAGAGGAACACGCGCGCCAAAACCAGACACCAACGCCACTGGCGAAACGAGGCTGGCGAAGGAGGACCGCCTAAGCATTCCCCACTATGTCCCGATATATAAGCAACGTTGGTGTTACATGTTAACATACAAACGGTGCTTACATTTCAGGACAGAGTGGTACCAGGTATACCATATACTGGAAAAGGAGCACGAAAACAACCATGTTCCCTACAGTAGTCCCCCCCCCGATCATGCTCCACTTCTGCTCAAATGTGCTACTATGCTCGAACAAAAGCCCACCTATGCTGCAATTAAACCACTAAAAACGCCCCCATTATGCCGAAAGAATTACGAACTGAAGGGAGAAAAGCCTAACGCCTCCCCCNACAACAACAACAACAACAACAACAACAACAACAACAACAACAACAACAACAACAACAACAACAACAACAACAACAACAACAACAACAACAACAACAACAACAACAACAACAACAACAACAACAACAACAACAACAACAACAACAACAACAACAACAACAACAACAACAACAACAACAACAACAACAACAACAACAACAACAACAACAACAACAACAACAACAACAACAACAACAACAACAACAACAACAACAACAACAACAACAACAACAACAACAACAACAACAACAACAACAACAACAACAACAACAACAACAACAACAACAACAACAACAACAACAACAACAACAACAACAACAACAACAACAACAACAACAACAACAACAACAACAACAACAACAACAACAACAACAACAACAACAACAACAACAACAACAACAACAACAACAACAACAACAACAACAACAACAACAACAACAACAACAACAACAACAACAACAACAACAACAACAACAACAACAACAACAACAACAACAACAACAACAACAACAACAACAACAACAACAACAACAACAACAACAACAACAACAACAACAACAACAACAACAACAACAACAACAACAACAACAACAACAACAACAACAACAACAACAACAACAACAACAACAACAACAACAACAACAACAACAACAACAACAACAACAACAACAACAACAACAACAACAACAACAACAACAACAACAACAACAACAACAACAACAACAACAACAACAACAACAACAACAACAACAACAACAACAACAACAACAACAACAACAACAACAACAACAACAACAACAACAACAACAACAACAACAACAACAACAACAACAACAACAACAACAACAACAACAACAACAACAACAACAACAACAACAACAACAACAACAACAACAACAACAACAACAACAACAACAACAACAACAACAACAACAACAACAACAACAACAACAACAACAACAACAACAACAACAACAACAACAACAACAACAACAACAACAACAACAACAACAACAACAACAACAACAACAACAACAACAACAACAACAACAACAACAACAACAACAACAACAACAACAACAACAACAACAACAACAACAACAACAACAACAACAACAACAACAACAACAACAACAACAACAACAACAACAACAACAACAACAACAACAACAACAACAACAACAACAACAACAACAACAACAACAACAACAACAACAACAACAACAACAACAACAACAACAACAACAACAACAACAACAACAACAACAACAACAACAACAACAACAACAACAACAACAACAACAACAACAACAACAACAACAACAACAACAACAACAACAACAACAACAACAACAACAACAACAACAACAACAACAACAACAACAACAACAACAACAACAACAACAACAACAACAACAACAACAACAACAACAACAACAACAACAACAACAACAACAACAACAACAACAACAACAACAACAACAACAACAACAACAACAACAACAACAACAACAACAACAACAACAACAACAACAACAACAACAACAACAACAACAACAACAACAACAACAACAACAACAACAACAACAACAACAACAACAACAACAACAACAACAACAACAACAACAACAACAACAACAACAACAACAACAACAACAACAACAACAACAACAACAACAACAACAACAACAACAACAACAACAACAACAACAACAACAACAACAACAACAACAACAACAACAACAACAACAACAACAACAACAACAACAACAACAACAACAACAACAACAGCAACAACAACAACAACAACAACGTTAACCACGACTCACCACTCCCACGACCTCTTCCTTCCTCTTCCCCCTGTCTCGTCCCGCGGTGGCGAACGCGTCCGTAGAACAGCGCACCTCCAGCCGAGAGCCGCAGCGGTTAACCACTTCCAAAGCCGACCTCAGCGTAACCTTGTGCCGACCGTTTTCAAGGCAAACTTCCCAGACGGCGTCACACCTGCAGCGCAAAACAGAGAACATGAAAAAAAAAACAGGTACCAGTATTAAATACCACTCTGCCGGGAATATGGGCCCCGTTTGATGTTCGCGAGAAACAGGAACATGGCGCCTATTGACATTAAGAAACAAGAGCAGGGCACCTGTAAATATGAACACAGTGGGCACCCCGAGTTAAGCGCGCCCAAGTTAAGAGCCTCCTGGAGTTTAACAGCGGTCAAAACGGCTTTTCTCACCTATACTAAAAGCTACCTGGTATACACTGCCCACTACATACACAGGTAAGAGCAATATGCAGTTAACCCTTATAGGACTGGAGTCCCGTTTTTGGGACAAATTACTTAGAATTAAAGTGGTTTGTCCCCAAAACGGGACTCCAGTCCTAAAAGGGTTAAGAGCGCCTAGTTCGGCTTGTCATGGGGCGCTCTTAACTGGGGGTATCCACTGTAGTAAGAGACAGGAACAGGAGGCCTATTAAAGTTAATACCTGGTAGTAAGAAACAGGAGCAGGACATCTCTTCATACTAGTAGTAGTAAGAAACAGCAGGCTGGCCCAGGCCGAATTTCTTAATTCATAGTTAGGAAAGGGTGCGCTGTACACGAACTCCAGTAAAGCGGCCGGAATCCCTAATTTCTTAATTCCCCTGTGTGAAAATCCCAGACTGCCACAACTTTTCCCACCACGTTTCTTACGTAGCATGATAGGTGCCCCACACTGATATAGAAACACTAGTAGGCGCCTGACCTGATTTACAATCCTGTTCAGGGTACGATCATGGTTGTACGAGATGGTTGTATGTGGTACGTAACGGTCTGGGGATACGTAGAGACAACAGGCATGTTTCTCCCGGGGACACAATGGTGTGTCCCCGTGACTTTGCCCCGCAATACTCTCCTTCGCCTCACGTTCCTCTCATGTTCGATACTCTACTCCTTGTCTACATGTGCCCTTCCTGTCCCGCCACCATGAGTGCCTACCCATGAACCAATATCGGCCTGGCCCTCCACATCATCGGGTATGCCAAAAACAGAATGCCCAGCTGAACTACAAACATAACTATGGTGTGAGTATCAAACGTGCTTACATTGTTCTCCCCCTTTCGCTAAATGAATTCAATATTACCTATTACCCATCCACATACATCTCCTGCTAATACAACCGTAGTACACAGTCAGTACGCGGCTCATATTTTGGCCAAGGCTAATTGCTGTGGGGCTTAATATGCTCCCGGCTAGATTGGTATGCACCATTTTACCATAGCATATATAGGCAAAACACAGCACCTGCGCAACCGTCGACTCTCCCCCGCCGCCTCCCCGTCCTTCCCCGTAACGCCTTCCATGACGAGCATGCACTGCAGGAGGCTTCGGCCCGTCTCGTTCAGGGGGAGGTTTAAGAAGCTCTGCCCCTCTCCGACATCAATCCGCGCGCCCCCGGGGCCTGACGAAACAACAACAACAACAAAACAAGCGAAGCCAGAAAAATAGATAAGAGGCAAGACAAACAAACCGAAACATTAAAGTACACCATTTCTACCAATCCACAATTTTAATGTTTGTATAACTACAAAAAATACAGCAGTAATAACTACTATAGTCTCGTACGTACAGCACACAAATGAAGCAAATATGCAAGTTCGCCATCCACACACAAGAGGCACGTCATGCCCCTTCAGCGCCCTGGCCAACGAATACCCGCTGCGGAACACGCGAAGCGTCGGTACGGTACGCTGCGGCGACGCGCGCAACGACGAGGGTAGCAGTTATTATCGGAAATATTTATAACCGACAAAGATTGACTACAGTAGTAATAGTACTATTTACTATACTGACTATTACTGACTACTGCAGAATATTCCCCGACTATTAGTATACTCTCCGACAGAAGAACTACCCAATAAGGCGTATGCCTTGTAAGGCGTGCCGTATCGTTGGAATAAAACTTGTGCTTTACTATATTTTTCTCGACACATACCTAGGCCATCACATAATAGCTCATTGGGTTAAGCGTATATACAATATATTACCAAAAAAATCGTTTTTTGTTGGGGTAAGGTATACGGAACGCTCCTTAACCCTTTCTTTCACTGCTGCCAAAACTGATCGCACCCAATTTCTCCAAGCAGATTTCCCCCCGAAGAACATGGCCTCAGTCCCAAAGGGGTTAAGTGGGAAGCTTGAGAACGAAGGAAACCACTAATACGGGGGACCATAGCAATCAGGACCCGTTACGTACACAATTGAAGCCTATATATTCCAGCATTTTTACTAAGCATATTTGCTCCTGATTAAGGGGAACATAGTAATCAGGACCGATCACGTACACTACATCCTATATATTCCAGTATTTTTCCAAATCATACTTGGTTCTGATACTATGTCCCCCGTGTGCCACCCCGACCGTGCCAGGCGTCCGTTTCTACCTGCAGCGTCAGCAGCGTCCTCACTGCCGCCATCCGTCACCGCCGCTCCCGCCCCCGCCGCCGACAGCGAGGAAGGAGAAGAGGAAGGCCCGTCGGGCACTAGGAGAAGGGACAGCATCCAAGAAGCGTGGCGTCGGTTCCTCCTAGCCTCCGCCGACGTGCTGAAGGGCTGGTCCGACATGCCGTCGACCACGGTGCCGCGCTTGCCGAAGCGTGACACGCTGACAGAGCAGCAGCAGCAACAATAACAACAACAACAACAAAAATAGCAAGAGCGATAATAATTAAGAACAAGAACACAAGAAAAATCGAGGATAAGAACAAGAAAACCAACAACAGTTGGAGCAACAGCGCCTCAGCAATATTAGCAAGAGCGATAATAATTAAGAACAACAACACAAGAACAAGGACGACAACGAGGCGAACAAAGGAAATCAACAACAGTTACAGCAACCGCGTCACCAATGACAAGGGTAGTGGGAAGGACGACACCGGCTGAGCACCAAGACGACAACAGCACCAACCCCCACGAACAACATCACACGCGAACTGAACAACTACAGCAGCAACGGCGGCAGCACTACTAACACCACCACCAAAATAAAAATCAACAACAATTACAGCAGCAGCGACAACAGCAATGCCAACACCGACAACGAAATCAAAATCAACAACGACTGCAGCAGCAACGACATCAGCATTAACAACGGCAAAAAAATAACAACTACCTTGTACAACAACAGAGTTAAACCTTTAGGCATCCGGGTATGGCGACCTAAAACACGACACGACCCGTCTACTCGACGTACACGGGAACTATTCGCCACAAGACCAATCGCTGGAAAAATAAGTGCAAACGCAATCGCTACAAAGTGTATTGCTATGAACTAAACCGTCACGAAGGAAATCGCCATCACGGTAATCGCTCTGAACTTATTTGCTACAGGGCCAATCGCTGAACAGTTGATCGCTGTACGTAGTAAAAGTTTATCGTGAAACAAACTACGTAACATACAATGAAATCACCTCATGCAGTTATTCGCTATAAATTAATTCGCCAAAACGTTGATGGCCATACATTCAATCGCAGTAACTTTATAACCGCTAATAAGTATATCGATACAAAGTGAATCGCTCTATCAATGGAATCGCGATAAGTTTGTCGCTACACAGCAGTCAATCGCTACAAATTTGAGGTCTGTGTAAAGCCCTTGCCCCAGCTTCGTCAAAATTGTTGAAACACACTTGTACCTCCAGCCGCCCTCTTAAACCCTACGCAAAAGCCGACCACCCAGGAAACATCTGAGAAATGTCTGAGAAAATTCCCGAAATGAAGACGCATTATAACGAAGAGTTAGTGTGGACTACTAACCATTCCATCGCTAGAGCAGTAAGTCGATAGGATTTCACGACTAACAACTAATCAGTAGGTGCCGTTACCCAACTAACTGACTATAGTCGACAAAAGTCGGCTGCCGAAGCCAGTCGAGGGCCAGCCGACTTGCCGGCTAAAGTCAGGCGACGGACACGAGAGTCAAAATTAGCCCTCCCGCCGACTGGAAGAGGTCGTGCACCGGGAAAAAGAAAAACTGTATCCCGCATTCAGCAATCCTTCCAACATACACGTATGCCTCGTAGATGAAAACCCAGTGAGTCGGACGCCCGGCACCACCTGAAAGCGGCTAGCTACTAGTCTGCAAAGCCTTGTCGATGGTCTCTAACCTGTCAACTTTGTCCTGGTGTGCCCAAAACTCCAGCGTGAGGCCGGTTCTGTTCTGGAGGATGAACGGCGAGTATCTGTCGCGGCAAAACGAAAAACAAATGGACAACAAAAAAAATGGCGAGGACAACAAAACAACAGCGCGATATGTTGATAAGCGCCCGCGGTTGCACTCAGGGATAGGAACGACAGAGGAATAACGATTTTGTACTTTGTAGTGCTTTTTTATCTTCCATCGGGACCGTGTTTTAGCCTGTTTGTTTGCGAACACGGGTTAGTTTTTGTTTTTGGACATGAGTTAATGTGATAATATCATCACTACATCATCATCATCGTCATCATCATCGTCATCATCATCATCATCATCACCATCATCAACATCAGCATCATCATAATCATCAACATCACCAGCATCAACATCACCAGCATCAACATCACCATCATCAACATCACCATCATCAACATCATCAGCGAATGACAAGGCGAGCGTTACAACGATAGACGGTAACGGCGAGTGCCGCAGCTAAAACGCGCGTAAATCATCACACACACAACACACACACACGTCTCCGCCGCCGCCTCCACTCTATCCACCCCCTCCCGTCACCGCTCACCGTTGCTGCTGCTGCGCCGCCGCAGCTGACTCGATACCGCCGCCACCGTCACGCGCGTCCGGTGCAGAGCCCGGCACCATTGCGGAGTTCCCATCAAAAGCGGCCTTCTTCGCGCCCCCGTCTTTCCCATTTCTGTCGCCCTTACCACCATCGCCACTGCCACTGGTGGTTGCGGCGGCGGCGGCGGCGGTGATCTCGCGGTAGTCCCGCAACGCGCGAAGGATAACGTCTAACGCGGCATGCGTAAGGTTAACCTGCAGCAGGGGAAAAAAAAATCCCAGGCAGGCAAGGTTAACGCAGCAACAGGGCCGGTCGCACGTAAGTCTTATGATGGAGGGCCATGCTAGCCGACGGCTCCAGCCTGCCAGCACCCACTAGCTACTACACACCAGGTATCAAACTACACAAAACGGCAACCAAACGGTGGCGCAACACAATATTTCGCGCGTACGACGCTCCGGTACGTAGGCGGGAGGAGGGGGGGGGGGGGGGGGGGGGGGGGGGGGGGGGTGTCACGGACGTGAAGAAAAGGGATAAAAGGCTAATGCAAGCAGATATACAAAACGCACGAAGAGAGGGGTGGGGTCGAGTTATAGGGGGCGAACCTGGCGGACGCGAGAAAAGGATTAAAAGTCGGCAGATAAAAAAAAGTGAGTGTGGGGAGGGGCGCGGGGCGTCGTGGGGGTGAAGAACAAGTCAAAGCCCTCGTCAGCTAAGGGAAATGTTGCCAACGAATGGGTAGGGCGGGGGGGTGGCGAGGTCGAGGGGGTGTCGGGAGGCGGAAAGGTGAGGAGAGCCTACAAAAGTTATCGGAAAGCTCTAGCAAATTCCATGTTACTTAGATAATTCCATTTTACCTGCAGTCGCAAAGTCCCGGAGCCTTGTTTATGACTTGGCCTAGGCTTTTAGACAAAACGGTTCAAAATATACTCGGCTCTGAACCCTAAACCTATAACCCTAACCCCGACCGAATTGGGCTAGTGTCGTATACGCACACCACTGAAACTCCTCGGTCTTGGCAAATATTTCGAGTCAGCATTGATGATGCGTGAGCTACGTAGCATACCTGTCAACTTAACTCCCCGACTTTGTCACGGAAAGCAAAGAAAACCAACATATTACACAACACGCTGTGCGCCTTTCTGCTGAAAAACAAAAAAACAAAAAATAACACAAGCGGAATTAACTCGTGTGGAAGAAAAGGTCGATGCGCCGAATCGTGTGTTTAGCCCGTATCATACGCACTTTGACGTCCTCCTCGAAGCAGGACAACCGAGTGATCGATGACGTCCTTGCCTCCCCCTCCCCGTCCGACCCCCCCCCCTCGCCGTCCGTGATCACAGGCCGCAAGACCACCTCCCTGTCCCCTTGGGCCACAACCCGCTCTAGCAAGGGCTCCCACCGCCCCGCTGTCGCATTGTAATAGTCCGCCTGCGCCCGAATCGTTTCGTATCAGGTGTCAAGACTATATCAGTAAAGATCGTTTCGTACGAGTACGTATCAGGAAGCCGTTTTTGTTTTGTTAAATTCATAAACAAAAACGGTTTGCATCCCAAGAATAAAAACAAAAAAAAAACGTTTACGAAGGAATTTCAGGAAGTTGTTTCGTGTTTCGGGAAACCATTTCGTACATCAAGAACTGTGTTTATATATCATACGTCGGCTGCGAGTTCTCCCGAACAGACCGACGTTCACCATTATCACCTGCGTCATACACCGGCCGCGCGGTTTAATGTGTATACATACCTGGTACCAAGAACCGTTTGACGCATCCACAAAACTGAGGAAGCTGTTTCGTTTGTCAGGAAACCGTTTCGTACATATACAAATGGTCATTTCATGAATCAGTAAACCGTTTCGAAATTACGACGGTGCTCCTTAAAGCCAAAATCGAAGCGAAACCTTTTATTTTTTGTCAGTATAACCTGTTCCTATTGCTAAGCCCTGTATACCATGGGGTTGGCGATCGGGCTGCATTTTCAGTTTTATCAAACTCAGCTTGTGACTTACTATCAGTATAGAGCTCCTCAATTGACCAACCTCAGAAACAAAAGAGTGCATCTCTACCTTAGCATGCCATGCCATACCATAACATACCATACCTTACCATACCATACCATACCACACCATACCATACCTCATGCCCTACCCTACCCTACCCTACCCTACCCTACCCTACCCTACCCTACCCTACCCTACCCTACCCTACCCTACCCTACCACACCATCCCATACCACACACCTGAGCCTCGCACGCGGCGGCGATGCGGTTGACCGGGACAGACAAGCTGCCAGAACTAGACCCCGCCTTAGAGGCCGGAGAAATCACGACTTCCCTCCGCTTAGCCGCACTATCGCCCTGGCCCTTAGAGCTACGAGCATTGGTGTTCCATCTGGCGAGGGTGCCCGACGACGGCAACAGTCAGGCAAAGAGGTTGGTTTAGGTAATTGTTTTTTCATGTGATAGGTGGGCAATATGTACAGTAGCCCCCTCCCTCCCTCCCTCCCTCCGCATAGGTTCGTTAAAAAAACAAAAACTAATGTATCGCCGTATGCTAAGACAGAGGTGCACCATGTTTTTGCCTTAGAAGGGTGGTCACTTAAAAGGAGCTCTAAACCTGACCCAAAAACTGGTTTTGGAGGAAAATAAAGGGCTGCCTGATGAACAATCCCACCGCAGCACAATAATGGTTGATATTCCGGCGATTTCGGGTGAAGGGAACCCGCCCAAAAAGTGCTGCCTCCATCATAGCACGCGTCTAATCGAATAAATTACTATTAACCCTTACGTATAGGACTGGAGTTCCGTTTTGGGGACAAATTACTTAGAATTAGAGTGCTTTGTCCCCAAAACGGGACTGCAGTCCTACCTGGTAAAAGGGTTAACTCGTTTTTGGCTGGTCGGTGTTCCTTGCCCGGTGGCTGCTTCCTTTTTTATTATTTTGGCTTTCAAGAGCTTCTCTTTTTTTTTTTTTCTCTCTATATGATTTTCATTCTTGCCGGATGGCTTACGTACGTACGTACAAGTAGCTGGTGAGAGGAACGAACGCCTGCTGACTTCTCTCTTTCCAGCTTGCGACACCCACCCCCGGCATTTCAAGAAAAACCGCAATTCCCCCCAAAAAGGGAGCCTTGAATTCGCCAACAGTTTTTATGAAAATATATACCGTATAAAATACGTCAGCTGTGAGTTTAGTTTAAAAACAAAATGCAAGTAATACTGTTTGTTGCGACTGGATTGCTTCCCTTGTATGGAACTATACACCAGGTACGTATTAAGTAGTCAACCCGCTCTCCCCCCCACCCAACCACCCTCTCGCTTTCCCCGCCGCAAGGCAAACTAAACCTACCTGGCCATTCCGGGGCCGCTCTCGTGCGTCATGTCGAGGCTCCCAACCTCCGCCCTCAACAGGGGCATGTCCCGACCCTCCCGATCGTCGATCACCGTCACGCGTACGCCGGGGCACTGGACCTGCACACACACATCCGAGTTTGGATTTTGTAGAAATAATAAGGCATGGAGAGGGGCGGGGGGGGGCGTACTCCATGCTTGTTGCTGGTGCTTAGTCCATTGACCATTGATCCACGCATGTCCCTTTCCGAGACGGGCGGAGGGGGGGATACTGTCATATTCAATCGCCAGCCGTAGCGTAGACCATACGACCCCTCGCATCCTTAAATGGGGAGCTGCTGTACTTCATATCCATGCATGGCCTTAGTCGTATTACACTAGACCTCGTCGCCGTCCCTACAATGTCGCGGACCGAGAATGTCGGGTTACACCAGGACCGAGGGGAGGGGGGGGGGGGCACTGCATTTCTTTGCATGCATGCCGTAGATCGTTGACATTGACCTCGCCATTCCTTACAATGCCGGACGGACAATCGGTTTTCACCGACCAGGCAAGGCACACCTGGACCGCTAAAACCGTACATTGTTCGTTTCTCGATTACTGAAATCGTCTGAAACGCAAAATTCACTTCTCACTGAAATCTTCTGAAATCCAATATCAACACGCAGGAATTTCCCCAGAATTTTCCAGCAATTCACCCACCTCCTGCCTCCAGTTCGGCGGCCAAGCGTGCACCTCCACCTCTCGCAGCACGACGCGAATCTTCCTGCGCGCCGCCCCACTCGTGCTCCTCGTCCTCCTTTCGGACTGCTGAGCCACCACCCGCTTCTGCTGCTGCTGTTGCTGCCGCTGTTGTATGTGTTGTTGCTGCTGCTGCTGCTGCTGCTGTACTCGTTGCTGCTGTTGTTGCTGTTGCTGCTGAGGCTGAGGCTGCTGTGCCCAAAACACCCCTTGCTCTCCCGGCGCCCTTCCGCCCGCTTTCCCGGCCGCCCCTCCTCCAGCCCTCCCCTCACCACCCCCACCACCACCACCACCACCACCACCACCACCACCGCCATTATCGGCCCCCCTCCTCCCAGCAGGCACCCTCGAAGGCGGTGGCATTGATGCCACCGTCGATGCCACCGTCGGCGTCGAACCAGCACTAACCGTGTTCCGGCCGCCGCCGGCACCACTACCGCGGCTTGCACCGCTACCGCCGTCACGATATTTCGACGGAGACTTGGAGGAAAGTTTGTCCAGCATAGCTCGGACGGCCGAGATTTTCAGGTGCGAGACGGGCCTGTCGTCAATGCTGACCACCACCGCTCCCGGACGGGGGCGCAGGGGAGAAGCGCCCACCTGCCAAAACCATCGAAGTCGGGGAGTTGCAATTCATGAATAGGCGTGTGCGGATAGGGGTTTTCGGGCGGGGACGGCGGAGACAAACCAGGAGGAGCGCGGAGTCCCATCACGGCGGACCACAGTAAATAGGACCAAAATATTGTCAGTAAAAATAGGTAAATATATACCTCGGTAGGTGTTTGTGCGTAACGTGGGTCCTAGTTATTATGGTCCCCCGAAATATAAGGAGTTGCCGCAATAGTTCATGGAGACAGAGCTTTGTAAAATCGAATTCAAAGCAAGAGTAGAGGACGTCACTTCCGGTGATCCAGAAGCGGCAGATCGCCTTCAATGCGAGCGCGCCCATCCACCCGCCCAACACGAGCCATGAACTCAACGCAGCGGTGGACACGATAGAACATGAGACGAGACAAGATAAGACACCGTACAAGCTAAGCCGAGCGGAGCCGACATGGCCCGGCCCAGTCCGACCCGACCTCATCCTGCCCCCAGCCACCCGAAGCCACTCCACTGCCCCCCAAGCCACTCCAACTCGACGGGACAGCGGGTCGGTATCGGTAACTACCCCCATTCCTAGCACTCACCGGTGCTCCATAACGCCTTTTAGGCCTGTAAGCGCCTGCCGAGCCCACCACAGCTTGATCCCCCGCCCCCCCGCCAACAAGGTGCAAGCCGCCCAGGCGACGCCCATCCCACGAGGAGAGGTGCACTATGTACTCCCGTCCCCACCAGCTCTCCACCAGCGTTCGCCTACAAGTTGACACAGCGTCATGGAGGGGGGGAGGGTCCCGGTGTGAGTGAGTGTGTATGGATGGGACGAAGAAACCGAGCAAATGGCCGAAAACAAATCAAATAGGTACATACCCCATCACCCAGGGTGATAAGATAACACCCCTTTCTGAGGGTCCTCACTTAAGCAGCTCCATACTAATAGTAAGTCATTAGTAATTCACCCAAAAACAGAATTTTCGAGGAGCAAAAGAAAAGCGCTTCTCCGATGAAAAAATCCCATGCCCTAAGGATACTGTGAGAAACATTGGGACACAAGAATAAAAGTCCGACGATTGCACGATTATTCAGAAAGCTTTTCAGCCAAAAAAGTGGTCGGACAGATTTTACGGCATAGTCCATGGGCTTAGCTGACATTTTGTTTATTCTCAAAAAGTTAAGTTTTTGGGCGCCTCCGAACCAAATGAGTTGCTACCATACCACGCGTCGAAAAAAAAAGAAAGAAGAGAGCTGTCCTCGTTTATCATCGCGGCAAGTTGACACACGACACGCGTTTGAGACGTGGAAGTGTGGTGAGCCTGAGCTTTATTTTTACCGATCCGACGGAGGAATATAATCAATAACGATAACAATAATAAACACAAAATAATAATAATAATGATAATAATAATCATAGTAATAATAGTAATAATGATAATAATAATCATGAGCATAATGATAATGATAATAATAATCATAATACGGTAATCATAATATTCATCATAATAATCATCGTAATAACAACAATAATAATAACGTCTTCATATTGCGCACATTGTCGGATGACAAACATAACAATAGCATTCAAAATACTAAAAGAAAACAGCTCACCGGAACGTCAGCACGATGGGGCGAGCGCTGCTCCTGATCCTGTCCACCACGGCTGTGTAGGACAGGCGCGACGCAATCTCCCCCCCCACGGCAAACAGCTCGTCGCCCGCGAATGGCCCAGCCCCGCGCCCCCCTACCCCGTTGTAGGTATTAATCTCTTCAACGATGGCAACGCCATCCTGGTAGTAGGAAACCCCGCCGCGTGACATGTCCGAGGAGCCAATCAGTTTCATAGACGTCAACCAGTATTCGCGGCACCAGCCAGTATTCGAGGCACCAACCAGTGTCCGAGGCATAACACAGTATTTGAAGCATCCGCCAGCCAGTACCCCGAGCACCAACCAGTATCACAAGCATCGACCAGTGTCGCAGGAAAAATTCAGTATCGCAGGCACCAACCAGTAGAAAGTCGCCAACCAGTGGCCCAGGCATCAATCAGTACCACAGACACCAACCAGTATCACAGGTGCCAACCAGTATAACAGGCACCAACCAGTATGCCAGGCAGAAACCAGCATAACAGGTATCGGCCAGTATATCAGACACCAACCAGTATAACAGGCACCAACCAGTATCACAGGCGCGGACCAGTATCCGCGGCACCAGCCAGTATCCGAGGCGCCAACCAGTATACGAGGCAAGTGTCAGCGTAAGCGTGGGGAGGGGGAAGACGGAGAGGGTGATGGGTGAGTTAGGGGGTGGGTCGGTGGGTGGAAACTCCAATCCAGCCCATCGCGACACAACAACAACAACAACAACAGTGAGGACAAACAAAACAGCACTGCCACCAAACGCAGCGACAACAACCATAACGCCACCACCACCACCACCACCACCACATATCATACAGATCATCTGCCCTGAACCACCTAGATCATCAAGTAGAAATCGATTGTCTGCCATGTGCGTGAAAGCTTTATCTCGCCCCGACATCTCCATACCTGCTTAACCAGGACGAACCCCAGCTGACGCGTCTCGAAAAGCACCTCATAAAACCGCTTGTCCTGGGAGGCACAAAAGGAAGGGTACATATACAAAGACATATCCGTGGCCACCACCAAATACAGAAAAAAAAAAGCAGAGAGAAACGGGGGGGGGCAAGGCATGGGGGGGAGGGGGGGTGTACTCAGTGTCATGCATGGTCGTAGTCGAATGATCGTAGACCCTTGCATCATCTCGACGATGCCGAGACGGAGCATGTCCGGTTGTCACCGACCAGGCGAACATTGCTTGCACCAAGCACGAAGCGCCGCTAACTGGGAGAGAGTTGTGCATAGTTATTAATACGTTTACTTCGATTTATACGGGTAGACGAAAACAAAAAATAGACACCATCTACACACTTTAAGGATAGCAGTGCACAGGCGTTGGTACAGAGACAGCAGAATACGGCCACCAGGATGTAGACATCAGTAGAAAGGCAGCCGCATAGCCACATCGGGGTGTAGGCAGCCGTGTATACAATACAACTTCGAACGAATCAATGTGTAGACATGACAAAAGAAGACATACAAAAAGTAAAACCACAAATCGCAAACCACAAAACACAAACAAAAGCACAAGCCACAAAAGCACATCGACAAACAAAAATAAGAATCGAAAAAGACCAACACTTTCTCATCCCACCTGCGTCGGCCTCGCACCCTCCCCCGCTCCACCTCCCATCCCCCCATCTCCAACGGCCTCCGGCTCAAACCCAGCTCCTTCCCACGCGGCTCTCGCAGCACGCGCGGTGTCCTCCGGGCCCGTCAGCAGTCCAAGCTCGTCTCCACCGCGAGAAAAATCGATCACAGCCGGGGCCGACGCCGATGCTAGCGCTGATGTTGATGTTAACGCTGACGATGACATCGACACGGACACAGGAGGCTTGCCGGCTGTGCCTCCTCCCCCCCCAGACATGCTTCCTACTTCTCCCCCCCTTCCGAGGATTCCCGCGGACCAGCCGGATAGCACGGTGTGAAACAGCGCCATGTCCTGGTAGGTTAGCTGGCACACTACCTCTTCCACCTGTATATAAGGGCCAAAAGTGGTCAGAGGGGGGGGGCGTACTCGTTTATTGCTGGCCTTAGCCATTCGACCATTGACCACTCATCCCTTCCGAGACGGAGCAGGGGGGGGCGTTCGTGGGGAGGGGATGTACTTCATATTCATGCATTGCCGTAGTCGTATGACCATAGACCCTCGCACCCCTACTATGCCGGGACGGAGCATGTCGGGTTTTCACCGACCAGGCAGACATTGCTAGCACCAAGCTCGAAGCGCCGTGAGGTGTTGGGCGACTCGCATGAAGGGTGAGCTGCATCCTACTAAGAACCTCCTGTGAGGCGGACTTGCATATGGATGACCGCCTCCAATGCATTGATTTGGTTTCTGGTGCCTTCATTCCACCCATCGTCCCGCAGGGGGTACGAGTGCGCGCGCTCCAACCATCGCATACACAACCATGGATCATCATGCTCATCTCATGCCGACCATAAATGGATGCTCTTTTCATAACTCCCCTGAAACCTACGGTAGTACATGTTTACAAAACAGAAGCAAGAGTCACCTGGCACTTCAGGTCCTTCCCCATTGGGCGCAGAGGTGTCTCCACTTCGCAGTAGTGCAGGCTTAGAGTTACCGGATCGATGGCCCCGGCCCCAGCTCCGAGTCCACCCAGCGCCGGGGTGGGTGTATTGCCACCGGTCCCCCCTCCTCCTCTGGTGGAAACCCCTGACATGCGCCCCAGCTGCGACTCCAGCCGAATAATCTTAGGACGGGGGTGTAAGGCAGTAGCGACGGGGGCGGGGAGGGGGGGGGGGGGTACTCATGTCGTGCACGGCCGTAGTCGTATATATGACCATAGACCCTCGCATCCCTACAATGCCGGGACGGGAGCACGTTGGGTTTTCACCAACCAAAGGGGGGGGGGAGGGGTACTCATGTCATGCATGGCTGTTGTCGTATGACCATATGGCCATAGACCCTCGCATCCCCACATACAATGCCGCGACGGGAGCACGCCGGGTTTTCACCGACCAGGGAGACATCGCTTGCATCAAGCTTTGCGAAGCGAAACGTGAGGTGTTGGGCGAGTCGCATGAAGGGTGAGTCTGCATCCTAGCAAGAACCGCTTGCAATGAGACGGACTTGCAATGAGTTACAGCTTCGAAGAAATTGATTTGTCTTGTGGTGAGATCGGGGGAGGGGTGTACTCATGTTGTGCACGGCCGTAGTCATATGACCATAGACCCTCGCATCCCTACAATGCCGGGACGGGAGCACGTTGGGTTTTCACCAACCAAAGGGGGGGGGGAGGGGTACACATGTCATGCATGGCTGTTGTCGTATGACCATATGGCCATAGACCCTCGCATCCCCACATACAATGCCGCGACGGGAGCACGCCGGGTTTTCACCGACCAGGGAGACATCGCTTGCATCAAGCTTTGCGAAGCGAAACGTGAGGTGTTGGGCGAGTCGCATGAAGGGTGAGTCTGCATCCTAGCAAGAACCGCTTGCAATGAGACGGACTTGCAATGAGTTACAGCTTCGAAGAAATTGATTTGTCTTGTGGTGAGATCGGGGGAGGGGTGTACTCATGTTGTGCACGGCCGTAGTCATATGACCATAGACCCTCGCATCCCTACAATGCCGGGACGGAGCGCGTTGGGTTTTCACCAACCAGGCAGACATTGCTTGCACCAAGCGCGAAACGCCGTGAGGTATTGGGCCGGGGGGGGTACTCATTTGTTGCTTGCCTTAAGCACACCATTGGGTGTTCGTAAGCCTCTTCAGCGTGCCAACCAAGCAGCGAAATATTCGAAGATGGATAACAACAAAAAACCAAAGCCTGTGGGACAAAACGTACGTTTCCATTCGCCGTCTTTTTGTGTGCGCGGTGTTTATTTCGTAACTGTGAGCTTCACCATAACAGTGGGGGGGGGTGGGGGGGGGACGCCGACATGGCACGGTACAGGCAGGGGGTCTCATATGTACATATCAGCTGTGAGATCGAGGATGATCAGTATTAATAGCGTCTTAAGACCCGACCAAGCTTGAACAAAATGGTTTATAGTGGGAACCAACACTAATCATAGCTTCTCAGAGCCGGTCGCCCCGGTGGGCTAGCAGGTAACCACGAAGCCTGTTATTATAATCAAGATCGTGAGTTCGAGCCCCCTCGAGTGCATGCTCGTAGGGACTTTTTCTCGCAAAAACAATATTTTGACTAGCGGAAAGCGAGTTAGCAAAATTCGATGAAGATCGACGAGCGTTGGGATGAACCCTCTGCGCGATAAAAATCAAGTCAAGAACCGTAGTGGGGGAGGAGGGAGAGGAGCCTACTTTGTGGCCCCGGGTCTGAGTTACGACTAGAGAGGGAGAAAGACAGAAGTGTGAAGATAATATATACATGGGATGGAAAAAAAAAAAAAAAAAATTACATCTCAATCCTCAGAAATTCCCCTGGCGGTGGGGGCTAGGTTTAGGGCTTTAAGAAAAATAAGTTTCATCCATTTTGTTTTCCAAGACTTTGAATTTTCCTGGCGGTCGGCTTATTAGGTGTAGGGTTCAAAGTGAAGCATTTTCAACCATTTTGTTTTTCAACGTTTAGTTTCCAGGCGGCCGGGGTTATAAAAGTTTAGGTTTCAAACTGAAGCATTTTCAACTATTGTTTTGAAAGATGGGAGAAGGTCTTGTTTGAACAGCCCTTTATTTCCTAGTCGTGGGCTATGACAGAAAATCGAAACCCGTCGCAGTCAAGCATCCGTATATATGGCTGATGGTACACATCATGTACAGGCCAAGAAACATTTTTTCGACGTGAAGCGGTTGAAAACTAATGGTCGAAAGTCGGTGGTCAACAACTTCACCCGTCTCTTCTGCACCAGCATACACTGACACGGTTGTCTTACTCTCGCCTGCGTACATAACACATAAAAAACTACCAGGTATCGAACAACCGGCAAGAAAACCCATGGGAAAACGAACAGATTTTAGTACAAAGTGAAACAAACAAAGCGAACAAACACGAAACCGAAAACATACAAAAAAAAAACGAAAAACAACCCAAAGCCAACAGAAAAACAAAACGAAACAAAACCGGACAAAAACTAAAACAAATTACCGTCTACTACTCTGCCCAAAACCATGAGGAACTATCGACTTATTATTAATATACAATCGGTTCATATATTTTCGGACAGGGTGGCGCATACCCTCGGACGAATTTCGGAATTTCCAAGCTGATTTTCTCGGCAATGCAGAAAGAGTGCAAACGCCAAGAGATGTGTGGACGGAGATAACTCGACGATATTTTTTTCCAAAGCCATCGTTATCGTTATCTTGGAGTGGAGAAACTCGGCGAAGAAATTCACCCCAGGGGGTGTGTCATCCTATCACCCGGGTGTGATACGGTAGTTTCCACGGCACCTGATATTCTTGGGAATCAAGTCAGGTGGACAAACATGATGCTCGCGCCCGTTACAGCAGCAGCTCTTCTGGGGGGATCAGGTCGGGGCTACATGCTCACGCGCCCCCAGAGATAGCAGCAGCTGGTTCTGCTGCTGCTGCTGCTGCTGCTGCTGCAACGGAGGCGGTGGGCTAAATCAACACACCACACGTACTAGAAAAAACATGATGAAGGTATGGGTGAGCTTAAGCTTTGTTTTTTACCATTCCGCCTGAGGATTAGAAAAGAAAAAGAAAAAGCAACCAACCAAATACGCAAAATATTGTGCCTCACCTCTAGGGAAGTGTCCCTTGCTTCTGCCGTGGCCCCTCCCTTCGCACCACCCCTGCCACTGCCACTGCCGCTGCCACTGCCAGCAATCTGAAAAGCCTTGTCACACCGGGGGGACCTGACGTAATGGACCATCACCAAGCCCTGCAGAAACAGAGCGTTGCTGTCCGGATCCCTCTCGTCTTGGGGCAGCATGACCACGGGGTTGAGAAGAGTCACCTTCACGGTCAGGGGGGTCTTCGGGGGCCCTTCCTCCTCCCTGCTTTGTCGGAATCGTCATCAGGGTGATTAGTATAATTATCGTCATGGTTATCATTGTCGTCATCGTCATGATCATTATCATCGTCATTATCACCAGTATCATCATCACCATCATCACCATCATCATCATCACCATCATCACCATCATCACCATCATCACCATAATCACCATCGTTATCATCATCATTATCATCACCATCACCATTATGACTATCATCACCATCATCATTATCATCATCATCCTCATCATTATCGTCATCATCGTTATTATCATCCAACATCATCATCATCACCATCATCATCGTCACCATCACCATCATCATCATCATCCTCATCATTATCGTCATCATCGTTATTATCATCCAACATCATCATCATCATCACCATCATCATCGTCACCATCACCATCATCATCATCATCCTCATCATTATCGTCATCATCGTTACTATCATCCAACATCATCATCATCATCGTCACCATCATCATCATCATCATCATCACCATCACCACCATCACCACCATCACCACCATCATCCTCATCGTCATTACCATCCAACATCATCATCATCCTCACAATCACCGTCAACCATCACCATCATCACCACCATCACCACCATCACCATCATCATCGTCACCATCATCACCATCATCCTGGAGACGGGGTGATAACCCCTTCTTTCACTTGATTATAGACACCACTCCGGACATAAATATGAGGCCCGCTATGCTTTCCAATTAGTGTCTGACCGGTCCTTACATTTTCGCCCAGAGCGGTGCATGGTTACAGTGTCGAGCACAAAAGCTCCGATGGCAGGACCGGCCGCACGAAGCAGCTTATACAAGGAGGCATGCCAGTGGAGCAATTCCACCTTACAGGGGCGACGGCTTATTCTCTGAACTCCTCACATGAGCAGAGCTCAATGTCTCACCCGAAGCACGACTTAAAATAAGTGCTTTTTAACCCTTTTAGAACTACACTGTCTAGAAATATTGTTTTCAGTCTAATTCCAAGTGTTTTGTCCCTACATCGGGACTGCAGTCCTAAATGGGTTAAGCGCGAACCGACTGAAACGCGCTTATATGCACACATTAGTCCTAAAACAATTTTACCAGTAAAACTATCACGCTAACCGGTAGTGTTTGCTAACTTGAGCTCATCCGGCCAGACGACAATGCCTCAGAAGGTAAAAAAAATGCAACTCCTACCGTGGGAGGACTTGCTGGTGGGATAGGGGATAGGGGATAGGGGGTGTGTGCGAAGTGCAACGCAGAGAGAGGTAGAGAGATGCAGGAGACCCCCGCAATATGATTACCGGCAGCATGAAAATTATTGCACACCTCGAATAGATCTGTATGATCTGTATGATCTGTATGATCTGTATGATTTTATATTTGTATGATCTGTATGATTTGTAAATGTGCATGATCTGTATGATCTGTATGGTTTGTATGATCTTTACGATCTGTATTGCTCTTGCTCGCGTTACCGAGTGGGAGACGTATAACCGACATTATCTATGTAAGACATGTTCCCTGGGTTGGGTCTGTACTATACGCATCCCGCACAAACGTCACATTACGGGAGGTTAGGATCTAGATGATCCATAGATGATCTGTAGATGATCTATCTGCAGATCATCTGTCCGACGTGTGACTTATACCACCAGATATATACTGCTGCACGCTCTTCCCAGACAACCGGTTGATGAGACCGCGCACGTAGGTAGGTCTAAAGGTTACTGACAGCTCACCCGTCTTGCGCCAGCTGGAGAGCCGCTAGGTCGTGCATGCTCTTCGGTGCCAACACCAAGCCCTCCTGAAACGGTTTAGACCACGACATCGGCGAGGGAGGGAGGACGTACGTAAGGTTGCGTGCGCAAGAGTACGTTACGTATATGTTATACACGCCAGCAAATACGTACGAGAGAGTGCGACTACGTAAGAGTGCGTGGCAGGTAGTAATGGCGAAATGGAGAGAGGGAGGAACCTAAGGAGGGAGGGAGGGAAGGCGTACATAACAGCCCGTACGTAAGAAAGTTAGTGGTACGTGGTGCGTTACGATGACAAAACGAGGGGGGGGGGGGGGGGTACTTCATGTTTAAGTATGGCCGTAGTCGTATGACCATGACCCTCGAATCCCTACAATGCCGGGACGGAGCATGTCGGGTTTTCACCGACCAGACAGACATTGCTAGCACCAAGCGCGAAAAGCCGTGAGGTGTTCGGCGAGACGCATAAAGGGTGAGCTGCATCCTACTAAGAACCGCTCGCGTGGCGGACTTGCATATGGATGACAGCTTCGGAGGGGGGGGGGGTACTCATTTGTTGCATGTCTTAGTCATTTGACCATTAACCACGCATTCCTTTCGAGACGGAGCACCGTCGGGAGGGCGGGGTGGGGGGCTTGTGTCAGGTGCCGAAAAGGGGAAAAAACAACAACGTCCCCTTTCGAAAAAAAACTACCCTACGTAAGACATACCAGGTACCTGGTACAGAATGCAGGCTGTAGTGTGCGTCGGGGGGAGTCGGGATAGACAAAAAAAACAGGCTGTCGGGAGAAGGGGGGGGGGGGGGGCGGCGCTTAGCTTTCAACATAAACAAGGCGATAGAGATGTAGAAGACTACCTATAACAAATCACTGGCGGTTTTGTAAAAAAAACAAGTGCGGCAAACAAAAAAACAAATAGTTAACTGGAGGTAAGATAATGGAAGCAAGGGATAACTCGGGCGGCGGGGGGGGAGGTGGATCTAGAATGGATTGGAATTGTGGTCTAGTAGAAAGAGCGAGATGGGTATAAGAGGGGGGGGGGGGCAGGGATGAAGCAAGGGTTTGTGGAGGCCGACACGGAACAGGGGTTAAGGGTAATAGAGTGTGGGAAGGGTGACATACTTCGAAAACTGGTCTGGTCTAGCGTTGGCTGGAGCGGACGAAGGTCGGGGGTATTTCTGATGAAGAGTCATCTGGTCGCGGGGGGCAAACACATCCAAGCCTCCTCCAACCAAAAACGCGGTCCGTCCCGTCCAGGATTTATATTCCTCCTGCGTACCTCAAGAGGGGATGCGTTCTGCGTATCCCCGAGTCCAAACGCTACCGTTGGCGGTGGCGGCGGTGCCGCCAGCTGCTTCAGCTTCTGGATGGCGGAAGGGGCCACGATCGTCTCCAGGTGGTTAACCATAACCTGCTTTCATGGAGCCAGTGGGATTTTCACGGTTTTCAGCACGTTTGTTTGTTTTTTGCTAAATTAGGGGAAGTATTTACTCTGGATGAAGTGGGTGGAGGGAAAAAGCGATATTACGGGTCAACATAGCACTCAGAACCAGGTATGGGTAGACAAAAATAGAGGGAGTAATAACTTTTGCGTTCACCGTGGGTTCTGATAGCCATCTCTTCGCATAATAAGACACCCGCCCTTTGGGCCGCGGGACGGCCGCTTATGACCGCAACATAATATTACGGGGGACCATAGTAAATGCTAGTAAATAGGACCTACGGTAAACACAAAAACCTACATATTTACGTATTTTTACTAACAATATTTGGTCCCATTTACTATGGTCCTCCGTAAATATAATACGTACTTTCCTTTTTTCCCTGTGGATTGGTTTTATTTTCTCTTGGTTCAGGGTGTACGATGTGCCACAGCAGCAGCTATGATGTAGTGTATCGTACTGCGTTGTACTTTTGTATTTTGCGTATTATTTTTCCCTGAGGTAATCTGACACAGAAAAGAGGCGAAGCCCGCAGGGCAGAACCCCTTTTCAGAAAAGCCTCTTTGTTGTACTGGGAGGCAGTGATTGAGTATCACTCCGTGAGCGATATCGCAGCTCTACAACAGCACGACAAAGCAGAGAGGCTAGGGAAAAACAGAGGTTATAGCGACCGCAGCGAAAGCTCCGGGGGCCACCCCGCTCCTTCACGACTTTCCCACGGGACAACCAACGGTAGCAGAACCCATATGCAGCTAGGCTAGAAGTTTGGGGACAATAAGGAAGAGAAAGAACCCGCAGAAAGGATAAGAGTCAAACGAGCGACGTCACCGAGATAAGAGAAAGTTCAACAAGTATGGGTGTGATCTCATGCCGCAGCAGAGAGGCCTCATTGATCCCAAACTATATACGATTTAACCTACGACGCAATGTTACAACAGTAATCTGACACAGAAAAGAGGCGAAGCCCGCAGGGCAGAACCCCTTTTCAGAAAAGCCTCTTTGTTGTACTGGGAGGCAGTGATTGAGTATCACTCCGTGAGCGATATCGCAGCTCTACAACAGCACGACAAAGTAGAAAGAGGCTAGGAGAAAAAACAGACCATCCCGCCCGCCCATCGTTGGTAGCGAGGTTGTACCGTCGACAACGACATCAGTTTTGTTAGTGTTTATTTTACCGGGGTACCTACTCTCTGCGACGAGGTGCCGCGTTGATTGCTAGGCAACCAACGCGGGAGTAGTAACCCTGGGTGAGCGTCTCCGGCTGATCGCAGCAGGAGGCCTCATTGATCCCAAACTATATACGATTTAACCTACGACGCAATGTTACAACAGTATTCTTCCACTCCAGAGTTTTTTTTTTATGGGGAGCCTGCCCTGTGACCACGGACTTATCTTTTTCGCGATCAGTTCATGCGAGAACAACAACAACTACTATCGGGGAACATGATAATCATACCCAAATGTGGGGTGTAAACATTAATTAGGGGGGATACGTGTTCGTGTTTTTTGGGTCCATCTTGCGTTCTGAGTACTTTTCTTACTACATTTAGCCCCCCCCCCCCGAATTGTCTTATTAATAGTGTGCGAGTGGAGCGGCGGTCAACCCAGCGGTCAATCCGCGATCTCCTCGTACGTCGCATATTTGGAGGGAGGGAGGGGGAGAGGGAGGGAGGGAGCCTCGATTAACTCGAAAGCAGGGCAACCTATTCGGCCCACCGCTGCCAGAGGCTGGTGATGAAATAATGCATGGTTATGGAACAGCCAAATTTCCTCATTTGAGACTGGATTTTTCCGATGAGAATAAGCGTTTTGCTTCATTTATTAAAATAGGTGTATTTCCCTCATAGTCAAAATCTACACTGTAAAATCTAGTCAATTATGGCAGCTGCCGAACAAACAAACAACAAACAAAATCAGCATTTGGCAGTCTCGAGATATCGATGATCCAAGAAATCGGTATTTATACGGAAGGCGCCTCCCCTCGAAATACGAACTCTATTAAATCCTCGGTTTTTACGAGCCTGTCGAGGGCTGCTTTATATTTTGTTCCATGGCATCAATACCTACCCTCAATACTTACATACGATAGGTTATTTTTAGTCGCGTGAGGGAACCACATCTCTGAAGACAAAAAAAGGAGCAAATTCCGATGATCATGTCATCGGAAACGCCATTCTCAACTAGGAAAACCGGCTGTTATGGAGTGAAACATAACTTCATCGCTCGTCAATCCCGTCACAACAGCACCCACCTCTCAAGGGGGATGGGTGTTCTCATGTCATGTATGACCGTAGTCGTATGATCATAGACCCTCGCATTTACACGATGCCGGGGGGGACCACGCCGGATTTTCACCGACGAGGCAGGCCTTGCTTGCACCAAGCGCCAAGCGCCGCAAGTTGTTCGGTGAGTCGCATGAAGGGCGGGCGGCATCCTACTAAGAACCGATTTCTTGCGGTGGATGACAGCGTTGAATGCATGGATTCGTTCTCTGGGAGGCAACTACATAAAAAGCAGAGCAGGTACATAGAGTTTAGATGTATTATTTTACCGCCTGCTTGTCGGCACACCACGTATTATATGTCACCGACATGAACAAAAAAAAACTGCCGAATTTACGCACCTGAACCTGAGCCTCCGTGTTGGGAGAAAAGTGGTAGCTCAAAACCGCCTGCGGAGGAAGGGTTTCACCGAACGCCGCAACCGGGGCTACGTTCACAACATCCCCGTTCCCGATCAAAGCAGAGGACACCGCGAAAAAAACGGGGGGGGGAGGGTGGGGCATGTTTTTTTGGGGCGGGCGGCAACGGACGGAGAAGCTAGGGTGGGACATAAGTCAAGACGGGAACGCGGTCGACATCTAAACCCAAAATTAATACTACTGTATCACATGACACCCGGCTCTTCGACGTCATTTTTGTACCCCCCATAATACCGCAACACGCCAGAAACAAGCCGTAGGGAGACAAACGATCGTTATTGGCGTAAACTGCGCCCCGTCCGAGCGACTCGACCTACGGTAGTAAAAGGTAAGAATGCTTTCTAGTGCGAACCAACTCGAACCCGATCGACTCGATTCGACTCGAATTGAGTCGAATCAAACACAAGCGAATCGAGTCGAGTTAGATCGAATCGAGATGAAAAAAATTGAACCCAACCGAGTTCGATCCAATTAAATTGAATATAATCCAGTCAAAACCGAATCCGATTCAATCCAATTAAATGCGACCCCGCCCAATCTAACCTAACCTAACACAACTCAACCCAAACCAACCAAACCTACCCTAGCCTAACCTAGCGCAACCCAGCCCAACTCAATCCAATCCAACCCAACCCAACCCAACCCAACCCAGCCCAACCCAACCCAGCCCAACCCAACCCAGCCCAACCCAACCCAACCCAACCCAACCCAACCCAATTCACTAATACCCAGCACCTGGCGAAACGAGGCGAGAAAACACTGTTCTCGGGGCAAGATCGACGACGGTTACGCTTCCCACCGACGCCTCCAACCCTCCCCTTCGCCGGGCTGTTCTCGTGTACATCAGCTCCAGCGTGTCAGTCTCCACCGCTATACTCCCGGCTTGGCCGCCGCCACCACCGCTGCCGCCTGCGTTGAGTGAAAACCCGGCGAAGGGGGTGTTGATTTCGGTGTTGGTGGGGAGTGGCCGGGTGTGGCGAGGTGGGATGGGGTCAGGTGGAGGGTCGCGGGTCGGGTGGGATGGGATGAGGTGGGGTGGGGTGCGGATGAGGGGTGGGGGGGGGGGGCAGGCGGGAGGGGTGTACTCAGGTCGTGCATGGCCCTAGTCGTATGACCACATACCCTCTTTTCGGGGGTGGGGTAGAGTGGGGCGGGATGAAGTGGGTTAGGGTGCGGACGAGGAGGGGGTGGGGTACTCATGTTGTGCACGGCCCTACTCGTATGAGCATAGACCCTTGCATCCCTACAGTGCCGGGATCGAGCGCGTCAGGTTTTTCGCCGACCAGGCAGGCATTGCTTTTGGGTCGTTATTCGGCGGTTTTAAAGGGGTTCAGTCGGTACCAGGAGTACCTCCAATAAATCGGTACGTACGAGGAGCGCGAAGGTCAAACGCAAGGTTATACCCCCGCGAAAAACGCGCCTTACGATGACGAAGTCCGCACTGAAACTACAGCACACCAATGGCGCATCAATCTAGCCACCACACAAAAAACCTGCTCTTGTACTAGTCTAGAGGTACTCATAGTGCTCCAAACCTCACGCAGAACATATTTTCATTTTGTTTCGTGCAATGCTTGCAATGCTTTAGATGTGGTTTTCTCCATTTTGTTTTTTCACTGTTTTACATATATCATGCTATAAATATTATTTCAATCCTGACTTTTAAGTAGTCTGTGTAGCAACCACGAGCTTTTCATGTATCATACGTGCAGAGGCATTATTTAATGCGAGAGTCAACATCAGCATCAACATCACCAACACCACCAACACGCACAAACAACGCCAACGACATCACCACAACTACAGCCACCAGCAACGCCACCACGATCCCAACCACTAACAACACCACCACCACCATCACCATCATATCTGTCCCTAAACCGCACCTGAAAGCAGAGAAGCCCCCTCCTCCTCCTCGCCCCCGCCCCCTCCCCCGTCGCCGCCCCCTGTCCCGTCTCCCCACGGTGAATAAAAGGCCTCCTGGAAAGGCAACAAAACCACCTCAAGCGCAGGGAGTTCCATCGACACCTCGACGGCCGTTACGGGGCCGTCGTCCCCGTACCTGAACCTGACCTCGCCAGCAGGACGCACGGAAGTTTCCGGGAAACTTCTCGCGGCGCAGGGATCGCAAATGAGCACCGACAGGGCGTCGCCCGGGCCTGGGCCCGCCGCTTGATGGTTGGCATGGTCCCCAGCGGGGGGGTTGTCGTTGTCGTCGACGTTGCCGGTTGTGGCTGAGACCTGTTGCGCACAGATGGCGGAATATAGGGATAGGGTTGGTGGGGGTACGGGGTGATGGCGGCGGCGGCGGCGGTGGTGTTGTTGGTGATGATGTTGGCGTCGTAGGTGGTGGTGGTGGTGGTGGTGGTGGCGGCGGCGGTGTTTGTGGCGGTGTTATTATTGGTGGTGTTGTTGGCAGTGGTGTTGGTGTCGGTGGTGGTGGTGGTGGTGGTGGTGTTGGTGGTGTCGGTGTCGTTGTCGGTAGTGGTGGTGGTGGTGGTGGTGGTGATGGTGTCGGTGTCGGTGGTAGTGGTGGTGGTGGTGGTGGTTGTGGTGGTGGAGCTATGATACGGTAGAGGGAAACATGCAACGGTAGATTGACCGGGCTCCCCAACTGGCCAACGCTGCCGAGTACTTTATGCGATCCGATCGTGGTTTTGACAATTGTTTTCGTCGGATTTTGCGCGTACATTTTGTTTCTCATAATCGTTTTTTGGGTGAAGGCGTGAAGGTCTTTATGTGAGAAAACTTTGGCAGGTATTGAGGCAACCCCCCTTATCTTACCATGGCACGGTGGTGATGGTGGGGCGAGGGTCGAGCGGGAGGGGTACCTTGACGCGATGGGTTCAAATACAACCCTAGGCGTGAGTTTTTCGCAACACCACCAAAAACGCTTAGTCTTACATATACAGATCAGGGGTATAGTAGGCTCCGACACTTTTCACGCAATGGATGGGACGAATGGCTACTCGCGGAGGGTTTGATGGTCCCTAGCGGTAAAGTTTAACACACGTAATCGGGTGTTCCCTCCGTCACATACGCGTTGTTCTCTGTTCGCTTTGTTTTGTTCGTTTCGTGTTTTGTGTGTTTCGTTTTTGTTCCGTGTCGTTTTGCTTGGTTAAGGCTGCAGTGTGGCTTCGTTTCGTTTTGTTTCGGTTCTTACCCTGAAACCCGTTACGCCAGAGCACACACCTGGTTGTGCATGCACCTCCGGCAGACCGAGCGGCAGCACCACGCGCACTGGTGCCTCGCGACCAGCTCGTCGAACGACGCCGCACAAGCCGCGCACGCCACCGCCGCCGCCCCCTCCTCCCCCCGAGACCCAAACACCGTCCCCGATGACGAAGGAGGCGGAGAAGGCGGAGGAGGAGTGGAAACAAAAGGCGGCCTCTCTCCGCCCCCCGCCCACCCTCCAACCGACCCACCAGCAGCCGAAAGCCGCGGCGAAAGTCGCGGCGACCGACCACTCATCCCAAGCCCGCTGCCGCCATCGTCCTCATAATCGTCGTCGTTGTCACTCCCCGCGCCGCGAGCGACGTGCGGCAGAGGAAAGTTCTCGGAATTTTCTCCGTGGAACCCCGCAGCGAGAATGTTCTTGCCGACGCAGCCGGCCAAGGCGGCCCTCGCATCCGGCGTGAGCGACAGCGATAGCCGCGGCAGCTCTACCTTCACCCTCATCACCCTCCCCTCTCCCCCCTCCTTGCTGCTGTCCGTCTCGCCGCCTGGGCTGTCGGTGCCCCCCGCGGCTTCTTCGGGTACCGCATCAAGCGCCCCCATTCCTCCGACTATCCCTCCGCCACTGCTACTGCTGCTCTCTTCTCGGCTGTGACTGCTGCTAACACGAGCGCTACCGCTACCGCTACCGCTACCGCTACCGCTGCCGCTACCGATACTGCCGCCACTGCTGCTGCAGGTGCCGTCGCTGTGCGATCTCCTCGCGCCACTTCCGCCATCAACACCACCACCACCACTGTCGTTAATACCGCCACCACCCTCACCCCCACCTCCACCCCCACCCTCAACCCCACCACCACCACCACCACCACCGGTGGCAAGCAGAACACCCTCGAGAGCCTCAAGCGGCAGGGGTGCATCATCAACGCCACCAACGCCACCACCACCACCACCAGCGGAAGGAGACACTGTCGTCACCGTAACCTTAACGTCCGCCGGGTCTTGGAGGAGGGGATGCAAACGCTCCGTCCCCTCCCACCCCACCGCCTCCTTAGACGCCGCTCGGGCTTCAGCTTCTCCTCCGCAAGTACCGCCTTCCGCGGTTTGGTCGCTCGAAATTCCGTCGGTCGTGGCCGGGACGAGCGGTCGGGAGCGCCGACCGCAGCCCAAAGAAATTTCTGTCCCCGGAGCTTGGAGCACCATGTGGCGGGCCGTGGGACCTGTTGGGGGGCAGTCCTCGATTTGCGGAGGAACGCTCCTGAACGGACAGAAACAAAAAGGTTGGAATGGGGGTGGAGAGAAGGTGGAGCTATGAAGCCAAGCATGGAAATTCTGAGGCCTCGATGGACTTGTTTGTCGTGGATTTTGTCGGCTTATTTTGCCGAGGTTTTGGAGTTTGGGCTGTTGGGGTTAAGGTTGTTACTGTTGTGGTTGCTCCTTTTTCTGTTGTGGTTATTATGGTGGTGATTCATAACAGTAACATTATCTTCGCGTGATACATTTCACGCATCCACCCCGGCACAAGCACGTCTCCATGTGTATTGGAACCCTCCTATACGTACTATAATGCGAGATCAGTTGCCGCTGCTGCTGCTGCTGCTGTTGTTGTTGGTGTTGCCCTTGTCCTCGCGTGAACGTATCACCGTAATCTGGTAACAGTCCATTGTCTTGCTAAATTGCTTCTGGTTCCAATCGCAGCCCTAGACCCATGCTTGCTGGTGCTGATGTTGCTGTTGCTATTCGTTGTCGCTGGTGGATGTTGTTTTTGTTGGTTGTTGATGGTGGTTTTGAACCCTTTCGACTTGTTTGTAGTATCGCGGCACAAAAAACAAAAAAAAACGACTACTAACAGTGCAGTATTATCATATTTTCAAGAATATGATTATTATAGTAGGGTGAGGTAGGTTCGCGGGTATGGTAACCGGATCAATACCAGAGCTACTCGACTACCCGGATACAAGTGTCCCAAACCTCACAGTACGTAACAGGGGGACTGGAATGGTATTGGAGGGGCTGTAACATAGGAAACATACACCTGTTGGTAAGTTCTACCCCGTTCTACCCTGATAGAAGCCCGGGTAAGTGCGTACTTAACTCCACACTACAGGCTACCCGACTATCCCGAGTATATTCTCCAACACTCGTGCTACGTGCTATCACGACGGGTGTTGTTTTGAGGGGCCGAAATATAGGTAAAATGTATCTGTTGGTAGGTTACAATACTCGGGGGTAGGTTACCCGGGTACGCCAACGCACATACCCTACCCCAACACAACCTTGCAGCCTTCTGAAAATAGGAAGAGCGTGCCATAGTACAGGTATCGTCAGGCTGCGGGTGTGCTGCTGTGCATCTCCTTCCGTTACTTTTCGGACACCGTCCCCTATATCCCCCGCCCCCCGTCAGCATGGGTTTCTTCGTAATACGGCCGAAGGTTGATGCCGTAAATTGTCGACGCGTTTCCCCTCTTAATAAGTCCCGAAGGAGTTACGTTGTTGTTGTTGTTGTTGTTGTTGTTGTTGTTGTTGTTGTTGATTGTTACGGTTGTTTTGTTGCCGTCGTTAACCGCTACTACTGTTCTCCCATTTTACTCGTCGACATCATCAACAAAAGACCCCATGCTCCAGGAGCGAGCGAACCCTGAAAGACCAACCACTCACCCGTCATCTTCCCCGCCCGTCCAAGTGCTGAAACGCAGGTATCGCGGCCTAACCACCAGATGTCGCGGGTCTGCGAGACACCCAGGCAGCACCACCGTAGGTGCCGGCAGCGTGACGTGAATCTCCGACGAGCTCCGCAACCCGCTCTCCGACCCCTCATTCCAACCGGCAGGCGTTTCAGTTGTAGCGGCGCAACTATCGTCGGTTTTTCCGTCGGTACCCTTTTCGTCTGCAAAAACAAAACAACAAAATATGTACAGACACGCAAAACGGATGAGTCAAGGTGCGGAAAAATCAAACGAATTGATCAGGCCTGGGCTAGGACAAGGCGTTACCGCAAAATATCTCCCCGCTGGTAAGTTGGGGAAACTCGTAAATGTTCCACGTACGCCTGGTGCCTGGGCATGTTTTTTGTATTTCAGAATGGTGCTTAACCCCTTTAGGACTGCAGTCCCGATGTGGGGACAAAACACTTGGAATTAGAGTGAAATATGTATTTCTAGACAGTGCAGTTCTAAAAGGGTCAAGGTGCGGCAAGAACCAGACGGAAAACAAAAACTCATTCGGTCAGATACGGACAAGACGTCGCCGCACAAGGTTACCCCGTTGGTACGCTGCGGGAAATCAGACAATATCGATGCATGGTGCAGTTTCTAGGAAAATCACAGAACTCGATTCGGATGGTGTCGCGACCACACCGAATGTACTCGCAGCGCGCGGACGGAAAAGTGAAACAGTGCCGGCTGCCCTTGGACAGAGCAAAACAAACTGAACCACACCGGAATACGCATACCTACCATGCCATGCCATGCCATGCCATACCATACCATACCATACCATACCATACCATACCATACCATACCATACCATACCATACCATACCATACCATACCATACCATACCATACCATACCATGCCATACCATACCATGCCATTCAATACCCTATATACCCTACCCTACCCTCTCCTACCCTACCAGAGCGAACCATACAATACGATACCAGGGGGGAGCATACTTCGTATATACTATATACCTACTCAGGGCCACAAATAGTCCGGGCCCGCTACCAAATCCGAACAGCATCGATGACCACCGCGCGGTTAATTAAAAATACTACTACTACTACTACTACTACTACTACTACTACTACTACTACTACTACTACTACTACTACTACTACTACTACTACTACTACTACTACTACTGCTGCAGGCGCAAGCCACCCAAGAACCCCCCCTCCGCCCCTACGACCTTCCGCCTCTCCCCCGCTCCCTCTCACCGGCCGTGGCTGGCTCCGCCTCTTCCTCGGGCTCCGAGGACCCTCCCCACACAGCCGCACCCAGCACCCCCTCCCACAAAAAATCGATAGCCTCCAGCCACAGCGGCTGCACGTACGCAATGCTCAACCGCGAAAAATCGAGCGAGAGCACCGAAGACTCCCACGGACAGCCACTGTCCGGGGAAGCCGAGGACGCCGCCCACGCCAGCGCCGCCCCCTCCAGTGAACTCCCGGGGACGCCAGCAAGCCGTCCCCTCCGTCCTTTCTCTTTGACGTAGCGGAAGTCCAGGGCGACGGGAGGAGGCTGGAAAGTCGAGCCGTCTTCCGGTGCGCTTTGAGGTGGTGGTCCCATCAGCACCGAGTATAGGGGGTTGGATTGCCGTGGGTCCGTCGCTTTAAGGTCGTCCAGACGGCCGCGCCACACCACCGCAGAGCCTGAACAATCAAGGAGACGGGTGATATACGTTAAATGTATCGGGCGTGGACGATTGTGGGAGATGCGGAGGGAGGGGGGCGGAGGGAGAGGCGAGGAGATTGGTTTGGTTTTGGGTGAGATGAAACCCTAAAGCAAGGCAATGTTTACCACCGTACGTTAGTGAGGTAGATGGAAAAAACAGCCCGATTACTACGCATTGCGTTGTTCTTCTCCTAATAGGTCGCCGCCCGTATCGATATCGTCACGGTTATCTTCATCGATATCGCTGACGCTTGATCTTACCGTTATCGTTACCGTCCACCAATATCGCCATCGACATCGTAATCGTCATCGATCACACCGTCGATATCGATGTGTCTACCATCGTTGTCAATATCACTACCAGGTACCGGGTATCGTTTAGATTTACTTTTTTTGTTACAGCTATCATTGCCATCAATATATCAACGATATTGCAATGATCCATATCCTCATCGATATCAATACATCTACCATGAATATCGTTATCACTATCGGGTATCGTTACCGTTATCATTACCGCTATCATTGTCGTCGTCAATATCCTTATCGATATCGCAATCGTCATCGACATCAATACATCTACGATAACAGATGTCGTTACCGCTATCACTGTCATCATCAATATCGCCATCGATATCATACCAGGTACTCGATATCGTCATCGATCTCGTCGCCGATATCGATACCTCCACACGTCGGATAGATATCATAGATCACCTACAGATAGGTCATTCGGATCCCAACCTGCCGTTACGACATGTTGTGTCGGATCTGTGAAGGTACAGACCCAACCCGGGAAACAGTGCTAGATGATGCAGAGTATACCGCTTCTACCCGGTAGCATGAGCTAGATCATACAGATCATGCAGATCATACAGATCATACATATCATACATATCATAGAGATCATACAAATCATACAAATCATACAGACCATACAGATAATACAGATAATACAGATCATACAGATCATACAGATCATACAGATCATACAGATCATGAATATATCTGGTGTGAAATATCTAGCTCATCAAGTGGGAATATGTGATCTGTCCGATGTTTGACTACATCTACCCTTACCGCTGCCGCCTGACGACGCTTCCACGCTGAGGTCGAGGCTCGCCGCGGACATCACCATCAGCTGGCGGCCTTCCCTCTCCTTGTTAAACACGATCTGCCAACAGCAAAGCGAGATAAAGGCAGCACGAACACCGTGCGCAGCGTTTCTAACCCTAAGAAGACATGCGCTAAGGACGTCGCAATCTGACATGAAAAACGAAAACAGCCGCCCTGGTGCACCAAAACCCGTGAAAACCATTCCGTAATCGGTACCCTCACCCGACCATACTCGACCCGTGCCTTTGACCCCACACTTGCTCACGTCTACAACAAAACCTGGAATCACGTTGCCGCAACGTTTAACAAAACCTGGAGTCACCTTGCCGAAAAAAATATGGCACCAAACAAATAATGAAATGGTACGTACGGCACGTAGCGTGACTACAAGAAGGTTCCAAGCTCACAATCCCATATGGCCTGGTCCCGACACATGGCGGAAACTAACGTAAACACGTTTTACGTGCGAAATGCGTCTGTTCTGGCCTCGACTACATTAAACAATGTGCGCACGATGAAGGCCATGGTGAGGGCTAAGGGTAGGGTTCGGGTAGGCTAGGGTAGGGTAGGGTAGGGTTGGTTAGGGTTCGCTTCGGTTCGTCGGGTCGGGACGACACTACTAGCTACGCTACTATTTAATGGCACAGGAAGTAAACACTAACGTCCACCACATTGTGCGACAAACCTGCTGTCCATAATATCAGGCAGCCGGCATGGCCGCCGTGAACAGACTGACATTTCCTCAACCCTCTCCTCTGTTCATGTAAACCTAGCACATGGCAGGTCGTAAACAAATTTCCCGTGCCGAGAGCAGAGCGTCAACAGCGTCGACCACCGCACCCCCCCACTCCCCCCATACCTCTAACCCTCGTTGAGCCACCCCTCCCTTCACCCACCCAACATACCTCCAGCCCTCGTCGAGCCCCGACTCGAATCTCGGTCCCAGCGGATCGCAACCGTTCCTTCCTCCGACGATCAACTCCTTGCGCTTCCTTTCCGGCCTCCGGCGCGCAGACTCCCGCCACGTGCGCTCCTTGCGCGGCATCGGCTACCCCACCCGACCGGGCAGAACTAGCATCGCCTCTAGCCTCCTCGACATAATCGTCATCTGCGTCCGGCTTCTTCGCCGCCACCGGCGCCGGCGCCGTCGCTGTCGCTGTCGCTACCGCCTCGTCTGACTCTCCCACCGAGGCAGCTGATAGCGCGGCGTGGACTCTCCAGAGTGCCACCACGGTGCGCGGGTTCCAGTTGACCGAGACGGGGGCTTCGATGTCGATAGCGACTGTGGCGCGCTTCTCGGCAAGAACGGCCTCACCACCGGCAGCTGTAGCATCATCACCACCATCACACGTAGAAGCAGCAGCAGCAGATGCGTCATCCGAAGCAGAACCGGCACCAGTAGCAGCAGCAGCAGCACCAGGAGAAGCACCAGCAGTAGCAGAAGCACCAGCACCAGTAGCAGCAGAAACACGAGTAGCAGCAGAAGCACCAGTACCCGCACCAGTACCAGCAGCAGCAGAAGAAGAAGCACCATCGTCCCCCGAAGATGTCACCTTCCGGTACGACAGCAGCACCAGCGGAAGGGGGGAAGAGGGTGCACCCTGGTCGACATCGACATCGACATCGACATCGACATCGTTGTCGTCGTTGGCTTCCTTCCCGGACAGCCGTCGCTGCAGCGGCCCCGTGACGCCGCCACTGTCACCACCGCTAGCACCAGCGCCCACGGAAAGCGACGGGGCATCGTCTCCCCCAACGGAGGAAACGTCATTCCGCACACACCAGCCCTCTCCTTCCACACCCCCTCCCTCTTCCTCCTCTTCCTCTTCGTCCAGCCATTTTCGACAGATAGAGGCGTCTTCATTCGAGGGCCACCTGGAACCCTTCGTGGGGTGCTGCGCGGGTAGCGGTGGCGGTGCCGGTGGCGAGTCGATGACAAGAAGGTCCCGGAAGGCCGCGCGGCAAGGCTCTCGTTGCAGCAGGTCGGTCACCCTCACCGCCGACATCGACACCGTGGCAGTTTCCACCCTATCGTCGCCGCGGCCACCTCTACCTTGATCAGCACCGCTATCACCCCCACTACCGCCCCCGCTACCGCCGCTACCCTTGCCCCCGCTAGTGTTGCCGCCATTGCCACCACCACTGCTGCTGCTGCCGCCGGTACAACCACCATCCAAGCCGCCGCCGTCGCTACAGGGGCCATTCAAGCCGTCGATGCGGCTAATTCGAGAGTAGCTCAAATCCCACGCGCCGACAACAACCTCAACTACGGGCTGAGCCGGGAAGCCATAGGCCGGGTGGAGTCCAGCCGACCCCACTGCCGCATCTGGGTTCGCCGGCAACCCTTCCCACTCCCCACCGGCCAAGCCCGAACCCGCCGGTACGCCTCCGGAAAAACTTGCACCTCCACCTCCCTCTCCTCCTCTGAATGGACTTGCTCCCATCATTGTGAACGACGGCGACGACGCTCGCAGTGGGAACCGTTCCGAGAACCGTTCCCGGTCTCCATCACCGACTACACGCTCACCGCCACTATCACCCCCACCACCACCACCATCTCCGCTATCGCCACCGGAAAGAAGGCAAGAAGGCGGTGCAAACACAAGCCCGTTGTTGTGGTGGTGGTGGTGGTGGTGGTAGTGCCGAGGCGGGACAAAGTGCCCCCCGGAGTCGTCCTCCAACCGCACGCTTAACCCCGGTCCTGACGCCCGCAAATCTAGGTCTACAACGGGCGGAAAAAGACACTCAGAGTCCTTCGAAGGAGAGGGCGGTGATAATGGCGGCGAACGCGGCTGCGGTGGCGACGGAGCTTCAGAATACCGTCCTTTCCCCCGGCCTTGCCCAGGCCCCTGCCCCTGCCCTTGCCCCCGCCCGTCAGCTACCCCCGCGACGCGCTGGGTCGCAGGGGCTGTGGTTGACGACAACACCCGCGCCACCGTTGCAACGTCGGAGGGCCGTACCACCGCCCGCAAGGCCGAGCAGCGCTCCACAGACACCCGCCGACGCCCGCAAATAGAGCCAACACCACGCGTGCCGCCCCGGGCGGGGTTTCCAGTCGAGGAGGAATAGGCGTCGTCCGCCGCGAGGAGAGGCCTCGGTGATGGGGTGAAAGCGTGACTGATCGTCCCCGCGACCGGTTCGACCACCGTCCGCCAGCCCGCGTCCCCGGGCAGGCCAATGCCGTCGCGGTGGCGGTGGCGCGGAGAGAGAGGGGTGAAAAATGTATTGTCCCCTCCCCGTAGCGGCAGCGACGGCGGCTGCTGCTGCCGCTGCTGTTGCGATGGGGGTGGGTTCATCGGCGGCACCATGGACATTGCTTCTGCCACCGCCGCGACTGCCGCCGCCGCCGCCGCCGCATGCGAGTCATGTTCTCGCGACCGCTCCCGCGACTGAGCCGCTTCGCGTCCAGGGTGGGGCCGTCGCGAAAAAGCCTCCATTTGGGAAACCCTGCAGAAGGCGAGGGACGTCCGCGGAGAGCCCCCATCTCCTTCTCGCCGCATTTCTGCCGCGGCTGGTGGGCTAACGCTGCGGTGGACCCCGCTCCTGTTTTGGGCACAGTCGATACGGCGGCGGCGGGACGGTGTACAGCGCGACATACGATGTTGGTCGGGTGCGACATACGATATCGCTGGTTGGGCTGAACGATAAGGTGTTGTTGGGGTGTTCCATACGGTGCTGTTGGGGTACTCCATACGGCATCGTTGGGGTGAGGGGTGTTTGTCCGGGTGCGCTATACAGTGTTTTCGCTGGCGTGCGGGGTACGGTTTAGAGGTGCATTGCAGCATGCAGTGTTCTTAAAGGATATTTGCCTAACGCTGTTAGCAGGACCACGACATGACGGCAGTGTCAGGGGGTACGGTACGGATCGGATCGGGTCAGAAATATTTCGACAACTCAAACAGCTCGCACCCTTGCCCGGCCCGAACCGACCCGTGAGAAACGTCCCGACCCGTGAAGAGCGTTGAATTTCACGCCGCTGTGTGCACACTTGTCGTGGTCATGAGGCCTACGCGACAGCTCGTCGGCGAGACGGAGCCGTGGCGGGAAAACGGTGTCGCCCGGTCGTAGAGGTGTCGTCGGACCGTGGGTATATATCGTGCTGCCCGATATTTGGGCGCGACACGGGGTTACAGACGAGATTGCGACGATTACATCAAGGTGAAAAACAGTAACAGCTTTAAAACACCACTATGCTTAACAGATGTACGAAGCTCTCTCGTCCGGAGCCCACTCGCGACCGGCACAAACAAAAACCTCACACCGACAAAACACAAGAAAAAAACAAGAAAAAAAACAAAACCTTGCTCACGTGGAAGAGAAAGCACCCGCGCCGAGCTCTACCATCCAGTGTCCGTCCAGAAACAAGCCGCTCGTCATCCTCATGGACATGTCCGCCCGCACCACCACCGCCGCGCCATCCCCTCCCGCCCTCCCTCGGCCCATGCCTCCCTCAAACCCCTCCCTCACGTTTTTCCCAAACATAGCGCCCTCAGCGGGGTGGGCGCCACCGTAGTCCCAAGGCTCGAACACGAGACAGGTTCCGGATAGGTGCAAGTCGAACGCGGAAGCTAGCTCGGCAATCAGGGCAGCCTCCACCTCCGCTGTGCCGTCGGCGGCAACGGCTAACCCCGTCCCACCCCCAGGTTGATCGAGGTGGGGTTCCGCCGGGTCTGCCTCGTCAGCGTCATCGGAACCCTTCCCGACCAAGCTCGAGCGACCGTTTCCTTCTCCGCTGCTGTCGCCACCACCGCCACCGTCATCGCTGGTGGCGCTGCTGCCGCCGCCGCCATCATCATCGCCCTCGCCCCCGCCGGTGCCGCCGCTGGCTGCTCCAGCCCAGGCGCGCCACTGCTCCCACCCGACCTTAGACAGCAGAACGCTGCCCCCGCCAAAAGCAATCGAGTTGGCGCGGCCGCCGTCCAGCCAACTCGTCTTGCTCCAGCGAAAGGACGAAGCGGGAGGAGCAGGGACCGTGGGGGCAGAAAGAGAGGGAGACGCAACAGGAGGGGGAGGAGGTGTACCGCCAGGACGAGGTGCACCGGTGGTAGGAGGGTGACAAGAAAGCGGGGACGTGCTGCTATCGTCCCCTGTATCGCACGCCTCTTTGTCTGCCTTTCTCGCGCCGTTTTCCCGTGCGTCCGAAAGACAGGTACGCTTTGCGCCATCATTTACGTCGAGATTCGCGGTGGTGGTGGTGGTGGTGGTGGTAGCGGCAGCTGCCGTGTGACCAGCGATACCGGCACCAGGGACGGTGGGGAAGTGAGGGCGACCCCTTCGCGGAACAATTTGCTTGTGGAAGTAAAGAGGGATGTCTGGCGCGGGGCCCAAGAGCTCTCTGGCCCCGCCCCCCCAAGACAAGCTCTCCGTGAGCAAAGGCTCCTCCATGACGACCTCGTTCCGCGATCGGAAGTCTGAAAACCTGAAGCACACGTAAGAGAGAGGAAAGGGAAGGGGGAGGGAGGAGGACGAGGAGGAGGACGAAGGGGGACGGAACGGGTGGGGTAGGAGGAAGGGTGGAAGAGGGGATGGTGATCATTCTTAGCGTTTTACATGCATCCCTCAATCGGAAGACTCATAACCTGCTGTACGCATGGAATACACGAGGAGGAGCAGCATCAGGAGGAGGAGGAGGAGGAGGAGGAGGAGGAGGAGGGAGAGGAGAGAGTGCGGGGGTGCGGTGCATGTGCGCAGCGTTTTACGAGGTTGAGAAGCCTGTGACGGGCCATTGACTGTGTGGGTTTCATAGGCTAAACGACGGCGAAGTCCAACCGGGGCGCTAAACTTTCGTTCTGGCCACCGTCTTAAGAATACACACCCGGTGTAGGTGCATTTAAAAACAGTAGTCTACAAACACAAGAACAAAAAATCAAGAAAAAAAACAAAAACAAAACTCGAACAAACCTGAGCATCCTCCACGTCAGGAGCGGGCTGCGAACCCTGCCGATCTCAACGAGCGCGCCGCCGCTGACGCCGGCGGGGTAACCGTCACCGACAGCCGCGTCCTCTCCGAGACCAACGTCTACGCCGTCACCAACCCCCGCCTCGTCCATCCTGGCCGCCCCAACCGCCTCCGCCCGGCAGGCGACAAGGCTAGCTTTCGGCAGGTGGAAGGTCACGTCGAAGGTGGTGGCCACGGCAGAAGCGTACTCGTACGGAAACACGGCCAGCTGCCTCCTCACAGCCCCCGCCCCCTGACCCCTACCGCCGACCCCGCCTCCGGTGTCCCCGCCCTCCCGCCCCCCTTCTACCGCCTGCGCGGGGCCAGCGTCTAACCGTTGGAAGAGCGCATCCGCCGCCTCAGCAACAGGCGCCGAGATGTTTCGTCCCAGGACCTTGGTTGGGTTCGAAGACAAATGTAAGCAACGTGTCAAGTGCCCGTGGGGGGGGGGGGGGGGTGGAGGTCACGTTGGGTGGGGGAGGGGGGAGTTGGCGGTGGCCATGAGTTGCGATGGCGGGCTCTAAATTCCTGCACACTGGCACAACACAGTACCACTTTCGGTTTCGGCAGTGATTGGTTGATTTGGCTTATTTGGTTGGTTGGTTGGTTGATTGATCACATGGTTGATGGATTGATGGGTTGATTGCTTGTTGGGCTGGTTGTTCGACCAATTTGTTTTTGATTATTTTGATTGATCGATAAACCGGTCCGTTTGGCCCAGAGTGGGTTGCTCCGGCGGCGCGCACTTAGCATGAACCGAAACCAAAACATCATTCGGCACCAAAATCCACCCCTACAAAAGCAGCATGCAAAAGTTGAGGATCAAATCTAATGATAAAACTCACAGGCGACGGATTATGTATTTTAAATAACAATAAAAAAGCAACTCAAGCACTAGCGGACACCCAGTACACAGTTAGGCACATGGCGAAAACAGCGGACCAAACGTCACCTCCCAGAGAAGAGAGAAGTCGGCGTCGTCCAGCGTGAGGTCGAGTCCCGGCGCACGCCCCACCACAACATAATTGCTCTCGACGCCGTCTCTCTCTGCCGCTCCCATGCGGGGGTCCACGGGCCACCACGCCTAGAACAACACCCCGCCCAAATGGTAGATTTGTTTTTGTACCCACGGTGAAACGGCAAGCAAGGGAAATACATGGACCGATCAGAAGCGGTGCAAGGGCCTTACGCCAGGGGCAACGAGAGGAAGGCATGGACCGATCAGGAGCGATGCAAGGGCTTCACGCCAGAGGCAATGAGAGGAAACTGCCAAAACAAAATATGAACAAATGGGAGCACGCCGCCACGCGAAAGCTGGACCATCGGGAGTAAGCCGCGACAAGAAAAATACGAGACTAATGGGAGCAAGGGGACGGCATGGATCAACAAGACGCGGCGCATGGGCTCTACGCTCTTGGAGCAGTGGGGAGGAAACTGTCAAAATAACATGGACCAATGGGAGCGTACCGCCACACGAAAGACGAGCCAATGTGGAAAATAAACGCCAAACGAAAAAAATAACCAATGCGAGCAAAGGCGTCACGCGAAACATAGACCAACGGGAACGAACCGCCACACGAAAGATGGACCAATGGGAGCAAACCATCCCACGAGAAAATTGACCATCGGGCGCAAAGCGACAGCGGCGTATTTACCTCCACTGTCACATCACCAGGCGGCGACGACGAAAACTGTGGCGTATTCCGTAGCAAGCTCGACCCGACTGCCGCATTAGACCCGACCGCTGCACTCGGAACGACCCCAGGAACGACCCCAGGAACGGCTCCAGGGCCGGTCCCCTGAGCGCTCTCCGTGGCGGTTCCCGAACTGTCACTGGAAATACTCTCCACAACAATTCTAGAACCGCCCCCCGGAGTGTTGTTCCCCGGAACGGCTCCGGGAACGCCCTCCTGACTGTTTTCCGTGGCAACGTGGCGAAGGCAGGACGAGCGTATGTCCACCCCCTCAAGCCGTACCGACCACACCTGACAGAGCTCGGGTTTCACGGTGGAGGCGTCGCCCATTGTGCGCTGTTCGTAACTGCTCGGCGATTGTCCAATGTTTTTGTTTATTAAAGGAAAGAGGGTTTTTGTAGGAGAGCACGCACGGGGGGGGCGGGGTCCGATTTTTATGGTGTTCGTCAAGAGAATAACGACCACGCACGCATGTTTGTGGGTCGGAGCAGATGGCAAGCGAGACTTTAAATATTACTGCAATACCAAGGTCGTAGTTTGACTAAATATCCTCACCAGCGCGGTCAACTTTCATACTTCGTATGCAATGAAACCGTCGCCGCATCGAGTTGCACCGCACAGCATTGAGTTTCACCGCAACGAGTTGCATCGCAAAGCATCGAGTTTCACCGCATCGAGTTGTACCGCATCGCTTTGTACCCCATCGAGTTGCACCGCATCGAGTTGCAACGCATCAAGTTGAACCGCATCGAGTTGCACCGCATCGAGTCGCACCGCATCGAGTTGTAACGCATCGAGTTGCAACGCATCGATTTGCATCGCATCGAGTTGCACCGAATCGAGTTGCACCGCATCGAGTTCCACCGCATCGAGTTGTACCGCATCGAGTTGCACCGCACCTCGTCGTGACGATGAGGCGTTTTCCATCAAGGGCTACCCACCCCTCCCCGTTGTGGCCGGCTGGCAGCCTGACCTCCGGGTCGGTAGCTTCGATAGAAATGCGCTTTTTCCTCAAAGCCGGGGACTGACGGGAATCATCCCCGTCCGTATCGGGCCCCTCCTGGTAAGAGAGACAGACGTATCATAGCACGAAAAATGGTTGGTACGTACGTAGGCCCCTAACAACTGCAACTATGCGTGGGGAAGAAAACATATTGGAATAATCATTCTGGCAACAATTTCCATTCTGAATGAATAATGCCCTGCACATTGTCGGAAGGCAAATAATATAATAATGCATGGGGGAAATCATAACGAAAAACAACTAAAATCTTGGTTAGACACGCAAAAGTACGCAAAATACTTGGCAACGCGTAACGGGTAACCTACAATTGCGACCACGCTTTGGTAATACAGTTGTTGGAACCAGAAGATGGGCAGTTTTCAAGTAATAGCAGTACTCGTCTTCCTTACCCCACACTAATTCCAAGTAGTATGTCCCAAACAAAAATTGCAGCTCTCAAGGAGTTAAGAGAGGGATAAAATAAACAAAAAAACTACGAGTACGAACACTACAACAAAAACAAATTGACCCCCCCAAAGAAACGCCTGCACCAAAATAAAAAACAGTTTCCTGTAGAGAATATTTGATAGCAGCCAACAGCAAACAAGAAAAAGAACGGCCGTTACTGCCCCAAGCGTCGCACAACGCGCCGCAAACCTTCGGTGCCAAAACCGCCAGCGACCGGACACGAAAGGAATACACTACCCGGTGGAAAGCATCGAACATGCTAATATCCAGGCTAATTCGACGAGGTTTTCGATCTCACAGCTTAGGTGTCTTTGGAACATACATAAAAAGCATCGGCCGTTACAGGACGAACCGTCACATAACGCGCCGCAAAACGTTTGGCGCCGATACGAGCATCCACCGGACGGACACCAAGGAACAAATACAAAACATTGAACGCACGAACTTCGATCTCACAGCGGAGGTGTCTTTTGAAACTTCGATACAAAAATATCGGCCGTTACTGACCGAAGCGTCACATAACGCGCCTCAAAACCTTCGGTGCCGATACGAGCACCCACCGGACGGACACCGAGGAACAGCTACAAAACACCAAACCTATGAATTTCGTCGAGATTTTCGATCTCACAGCTAAGGTGTCTCTTTACAACTGTATATATTAAAACAAACTGTCGGCCGTTACTGGCCCAAGCGTCACAAAATGCGCCGCACACCTTCGGCGTCGGTACGAGCAGCCACGGACACCAAGGCCCGTCACCGAGCACCCCGTTCATCACGTAGTCCAGCGCTTCAAGCCACGTCTGGTTGAGGTAGTTCAAGACGCAAGATTTGAGCACCAGGCTCACGCTAATTGGAAACTCCACGTCCCGCGAGTCCTGCGTTTGAAAACCGGTTATGGAGGGGTGATGCACCAGTTGGTGAGAGGGAGGGAGGGAGGGAGGGAGGGAGGGAGCAAGGGATGAATGAAGGAGGGGGGCGGCCAGTCCGGCGTCAAAAGTGGCAGGGTGAGGTCAGTACCGTATCGTATACCTGGTATATGGCATACCTCGTACAGGTACCAGGTATTCTACTGCAGTAGATATGCGATACTCGTATACCCGTTGATACATACGTTGTAGTCTGATACCGGTCGCAGCATCACCTCGTGTACCATACAGTACGGTACACGGTAAAGGGCAACGCACCTGCACGAGGGTAAGGCCCACTCCCTGGGCGGGCAAGGAGGTGTTACTGCTCGGTGCCACGAGGGAGCGCCATCGGGAACACTTGGTGCCGAGGTCCGTGAGAGAGGCGGACGCCAACAACACCTTGTAGGTCGAGACCGTACCGGTGGAGCGATAGCTCTTAGAGATAGCCACCTGCGAGGGGTAGAGGGGGTCAGTCGACCGACGGTTGAGATGTTGGGGTAGGTTGGGTGGTTGACTCTTTGGCTGGTTTGCGGGTTGATTGGTAGGTCGGTCGATCAGGTGGGCTATAGTCTACGAGTCGAATCCCAAAGTATGTATATACGTGTGTTGGTTTCTTGCTTTGTGGGCCGATTGGTAAGTTGGTTTCGTGGTATGTATTGATAGGAATGTGTAAATCGGTTGGTTGGTGAAATTTTACACAATAGTTGAGTGGTTGATCGGTTTTTGAGTGGGTGGATGGGTGGGCTGGTGAGTGAATTTGGTTGGTTGGTCAGTAAGTATCAATGCGAGGGTCGAGAGATTGCACTCGGGTTGAGTTTGGTGCTTGGTTGATATTTGTGCATTGATACACAAAAAACTCAAGACTACACCTCTGTTCATATCCTAGCACTGCACGTCACGTCACGTCACGACACGGTTAGAAACGAAGAAAATTCCTCCCCCCCCCCCCCGCCCAAAACAAACGCCGTCGGACACGATGCCCGGAGCCTCACCGACGAAGTCCCGGCTTCCAGCAAGAGGAGCCTCCTCCCGTGCACTTCCTTGTTCAGCCACAGCGACAGCCGCTTCACCTCCACCACCACGACACCGCCCTCGCGCGCCGGCTCGTCTTCCGCCGCACACCCACCACCCGCAAAACCCCCACCCTCTGTAGAAGAACCATTCACAGAAGCCGAAGAAGACCCAGGACCCTCCCTCGCAGAAGAAGACTCCCCCACTCCACTCCCTTGTCCACCCCCATCCCCTCCTCCACCTATACCCCTTTCTCCACCGACACAGCCATCGCCCTCGCCCCCCGGCTCCACGCTGTCATGACTCTCACTGCCCGTGCCCCTCCCAGAAATCCCGCCGTTACCGTACATGCCGTACGCAAAAATGGACAGCGCCGCCACGGTTTCCGGGTTCCAGTTGGCCCACACGCTTCCCAAGGTGATGGTAGTCCTCGGCGTTGGCCCGCGATCACCGCCTCCTCCGTTTTTATCAGAGAACGCGCGCGTTACCCTTAGGGCGTCTTCCGTCGGCGCAGCCGCCGCTGGCGCTCCTGATACCGCGCTTGCTTCCGATAGACAGCCCTCACCCCCGTCTGAGCGCCCACCCGTCCTCCCCGGAGGCGAAAAAGGAGGAGGAGCGGTGGAAGACAGGAGGTAGGAGAAAGCGTCCCCGCCTTGCTGGAACATGTCCTTGACTCGGAAGGAGGCAGCCGTCAGGGAGAACCTAGAGGACGTAGTGGCTGGCCGCTGGCGTCCACCACCACCGACGCCGCCACCGCCACCACGACCATCACCGCCACTAACACCGCCATCCTCCCCACCACCACCACCACCACGCGTCCTGTAAACAGCGCGAGCAGCAGCGGCTGTGGCGGTAGCATTTCCAACCGCTGGGGTGCCTAGCTCTATTCGATTAATATCACCGCCGCCGCAGTCACCGCCGCCGGTATCGCGGTATTCAACCCCCAGTCCGCACACCTCCACAAGCACCAGGGCACCCTCGCCTAAGTCTCCTTCGTCTGCGGTAGGGCTGCCCGCGGCACCGCGTCCTAGCTGTTCGTCGGTAATTTCACCCGTCGGCCCGGGGGGAGATCCACCGCGGCCACGTTCGCCCCCATCCCCGACGGAAGCCGCAGCATCTCTCGCTAGGAGTTCCACGGAAGAGTTGGTGTTTGTTTCCGGAGCAACACCTCCCGTCGCCGATGCCGCCGAAGCAGGCCTCTTGCTACTCCCGTGACCACCGCTCCTATCGTGCACCAGCAAAACGCAGATGACGGGCGCCGACACCTTTACCTCCACCACCAACCCTACGGGCTGCTCGGCGTAGTAAGCGTCCTCCTCCTCGTCGTCGGCGTCGTCACCGTCCCCTCCCCCCTCCTCCTCCCCCCCATCCCCTCCAACCTCCCTCTCCCCCCCCACCCCCCTTGCCCCACGGCTTAAATCCCTCCTCCTCCTCCCCCCAACCGCGGGCGCTTCCCCCTTCCCCCCCTTCAAAACCCTCCTCCACAACACAGAAGCGGTTAGAGCTAGACCCTGAGCTCGACCGCCTTCGTCGGTGGGAACGCCCTCCCCCGCTGCCACCGCCACCACCACCAACACCACCGCCACTATGTCTGCGGACCACTCGGGCGGAACCCCTTGCCCCCTCCCCTGCCCCCCACTCGTCGTCGGAGTCGCCCAGCCCCTCCCCCGGAATTTCGGTTACCGGCTCTAGCTCGGACGAGAGGACGGTTTTGATGCTACGGAGGCGGCCGCGCATAGGGCTCGTTTGGGCTGCTGCGTCCTCATCCTTCTTCTCCCCGGGGCTAACGGGGTAGCTCCTGAAGTTGGGCGAGTGTGGGTACGGCGATCGAGGAGCGTCTCCAAGTGCCGCAGTGCTCGCATCTGCTGCTGCTGCTGCTGCCGTGGTTGATGACGATGCCGCTGCTTTGGTTGGTGGTGTTGTTGCTGTGTTGCTGTTGTCGTTGTTGGTGGTTTTGGTGCTCGGTGAAGTTGGTGGTGCAGGAACGGGCTTAGCCGCGGAGAAGGCGGTTTCGTCTTGCGAACCCGACGGGCGCGACAGCTCTGCAAAATTTAGAAGTGTCGTGAGGACGTGAGCGCAAGGACGAAGTTTGGGGGCAAGGGTGGGGAGGGGTGTACTTCATTTTCATGCATAGCCGTAGTCGTATGACCATAGACCCTCGCATCCCTACAATGCCGGAATGGAGCAGGGGGGGGGGGGGTTAAGACAATGCCACGATGGAGCAAGGGGGGAGGGTTGAGCGGGCTTTGTACTATTTCACGAAACAAATGGACGGCAACAGTTGGGAAGGGTTGCTCAGCCCAGCCATCTGAACACAAAAAAGGCAGGCAAGCAGGGAAGGGCAACCCCCCCCGCCCGCCCCCCCAACAACAACAATAGCCACAACAGTAATACCAAGTATGATACCGGTACCATATAAATAATAATCAGAATAAAACAGCATGCGCACGAAAAGTAGCACTGGGTGAGAGCCCCCGGCTGATCGCAACAGAGAGGCCTCACCGATCCAAAACTATACTCCAGACATCTACCGGTACGAGTTGAATCGACGACGAAATGTCCCTGACTTATATAATCCCAGCCTGCCTACGTGCCGTATAATTCATTTTCTTACATTGGCATGGTAGGAGGCCCTGCACTGTACCGGCCTAGACTTATGTTCTCACCATTTTTGAGCAGTCTGGAGAGAAGCAGAAATGCCGAGCTGTGAACGTTGCAGCTGAGGCGGGGGAGGGTCGCGTCTAGGCGGATGCCGACGAGACTGTTCGTCGACCGGTCTGTCGCTGTCCGAATCTGGAGCGAGAGGGAGGGAGGGAGGGCGTGTGATATATGAGAGGAATGCGTACGTATGGATAAGAGAGTACGTACGTTACGTTGGAGAGTACGTACGTTAGAGAGTACCAGGTACGTACGTTAGAGCGTACGTACGTTAGATAATACGTATGGGTAAGATAATGCGCACATTAGAGAGTACGTACGCAGAAGAAAACGCGCGTAGGAGAACGTGCGTAGAAGCACGCACGCTCGAACAGCAACCTAACAACCGCCGCATCCAGCCCCAATCACAACATTTACCAAGGAACATTTCCAGCACCAACGCTACCACCAACACCCACCACCAACACCACCACCAACACCAACAACAACACCAGCATCACCAAACATCACCAACCTAAACCCAACCGATAAACAAACTGTATATCAAGCCAAAACAAAACCAAACGAAAATTGAACTTAAGCGAAACCGAAGAAGAACCACATCAAAACCAAAAACACACCTTGACGTGAAGATCGAAGACCTCGACAATCGCGGTGTCAGCGACCGCGAAGACTTCCCCCGCCTCCTTAACGGCAACTCCCTCTCCGAAGAAAGAAGACGCCTCCGCCACCACCACCTTCCAAAATAGCACCGGAGGAGAGGGGGGGGAAGGGGGATAATAAAACCACCGAAAAGTCGCCCAGACTACGTACAATTCATGAAACAAAAAACGCATTAAAAAAAAGAGATAGTATGACGCAGCTTGCAAAGTTGAGGTTCAACCGTTCAATCGGTAGTACTCACAGCTGACGTATTTTGGTAAATTTGTATTTAAAAAAAAAACAAACTTCGTGCTCTGCTGTTGCTGCGAGTAGTATCGTGTGCCCCAGACAGATAGATGGGTCCAGGATTGGGAGAAAATATAGGTTCCAGCATTTGCGGTTCGAAAATGTATTTTGGAATTCTGCATGAGACAAGATCATGCCTGAAAGACTATATCCGAAATACTCGAGAACGCGGTAGGCAGAGGGAAAAATGCAGACCTTCCCACCCGTCCTACACGCGTACTCGTACCAGCCTTTTGAAGTTCCCGCCCGATCGTTTGATTCCCACAGAGGATACGTACGTAGTCGCCGCATTGAGTGCGCACTCAACCCAGTGGTATATCCCGGGCGAGGCCCCCCTGCTTCGGGGCAGGAGGCCTCGTCCAACCCAACCCTTACACTGGACAGTCGGCGGCAGCGTTGAACAATGCCACCGTATTGCTGCCGTTGATTGGTGCAGGCAGCCCCGACCCAGTTACGGTATCGCGGCGTTCCAAAGCCCCGAGTCAGATTATACTGTTCATCTATGTATGAATACGTAGCATTAATATATTACGCGTGGGTTTTCCCAAACCCATCAAAGGCACTATATTGTCGTCTTTTGCTCATCTGCACCCCCATGACGCGGCATCTCGAAGCCCCATATCAGGCTAAAATGTCCATCCACTCACAGTAGGGTACGCATAGGGTTTCCCAAACCCACCAAAGGCTTCAATATGTTCGTATTTTTCTCATCCACCTGCACGCCTGTAACTCGGCTTCCCAAACACACCGTTAGGCTACACTGTTCTATAGTCTCCAAATGGTAGTTGACGCATGGGGTTTCCCAAACCCACCAAAGGCATTATATTTTTGTCTTTTTCTCACCTGCACCCCCGCCACGTCCAGCGTCCAGTCGTTGTCGGCGACCAGCCCCGACCCGTTCGCACCCAGAGAATCGCCGGCGACAGAAATTTCCGAACCGAAATAATTTTCCGAGCCCACTTCGCCGAATCCTTTTCCAGACAACACGCTTTCCTCGGGGGTGTCCACGAGAGACACAAGTATGTCCAAAGCAGGGGACGCTGACAGGCTATCCCCGGCGGGGGAGGGGGCACTAGCGGCCTGTCCCCTGATGGTGTCGTCTCTTCGGAAGGAGATGTGGCCCAGGTCTACCACGAGCAAGCTTGATCGATATCGGTCCTGTCGGCGTTGGTTTGGTTTGGGTTGGGGTTGGGTTGGGTTGGGTTGGGTTGGTTTGGTTTGGGTTGGGGTTGGGTTGGGTTGGGTTGGGTCGGGCTGGAGTTGGCTGCGGGTTGGTGTGGGCTGCATGGCGTTCGGATCTGCAGGGGCGCGATACTGCAAGATCTCGTCGGGACTAGAAAACTATAAAATCAGTGAATGTAGCGATACCAACTGGAGATAGAAAGCTGGGTGTTGCCCCACGAACACCGGGATGTGACCACTCGACAACATGGGGCCGACACCGCGAGCAGCAGCCCACACTACAGCATACACGGTCCGACACAAACGCCACCGCAGGCGGCACTTGCACAAACGCAAGCACGATGATATGAAAAACGCCACCCCCAGCGCCACCTCAAGCAAACAACCATCTGCAACAACCACAACACACCAGCTACATGCGTGATTTCCACGCCCATTTCAATTAAAGCACCCGGGACGCGAGGCAATGATCAGAGATACCGTTACCGGCTCTACACCGCACCTCGAGATCGTCGGGTAGGACAAGAAGAGGGGCGTATATGTCCGCCGTCACCTGTGCTCACGGGCGGGCGGGGGGCAGAGGGAAGAGAAAAGGAGCGGCGAGCCCGATACAGCTTGTCGTTATTGCGGCATCTTGTTATACTTTCGATGGAGTAATCCCATCAATCAGGCAAGAGTCAAATACGCTACGAGAAAAAAAAAAACGATTTCGACTCTTTGGTGGGACACGAAAAAGAGGAAAATGAGACTACAAATGCGTCGGGTCAACGAGAGATGGAAATAAACACCCCTCCATTGATTACAAGCAACAGCGGGGCTGGCGCTCCCGCGACCGGAACAGCGCCTGTTCAAGATGTTTTCACTGTCGGATTGTTAATCCTGACACAGGTTTTGAAGCCACAACGGTCGCTTGAGAAAAACAAAACGTTCGAGAAAAAGAAAAAAAACACAAACCCAGATCACATCGTGCAGCAACAAATGAGGGCCGGCTTGGCTTGGAGACACGCCGTCGCAGCTCCTACAAAAACTCGTTGAAGCGTCGACAAAAACAAAACAAAAAAAAGCAGCAAACAAACCAAACAAGTAACCATAGAAGCATCAAGCCATATCCGCATCAAAAATCTAATAACCCAGCAAAAATCGCCAGGGCGTCAGACCACCAATCTACCAAAAGCACGAGCATATCCGGCCCCAAAGCACCAAAAGCACAACATCATTAAAAATCAACCTCATCAAAAGCATCAAACCACTAAAACAACAACACCTGACAACACCAATCAACCAAACCACGAAAACAACACCGGGATCCAAAACGGATTCAACTGACTCACATCCAGTCTCTGGCTTCTCCCCAGGGCGTTCAAGAAGGACGACCTAGTCGCCTTTTGGAGGCGGCTGATCTTGGACTGCGCGGCCGACGTCAGAAGGCGCATGTCTCTCGTAGCCAGCATGTTCATAACCTTCCGTCCGGGGACGTGTCGTGTTGTTGAGCAGCATGGCGGGGCAGGGGAGAACGCGAGTCCGTGGCGGAAGCGAGACAAGTATGACTCGTTTGCTACTGAAAATAATGTTCACGTCGGGCACATCACGATCTAGACCATCTACGGTATATCTTTACCTGCCGTTATCAGATGTTGCGCAGGATATGTATAGTACAAATCCAACCCAGGAAACATGTGCTACAGTAGGCCGTGCAGATTGTACGGCTTCCACCCGGCAACATGAGCTATAGCTCATACAGATCATACATATCATACAGATCATACAGATCACGCATACCATACAGATCATACAGATCATACAGATCATATAGACCATACATACCATACAGACCATACACATCACAGATATCATACATATCATACAGATCACACAGGTCATACAGATCGTACAAATCATACATCACACATATCACACAGGTCATACAGATCATACATATCATATAGATCATACAGGTCATACACACCATACACATCACACATATCATACAGATCATACAGATCATACAGATCATACAGACCATACACATCACACATATCATACAGATCATACAGATCATACAGATCACACAGGTCATACAGATCACACAGGTCATACAGATCATACAGGTCATACTATCATATATATCATACAGGTCATGCAGATCAGGAATATATCTGCCTTGAAAGATCTAAATCACCAAGTGGGAACAGCTGATCTGTCCGATGTGAAACGTTTTTAGTATTATCCCACACAAGTTACAAGTAGCCTGGTGGTCGGAACAGAGACACCTTAAACATGATTACCACCTCAAAGACAATCACACTACAAATGCTTCGTCTCGAAACAGATGCGAGGGTCTATGGTCATACGACTACGACCATGCATGAAAATGAAGTACCCCCCCACCCCCCAGGGTGTCATCCATGTGCAAGTCCGCCTCACAGGCGGTTCTTAGCAGGCCGCGCACTCCCGGCATTGTAGGGGTGCAAGGGTCTATGGTCATATACGACTACGACCATGCATTAATATCGAGTACACCCCCCACCCCCTCCCCCAGCACTCCCTCCGTCCCTCACCTGGTCTACGCAATCGCGGCTATGCACGAGTTCGTGTGGCGCAAACACGACCTTCACCGTCACCACAGACCCACCCCCTCCCCCTACAGCGTGCTCCGCCGCCGCCGCTACCGCTGCCGCCGCGACACTGTCGAGGGCAGGAACGCCTCCAGAGGACGAGAGGGGGGAGCGGGGAGAGCCGGGCGAATCGCGAGCGCGGCGGGATGCTGTGTTGCCAGCCATGTCCGGGTCCTCGCTCCTGTAGTCGATGACCACGCCTCCGCTCTTCCACACCTGGAAGTCGCCTGGGAGGGGAGGTCACGGGTACGGGGGTAGGGGTGGCGGGTCATCATCGTGGCCACCATCGCCATGGTCAGGATCGTCGTAAATAACGCCATGGTCATGATCATGAATGCCATCATCGTCTTCGTCATGATCATCGCCACCATCGCTTGTCATCGATAGGGAGTAACACAATCATCGTGGCAATGATGGTCATGATGATGGTCATCGTCACGATCGTCATCAATATCGTCATCGTCATCAGCATTATCATCACCACCACCAACATCACCACCACTATCACCATTTGGTCATGATCATGATAACCTAAGCATCATATTCATTGCCGTCACCATAATGATAATTATCATGATAATCTAAGAATCATATTCATTGTCGTCGCCATCATCCTGGGAGCTGCTACATCTCTTAGGACTGTGAACGCTGGGTAAGCTGCATGTCGTTCGGGGCAAAACATGGTACAACGTAAAGATAACAAAATACCACCAGCAACAACAGCAGAAACAGCAGCCGCACCAACAGCATCTGCAGCAGCAACACCACCAACAGCAACCACAACATCACCACCACCACCACCACCACCACCACCACCAACAGCAACAGCAACAGCAACAACACCAACAACAACAACAACAACAACAACAACAACAACAACAACAACAACAACAACAACAACAACAACAACAACAACAACAACAACAACAACAACAACAACACTAACAACAACAACAACAACAACACCACCACCACCACCTCACCTATCTGAATCATAGCGCCCGCCCCTTCAGCGCCTTTAATAGGCTTCCAAGTTCTCCTCGTCAACAGGGTCGTCGCGCGCGCCCCCTCCCCCCCGAGGCCAAACGCCTGCAGCGCGCCAAGGCCCAACTCTAGCCTCCAGTCGGTCTTCTTTTTCTTGAGCTCGGCCTTAAGGTCGAAAATGATGCGAAGGCATGGTTGACCCACGTTGACCAAGGTAAGCGCCCCCTCGTTTAAAGACACCTCCACATCCATCAAAACCCTGGAAAAAAAGGTGGGGGGGGGGGGGGGGGAACTCATTTGTTGCTTGCCTTAGTCATTTGACCATTGACCACGCATCCCTTTCGAGACGGAGCATGGGGGATTTCTCCGTTACGGTATTACCACAATCGAAACGCAAGCAATTACGCCGCATGCTTAGACAAAAAATGAAACGGGAACGAGGGGAGGGGGGGAGCGAGCCTTTACATGCTTGCTTTGAAGCGCGTGAGATAGAGCCGCCCGATGCTGGCAAGGGAGACTGGGAGTCATGATTTCGAAACGAAAGCAATTACGCCGCTGACCCTGACAAAAACATGAAAAGGGGAAGGAGGAAGCCGTTACACTCGTAATTGGAAGCGACATATATTTCGCCGCAGACTCTGGAAAAAGGGGGGCGGAGGAAGCTATAGGACCCTCTTGAGTTGAAGCGCAAGATAATGCGCCGCCCATCCTGGAAAAAAGGGGAACGAGGGGAGCCGTTACTCTCTAGCTTGGAAGCGAAAGAGATTGCGCCGCCGACTTTAGAAAAGGGGGGAACGGGGGGGGGGGGGGGGGGGGGGGCGTTACACTCTTAATCTCAAGCGAACGAGGTTGCGCCGCCGACCCTGACAAGACGGATGCACTGTTACACCCGTACCACGTTGAAACGCTAGAGCTTGCTCCGTCGACTCTTGGCAGCCCTACCTACGTGCCTACCTATATACCAGGTTCAGTTTTTGGTACAATTAACAACCTCGCTTACCCTTTCCCTGCGGCAATCTTGGTATTTGGTTCGCAAGTGATACGGAGAGGTACACCACCACCCATTGTACGTACCATTTTTTTACGGTAAGCATTACCTACGCGTAGTGTTTGTTTTTCTCCCTACCGATCCTTAGCCTTTTCTTGTGAACAAGGAGCTAGATATCAGTGGAAACGAGCTCACTTCATGACACCATCACCGTCATTGTCACCACCATCAACACCATCACCATCACCGTCATCATCAACACCATCACCGTCATCGTCAGCATCACCGTCACCATCATCACCATCATCATCCATCGTCACCCTCATCACCATCAACATCATCACCATCATCACCATCATCCCTATCACCATCTTCAACATCAACATCATCCTCAACACCACCATCACCATCATCATCCTCAATACGCACGTGTTCCTGTTGTCGTCCGTCCCGTCCTCCTCCCCCGCCACATCACCGCCCGGAGCAAACGCTCGCAAAAACTCAGCCTGCGCAGCGGCATCCTCCCTCTGCGTCGCCGCCGCCAACTCCTCCGCCGTCGCCGTCGCCCCCCCACCCCCATCCTCGCCATCCCCACCACCCGCGCCCCCCGCCCCGACCACGCCCGCGCCTGCAGCAGCCGCGGCGGCAGCTTGCGCCGGGTCCCTTCTTAGCAACCACTGCCCCCAGGTCTGCCTTGGCGGCTGCTGCTGCTCGGGATCGGCCCCAGCAAGCGCTCCCGCCTCCTGCTGTTCCTCCTCCTCCTCCTCCCCTTCCTCTTCCAGCTCAGCGATAGCCTTGAGCCGAAACGCGACGATCTCGTTGGCGGTAAGCCGCTCGTCCAACCGGGTGAACTCCTTGTACTCCTCGGGGGTTGCCCGGTGGCGCGCTCTCGCGGTGTAGAGCCGGACGTACGTCTTGCGGAGCGCGAGGAGACGCACGACGTCCGGCCAGCCCAGCTTGGCGCGCTTGTCCGCCTTCCCCGGCCTAGACACGCATTTCACGAGGAAAACCCACCACGCCTTGGGCCCGTCCTTGATGCTGTGCTTCGGGCGGTGACGATACAACGCCTCCCATCTCTCTAGGTCTCGGAGCGTCGACCGCATCTTGTTGATGTTGGCGATCTGCGAGTTGTTGAGCACCACGCCCACCTGTGGCAAAAGGCGAAAGGCGCCGGCCACAAGCAACACCAATAGGTAGCTGCTATATTAGGATTCTGAAGCTTGAAAGCGCAGTTCAACCGGGTGGCATTTTCCAGTGCATGGCAGGGGGCCTTCCACTACATCGTTTGTGTGGGTATTTCAACCATTGTTTGCGTGGTGGTGACACCAAAAGCAGCAAACAAGAGGAATTACGTGCATACGACGTTGAGACTCGAGGGCACACTTCAATAGGATAGGCATGTGTGCTACTGCAGTAAGCATATTGTGCTGTTTGTTATGCCCCTGCACCACTTGGCATATTTCTTACCTCCACTACGCATGTACACTACATGGTTATCCTCAAGTATCTCGTGATGTATTTCCTCCATCTTACCTGGTACTTTTTAATAAAAAATACAAATATGATACGTCAGCTGCGATTGATTTCGACCAAAAGCTGATTTGGTATTCGAGGTTCGAGATAAAACTCCGTTCCCGGAAAGTTTCAGGTATTTCCAGGTA
>MEHQ01001219.1:0-17398 GCA_008828725.1 Saccharina japonica
TATACAAAATAGTCTTGCAAACAGAACTCTTTGAAATACGCGTTCATTATTCCTGGAAGCTCATTGGAACCACTTGGGGTATTGCGTGGCATTACACTTGGCGAAGTTCCTCGTATTGTCACATCTACGTGTAATCATCGCCAGGAAAGGCCGAAGCCTCAAAGAGAGTTTCGCTCTACTACGACTAGTAGATATTCCTTCCTCAGGCAAGCCGGCATCCAGCACACCTGCTGTACCAACGGGATGGCAAAGCTACAAGCATCAAGGCTGAGCTTCTGAAGAGCCCAGGCATAGAGCATAAAGCACGGAAAGTTATCTCTGCTCAACAAACCGCGCGTCGGTAGCCACCCATCGATGCCGACCTTCCGATGCAACGAGAGCACCTGAATCCGGCTCCCTGTCCAACTAGTCATGGTAGCCCTACGGCAATGAACGGTTCTGCCCGACCACAAAAGGCCCGACGGACTCTCAGCGCAACATGGGAGTTCGAAAATACATCGAAGGCCAAACTTACAAGGGCAAAAACATCAAAATCCGTTTCATGCGGCGAAATTTCGACGGGTTTAGAATCCAGCACAAGCGCGTACATACGAGTACGAGTTGTGAAGCGTTGGGGGTAGGCAGGTGATAGAGGTCGACATTAGCGAATCGACCTCTTCTAGACGTGTCATAATAACAGAACACGGTCGTGTGTGTCGTGCAACGCTACCTCTATAACTGGCGCAGGCTGGGTTTGGCTCCGAATCCTCTCGCTCCTCGCTGCTGCGTCGACTGTCTGGCTTTTATAATCAAATATCACCTGACACCTGGTAGTCCACAACCTCGCTTGCTTACTTGCCAATGGCAGATGCTCAAGGCGGCGCGACAGCGGTTGCCCGTGCTGGTCACACCAGCGGGGAAGCAATGTCTTATCCGAGCGATAGAGCTGTGCTGGCTTGTGTCGAGTCTGGGTTTTGCAGACGAGAAGAAAGCACCAGCGCTGCCGTGACTCGCTCTTGCTTGTTCACGAGAACACCTACGACACGTTGCGTCAGGCCGAGGGTAGCATCCGTGCGACAGGAAGATATCCCCGATGTCCTCAAGTGCATGTCGGATATGATGGGTTTCTCCGGCGGCAATCAACGTCGGGCAGAAGCAGGAGCGAGAGCACTCTGCTGTGGTGTTTGACGTTGACGCTCTTCGTGCGGCCTTCGCCGCCCTACGGCAGGCATTTCCATCCCCTTGGCGGCACTGCCTGGCCATCAAGAGTTGCCCATTGGCCTTTGTGATAGAGGAAGCTTTGGAGGCTGGTTTAGGCATCGAGGCTGCCTCTTTTGTAGAGTTATACATGGCACTTTCTCACGGATGCCCCGCGGACCTAGTCGCTTTTGACTCGCCAGCTAAGACCCACGAGGAGCTAGAGATGATCCTGTCTCGAGGTACACTGGTCAACGCCAACAGCCTCGACGAGCTCGAGCGCATAGATGTCATTCTACGAAGGCAGGAAGCAACGGCAGGGGCAGACGTCTCCTTAACGACTGCACCTGTTGGTATCAGGGTTAACCCTCTCGTTGGAGCCGGGACAATATCCGAGCTGAGCGTCTCGGTGCCGACCAACAAATTCGCGGTGCCCACCACTCCATCAAACATTTTGGCTATAGTGGAGGCGTTTCGTAGATGGCCGTGGCTTGTTGCTTTACACACCCACGTTGGGTCACAGGGTTGTTCGCTGGACCAGTTGGCAGAGGGTATCGCCACCCCCTGTAGTATAGCGGACACCGTGGATGGCGAGTTGGGCAAGGGGGGGGGTGGCTCTGCTGGACATTGGCGGGGGTCTGCCAGCGAACTACGGCTCAGACGAAGTCTCGCCGCCCTTCGATGAGTATGCAGCAGTGCTCAGAAATGCAGCACCCTCGCTTTTCGAGAACACGCACCGCACAATCGTAACTGAGTTCGGAAGGGCCCTTGTGGCGAAGAGCGCGCTAACAGTCAGCGTAGTGGAGTATGTCCGGCATAATGTCCCCGAGCAAAGTACCGCCGAGGAAGATGTGACGCACACAAACCGTGCTGCGATAAAACCAACCAAAGAGGGATCTGTCGCCGCTATCAGCGACGTCGAAGTACGAGAATCGTCCAGTTCTCCAGCCCATCAAACCTTGGTGACGCACGTCGGGGCTGACCTTTTCCTGCGCTCCAGCTATTGCCCCGGGAAATACTGCCATCGCTTGTCGATGTACGGGAAAATGGGGAAGCCTTTGGGAGGGACGTGTGTGTCGACAGATGTAGCGGGGCCGCTGTGTTTTCAGGGCGACTACGTGGCGCGCGGCTCGAATCTTCCCCGAGCGACTCCGGGAGACCTGTTAGTGGTGCGCGATACAGGAGCCAACACGCTGTCGTTGTTTAGCCGACATTGTTCGAGGCGTTTGATTGCAGTATACGGGTATGCGAGGGACGGGGACGGCCAGCTTTGTGCCCGCCTGGTGAAGGAAATGGAGAGCGTTCAGGACGTCACACGCTTCTGGGGTGCCCGGTGAGATCTATCATACTTCTTATATGTAAATATTATTACATGGCTTGTTATTCGGCTTGTCGAGTACCTGCAAAGCATGCCCCCATCTAACCTGACATGTTCATGTAAAGAGGATGTAACGCGGTTTATGTCGGGTTGTTTCGTACTCAGAGGCGTTAGGTCTAAACCCATTCGGGACCCCGAGATAGCGACCAACATCACATTGAAAGCTTTTAGCGTTATCAAACTTCTACGAGCAGTGTGAGGGCCCATAGGTAAGGCTTGGGTAAGCAATTTCACGCCTGTGCTGTACGACTCCTTGCATTATCACTCGGACGCCAACTTGTACCCCCCCACCCTAAATCACGCAATGATCTTCGCTGTAATCGACACTGTTTATCGTAATTTTTCAGCTACGAAGTCCCAACAGGGTTGGTTCACAGCTATAAGCATGTCGAACGACCAGCGGTTGCCTAACTCTAGCCCTAACCATAACCTTACCCCTGCGGTTAATTAGAGTCCGACACCATCCACAGCATTGACGCATTTTGACAGTATGAACAGAGCACCTAAAACAGAGAACGGAACACGCATCTTTCTGATGGTCGTCGTATGATATGGATATTACTTTTTTCAGGGCTGATTTAGAGGCACAGTTGAGCGGCGCTTGACTAAGGCCTTTAGAGGTCAATATTAAAAGGCGAGCGTGGTTAGGGGCGAACTCGAGCTATCTCTTGGCACTTGTCCCACCCTAAAGCGTACCAGATACCGGGTGTGGAGCAGAGACACACACAAACCATCGAGGGAAGGTGCAGGCAGACACCACAACATTCCACACGCACTAGATTACAGTTTGGAAACATATTGAATTCGCAAAATAACGGCAAACACCTAGGTCGATCGCGCTTGGTTCACTGGCGCGATACAAAAGGCTACGAAGCTCCACAACGTACGCACTTGAAATACACCGGGTTTGTAGCTGGCCCCAGTGAAATACGCCGCAGCTTTTTGCAAGCCCTTTGCAAGTTGATCACGCGCCAAGCGCCGCTGAGAAAACCAAACTACCACTGCTGGTACGAACTCGCGTAGACGCTTCTGCGAATGCAACGTTTCCTGGTGTGATTGTCAAGTTAAATATCCATGTCCGAAATCCAACCGGGAAACTACGTCTGCAGCCTTTCGCGACCACCCCAAGGCAATGTGCTGGGTGTGTGGGGTACATTTTGGAGAATACGGGGACCCCTCGATTCAGACGTTACCTAGGGAGAGTGGAAGGAGCTTCTACGATATCCACTCCTCGACATCCGCCAAACTGTTGGAATCATAATGTTTCGCATGGCGGGTAACTCAAGGCTTTGCGGCTAATCAGGTGCTACCTAGGCGAACACCGTGTTCCGAAAAAAAATACGTGTGTAGGGCTAGAAGTATTTGTCTCATATCTGGTAAACTGTCGACCGAGCTACGTGAAGCTTGGTACAGTAGAGTATGCACCTTGCTTGAGCAACATTGAAGATCACGCACAAAGGACAACATTGAAGGTACCTTAGTTTGCCGCCATCGGGTTGGTCGTTTCAGCTGAAATGCTTCGTTCACCTGGTACATAATTTGGGGTAACATACCCCCCTGTTGCGCAAACCCAATCGATTGGGTTCTTATGTTTTGACGACAGCAGACGTATCAGTACTGATCAGAAGACGTTTTGAAGCACATCAAGCTCGCACGGTATCACTTGCTTACCGGCAACGTCTCGTCAATCGTGGCCGGGGCGAACACTTCCCCGTTTCAACACTTCAATATTGCAGTTGTCGTTCACGTTTGGCGTAGCCAGTGTTGCTGTTTTTGCTGAAAGCAGACCAATCCTGGACAAATAAGACAGCACGGACTAATCGATCCAAGAGGCACGAACGTAGTCAACAGCAGACAGGCTAACATGTTTTTCCAGGCTCGGACATTTCCATGATGGCCTCTTCTGGACAAACCTCACCGACACGCTACGTTGATGTCGATCCGAGGCATAAGCACCTAAAGTACGTACCCGGAAGCAACGTTAGCGCAAATGAAATGCGCGAGCCTGGAATCTAAATCATGACCTCCGTATTAACCGAAAGCTGCGGGCAGTCTCCAGGGCCAAGTGATCGATGGTGACTGATTGGCACACAAGACCACCCGCGAGTAAAAACGATGTGCCCCGACGGAACAAAAAAAACAAGCTGACACGGTGGCCTCAGCAGTCCTTACATTAACTCACTGGCATCACCTCTTGGCGTGCTCTTGTACACGCGAATGCCAAAACGATTCCTTGCCCAGCGGTTTATAACTTTATTTCTTTGGAGAAACAGTATCAGGGCGGACACTCTCGTATACGGGCCATACAAAATATTCAAGTACATGTTACGTAGAGGGTTTCCGAGTGAAAGCATAAACACATTATCAGTCTCTTTCCCAGAATTTCCTCTTTCCGATTTGTGCCGCCGGTATTTTGTTTCGACTAATTTTCAGACAAATTGAAACTATTTGACCGATCTGGCATTTATCTCTTTCCGATATAACTACAGATTTGAGTGTAGAGCTGAGTAGCCCGGTCGGCGTGGCAAGCTAGGGTTTCCTTTTCTGGTCACAGCAACAGCGACCATAGCACGCAAACAGACAGCGCAAACGAATACAGCAGCCATTGCGCCCCCCACTGCTGAACCTCAGCAGCACCTTGCTCCTACTGCTCATGCTCATGCCGTTGCGGAAGCAAGAGGGTAGGGTTTATCTTGTCTTGTCTTGTGTGTTGTGTCCTATCCAGTTCTGTGGTTATGGAAAAGCTTCTTCGAGTTCTACGAATTTTCTGCGCTGGGGGGCAGAAGAGAGAGAGAGTTGCTTCTTGAGAGACAACCTCACACCGCTGACGATTACGGAAGGTACCGGGCCCGCCACTGCTGAACACCAGCGGCGGCGTGTTTCTACTTTATAGTCATGTCGCCGCTGTACCCAGTCGGCAGGGCTTGTCTTGTCTTGTGCGTCGCGCTCTAAGCAGCTTGATCATTACAAAACTAGTTCGGCAAGTACCTTTCGCGCGCTGGCTTCTCTCTCCCGCAGCTCGCTTTTTGTATTTGTTGTTGGCAAACAGCCTGCAAAGACCGCAAAAGCGGGGTGGTTTAAAACCGAGTAATACAACGCACATTTGTTTTTTTTACAATTATTGGTGATAAGTACATGGAAAGCCTTACTAATACCAACTTAGTGTTTTCGGGTATCACCATAGCAAACGCAGTGCAGTTGTCCCTTAGTCCATGTATTAACGATGTACAACGACCGCCCTACCCGATTTTTCTTGGGCACTCCACGACGACGCCTTGAGGTCTAAAAACACGTTTCGGAGGTACGAATAGATGCGGTCGGTTCAAAGAGTGCACGCATAGGACACGTCACGACCTACAGTGTATCGTCTAGCTCCTCTCCTCTATCCCCGCCACAATGGGATTGCTGCGCACAAGAGCTAGGTCGCATAACCCCCACCTGGCAAACATGTACTTGAGCACGCAGATCATCATGGCTCCCACGGTAAACACTTGTCAGATAGTGCAGATCACACACATACACATCATGTAGATCATGCTCATCTTGCAGATATGATATACCAGGTATATCATATGCGGTATATATCTGCCCGGACATATGTACGTAGGCCCTGGAAATAGGCGGCGGTAGACCCACTGGTTGAGCCCGTTGGATTCCATGTTGATTCTTCACCATACTTTATCCCATTTTCGGCATCCTTAATGTAGCACTCTGTCTGCCTTAATGTTAATACTTTACGGAAGGATGGGTACTGTTTGCCTCGGTACGCTTGGCAGTGAATCTTGTTCAATCGCACCATCACACCACCCTTTTGGGGACGCAGTTCTATCGGTCGTCATAGGCGCTGGAAAAAGCCCTACGCGTGGCGGCATACAGTTTGTTCATTCAGGTAAAACGCCGGAGATCCAATCCCCGGCCAAAGTCCGTACCATCACAGTCAAAGTCAAAGCCAATCCCCGTGCACACGGCTTCTATGAATACTTTTGAACACCTCACCTAACGGTGTGTTGTGTTGTTTTGCCTCATACTTCGTTATTTGAGATTCTTTTTGGGAAATTTGGACCGCCATAAGCTGCTTCCTATACGGTATGATTTCGGACTTCATTTGTATTTTTTTTATCTATCAAATGATATAATCTGCTTTTTCAGTCCGAATCTGCAAACTTAGACCGATTTTTAGTCGATTGGAGAAAACGATAGCCCAAGTTGTCAGATTTTGGCCCAAAATCCGACGACTTGGGCCGTCAGCTTCTCAAAATCGAAAAATGGCATGGTCTCTGAGTTCAAGATGCTATCCACGCAAGCAAGCAGCAACAAAACGATCGATGAGTTGTATAGTGACACAATAGCGTTTCTTCGCTCCTGACGCGCAGAGAGCGGTAGGCGAGTCTCTTCGTGACTAGACTACATTCGGCTGGTGCGGGTTCGGGGCCTAGAGAGCAAGAGAAGCGCACTCGGCGCCGCCTCTCCATGGGTACGTACTCGTAGACTACAGCAGGCAGCCAGTCAGTCAGCGTGCTGGGCTCGGATGCTTCATTGCGGCAAAATACAACGTACCAAGACAGGCTGACTCGAGCGCACTCGGCAAGCCTCTTCGCCGCCAGACCAGAGGCAGTCAGCGTGGGCTCGGACTCTTGGGCCCTACGCCCAGTGCAGCGCACTCGGTGCGCCTCTTCGCCTCGCCAGACCACCACAGCAGTTGCTCTCGGCGTGCGCTCGAATCTCTGCACGCAAAACAAATCCGTTTTTTTCGCATAGGAGGACTGTTTCGATTTGCGAACTTCCCGGCTGAAAATGCGATCTGATCAAAATCTGAAGCTCAAAATCTGAATCGCACAGGAAACAGCCTTAGACCAAATATATTCGGCGAAACAATCAACAGAACCCCTCCCCCCGGAGGTCAATTCTCGGGAAGGACATATCTAACACGTGTGCAACACTTCGGAGTCTACCTCTTAACATTGGTGTGGGTATTTAGACTTTTGTGCGGAAACATGTGTAATTTACGTCGTTGCCTTGTAATCATGGCTAGGATCGAGTTTTGGCTTCACATTCTGCTTAATATTGAACACACGCAGGTCAGATTTTCGACTTTTTGCCTTGGAGCACGTACCTGGAACCGGACCTTTCAGAAAAAAATGTACAGGCTGGTTCAAGCATACCGCCCATTTTTTTTCAGTAGCCAATGTCCACGCCGGTTTTTGGAGATAGACCCTGAAATTTGGCACACGTGTTTTATGCGCCCTATCCTAGCCTTCGACGAATGTTTTTTTCATTTTTTTTTTCTGCCAGATATTGGTTGTTTTGTATTGTTTTGGGAAATTTGGATCTTAAGAGATCCGAAACTTCCGGCGAAAAAATAAGAAATAAAAACCCATTCGACAAAGGCTCGGGTAGGGCGCATAAAAGACGTGTGCCAAATTTCAGGGTCTATCCCCGAAAAACGGCGTGGACATTTGGACTTTTGTGCGGTAAAAGTGCAATAAATAGGTGTTGCCTCGTAATTACTTGGTTCCAGTATATAATCGATTTTGGGCGTTAAATATGACTTAATATTGATCTTACGCAGTCAGATCTTCGAATATTTGCGTGAAACTTTGTACAAACATGCCTTGGACCACCTGGAAACAGCTCGTTCAGAAAAAACAAAATGGGGGGGGAGGGAATGTTTTCCTACGGAAACGCCTGACTCTTGTTGACCTCTTTGAAGGCCTGTGATTGGTCGGGCCACATTTTCGGGGGGTAGCGCCAGTTCTAGGTCCTTGAAGAAAAACTGGCGATGTCACCCTCTTCCACTGTTCATGGCGGTCAGTATGATACCAAATATATGACATTGGAGTTGCGATTGCATGCGGCATTCGTGACTGACGAAATTTGGGGGGATATGCCTGAACCAGCTCGTATACGTAATCGTTTCTTCCCACGCTAACGCAGGACTATTACTGATCGTTTTTACGACCCGTTGTTGGTCGGGGCACACAGTCGCCGCAAGCGTTAGCCCATCAATAGAACCCTCAAATAAGAAACCTCAAACAAAAAAACGGCTACGACGATGTCAGGCTTTTCCGCTGTTCATGACGATCAGTAAGATATCCACTATGTTCCATTCGAGTAGATGCTGCTGCCGGTATTTGCGGGGGAGATTGTTTCCGTCGTCTAGTTTGAACCACCTCGTAGCCGCTGGGAGAAATGCTTGGAGCAACGGAACTATTCCCTTCGTCCTCTCTGATATATTTAAACTAGGAAGTATGACAGTTTATTCATACCCGCTGAGGGACAAACAGCCTGATGTATGACTCGCCCTATGTGCAGGACTGGTCGGCACGAAACTTTGTGCAGAATACGAGTCTTATTGGTCGAGGCTGGCCTTTCAGCCGCCGGGGGTTTGTTTCGAAAGGACAATCCTCACCAAAACACGCGGCGAAGCCGTGTGACTGCCCCTGCCGATCTCGAGCCCCCTAAAGGGTTGGGGTTCTGGTTTGGGTTTGGGTTCGGGTTCGGGTTAGGTCTGGGGCCGAATTGGTCTGGGCCGACGTGCAAGGTTGAAATTGACCGCACATGTTCTGCAAATTTCTTGGTGCCGACCAGTCCTGCACATAGCGAAATCCCTGATGTATGTGAGAGTGGCGCTAGAATAGATTATATTTGGCGGCACACACTCGCCCTGTACACACACCACACCAGAGGGTACGGCAAATAGCAGTGGGTATTTTAGTTAATCGTCGAGAGTTTAGTGATGTCAACAACGCGTCCCGACCCCCCCACCCGCCTCATGCTCGTCTTTCACACGCAGCGTTTAATCGAAGAAGAGCGTGCAGGTCACCGGCGTTCGCGGGGCAAGCTGGATAGTCAGCAGACGAAGCAGCAGCTAAGGCCCGAGGCGCATCTACACATCGCGCGTTTGGCGCAATGTAGTGCTTGAGAGGTTTTTACTTGCGAGGGACTCCCGCTGTGGCTGCTGTTAGCGGGTAATCAATTTGTTATTTCGACACGTGGCGTGGCGCAGAAACCCGTTGACGACACGAAATCAGTGAAATGTGATATTTCGTTCAGCCTTTCTACTATGTTTTCCTCTTGGCGCACAAGGGTTGGCTGCTCAAGTGCGCAGTGAGCATTGTAATCCGCCAGTTTTAAATATGTTTTTTTTCCCGTCGTGAATCTCATGACACCTCACGGCACCTCATGGCACCTCATGAAATTTTCATACTGCGTCATGGCATCTCATGGGAGTCCCGTGGCAGCCCCATGCCAGTCCCGTGGCCGTCTCCATGGCAATTTTCATTGAAGCTTTAGTGAAGCTGTCATGTAGTTGTCATGGCAATCGGCTTCATGGACGTTCATGATAGCACCTATCTTTCATGAACTGGGAGTACCATAGAAGCCCATCTAAACGTAGGAAGGTGCGTGAAAGCGCATGCGGGGCCACGAAACCCCATGATGGTGCCATCGAGTGTGACCAAGGGCCGTAAACGTTTCCATGGGTGTTCACGAAAATATCACCCGCTGCCGGCCTATGGTTTGAATGACGCAGGAACCATAGAGGCTCGGCATTCGTGCGGTTGTTAATCTCGCAGGGATACTCGCATGGAAAATAAAGGATTTTCGTTGGCACGTTCGGGCCACTTGCCTCCTGGTATTGATATTAGAACAGTTTGCAGCGTGCACACTATTAATATAGTAGTCGTGAGCACCGCCGGTGGGGAGCGCATTCCCTTCTAATACTCTGCCAATATGTTCGGGCAAGAGCGTTATGCAATCAGTTTCACGGCTCGTTCCTGGGTCCATTCTCCAAAGAAACAGGATTTTATTCGGAGCCGTTCTGCGGAGAGATCTGATCCCCACAGACATGCCTACACCATGCTATCAAAACATCCCACGCGAAGCTCAGAGCACAAACAAACCTGCTGCAACACCGTCTGTAGCAGTCTACACAGATAATTCTCGACACATGCATATGCTCGATGCCCTTGCCCTAAAAATAGATCGTGTAATCTTTTCTGCCCCGAACAAAGATATGTACCTATTAGTAACCTATACTACAATCACATCCCGCTTGCCCTACCTAGCTACTCTACGTGGGCAAAACGAACTCGGCAGTCCGTCAATTGATAACTATGTGCCTGTTCCAGCCTGAATTCCAGTCGTGGGCGTTGCTCTCATCAATTTTCACTCCGTCTGGCCACCATACATTTCTTGACCCTCGTCTCTATAGTTTACCGCAACTTCACCAGGCTAGGTTTATCTTTGACTCACTTCCGTCTACGTCACCCGGCTATGTACGTTGGACTAACAGCTGTCAAACCGGAACCCGAAAGCACAGCCCCGGCAACAAGTCCTACGTACCTACTGTGCGCATCAGGTCAGAGGTGCTCTTCGTTTTGATTATGTGCGTTACACATCAGCACCACATCATCATTCCCACCAACGAATACATCGCGCCGCCTCCCAACCAAGGGTGTCGATGGTGCCGTTAGTGCCGATGGTGCCAATGGTGCCGATGCCGAGAGACACTTCGTAGCAGGGCAATCAGTCTTGAAGCTGTTCGTAGTTTCCAAGTCTGGATGCCCTGACTGCCCCGCAGTCTGATGAGATGCTTTAAGGTCGTTGCATTAGAGGGCAGAACGAGAAAGAGAGCAGAAGTAGAGCGGAGAGCTCGAGTTCTCCTCCGGCACGAGGCAACATTTCATAATAACGCCTGCGAATATATGCGCAACCCTTTACAACGTTTGAAACCGTCATTGCTGACACGATCCAAACGACCACCCTCCCTGGCTCTTGACAGCAATGACATGACCGAAATGACATTCAAGACAAGCTAGGACCTAACAGCCAACAACAGTCCCGCAGAAGGACGCCCGGCCACCAGGTCAAAACCCCCTGTAAAACTCATATACTCCAAACCATTGCAGTTGAAACAACAGGCGCATTCCAAACTATGATATGGACATAAAATAATATGCCAAGTGGCGCCCTACTCACCCATGCCCCTTCAAGTAGCGCGGGGTGGCGACCTGACTAATTATTCCTCGCATCACTCAAACATGGTACATCGGAAATGCTCATACCCCTTACTCACCCTCCAACGGTAAAGTCAACAAGAACCTACGGTGAAGCTTAAAAGGGGTCGCAGCAAGGGAGTTCGTCAAAATACCCGCATGTTGGTCTTTCGAAGCTACGAACTGAATGTCGATCTTCTTCGCACGAATCAGCTCTCTCTCAAAATGAAAGCGCACGTCAACATACTTGCTCCGAGCAGAGCTAAGAGGGTTCTCAGCCAATGCTATGCCCCCCTGATTGTCTTCAACAACCCGGACACATGGCCCGCTTAGCTCTGGACAAATACACGAAAAGACTGCGCCCTTGAACAAAGCCTCCTTCACCCCTTCACCTAGGGCGACGTACTCTGCCTCTGCTGTGGACAACGTAGCACACCTCTGCGTGCTACTTGCCCAACTGACGGCCACACCTCCCAGGGTAATTACCGTCCCCGATACCGAGCATCTATCGTTCGACTTATCAGCATAATTAGCATCACTATACGCATTAAAATCCAATTCCGAGCCCCGCGCAAAAGTCATCCCCAAAAACCTGGTCCCGTGAAGGTACGCCATAATCTTCAAAATTGTCTTCCAGTGCCTCTCAGTAGGGTTGTGAGAGTGGCGCGCCACAGCACGCACATCATTGGAGATGTTCGGCCTCATCATGGTCGCCAGCCACATCAAACTGCCCACAGCCTCCCTGTAAGGCCAGTCTCCACCAGGTTCGCCTTCCTCTCTTGGATCTAGTTCCACACCAGGGGTAGCGGGGATGTCAGAGGATGAGTTAACACCAAAACGATTCAACATGCTCTCAATAAACGCCTTCTGCGTAATCTCCAAAGTCCCCAATTCCCAGTCGCGTTTGAACGAACAACCCGTATACCAAGTCACTTCTCCGAGGTTTTTCGTGAGTAATTTCGTAGCTAACGCGGCATGGAAGTCTCTGCATGTCTCGTCCGATCCTGCAATCACGATGTCATCTACATGATCAGCCATAATCAGTTCTACCTTGCCGTCCACAACCATGCGAAAAACACACGGATCAGTCCTGCACTGCTTCATACCCTAACTCTACCACGATCTCTACCAATAATCCGGCCCACTGCCGTCCACTCTGCTTCAGACCATACAGCGATCGGTTCAGGCGAACGATCTTGCCTGACATGTCACCACACCCATCGGGTAGTTTCAAGTATATCTCGGCGTCGAGTTTAGCTCAAACAAAAGCTTGTGCGACGTCTAAATAGAACATTTTCAAACCGTGTTCATTGCTAACAGCCGCCATAATTGAAACTGACGCTGACGAGGGAGTTGGTGCGAATAGTTGAAAGCAATGTTCATCCTGCACCTGGCTAAAACCCTTAGCCACAAGTCTAGCCTATGCCTTTACTATCAGGCCATCCTTGTCCGTCTTGTAGGTAAACACCTACTTCGCACCTACAGGTTTCCGTCCTTGAGGCGATATCGCGGCTTCGTACGTACCGGTCGTTTTGTGACCGTCCAACTCAATCTTCATGGCCTCTTGCCACGCCGCTTTGTATTGAGAACGATCGACATCTGCTACGGACTGCGGGGGCGGTTCAAAGTCTTCCGGAAATCCAGTCGGCATGCGTGCGATTAACTCCCCTTTTTTCTCTGCTGCAGGTCCTCCAGTATCAGAGCCAGTGCGTTCTCCGTCGTCCAGGATGCACTCTTCAGCATACTCCTAGACTGCGTCCACTCGTACGCTGCCGTAAGTAGCGCGTCCGCCACCTCATACCTCATTCTTGGCTGGCGTCCAGAAGGTTCGCTCTCCAAGCGTTGGCTCTGATCCCGGGTCCGGCCCCTTACTGTCGCGGGGAGCCGTCTTCAGCTGCTGAGCTCGTGAGGTGCCCTCCCTGACAGGCCCGCGGGTGTATCCTCACCGTTCCCTCGGTCGGTGTCGGAGGCTGATGCTTCGCTCGGGTCACTTTCGGTCCTCTCTGCCGGGACTGCGGGGGCGTCCACCGCGCCCCCTTGAGACAAACCCATCGTCTCGGCTGTTTCGACCCTCCTTACCGGGGCCGAGGAGCCGCCCACCGCACCCCTTTCAGACGAACCCATCGTCTCTGCTGTCGGATCACCGGCATCGCCGGCGGCAGGTGCCTGCTGGGCGCCCTCCTTCCAAAACGAGTCCAGATCGAGCCCCCACGTCAAATAGAGGTCGTTCAGGCGAGCCAGACCGTCGTTCAGCTCATTCACCCCCCCCCCCCACCACCTCGATCCGACGTGCTTCCGTCGTCTGCCTTGGATACGCCCCTCTTCCATAGATGGGGAGTCACTCGACTGGGCAAGTACAGGTAGTGCAGGCGACACGCGCTGCCAGGTGATATTGTGCGTGATCAAAACGGTACGGTTTCTAGTCAGCACTCGTACAGAGTCTCGGGGGTAGTTGGGTGCAGGGCCAAGGTAAAATCACTCTTCTGCTTTCGCCTGGGACTTGTTCTCCCTCTTCACCTTGCAGTAGCCAGGCTTAAGGAAAGGTAGAAGTACTACCGGGGGGGATTTACCATACCACATCTCGTGTAGCGACTGGCTCTCGGGGTTAGCGGTGGTTGCTGTACGGTTCAGAGCATCACACGCCCAGTGCGCCGGTGCAGCTCACAACGACTCACTTGCCGATAATTGCGCGCCAGAATATAGCTCGCGAGCCTGGATTCGGCCCGCCATAGCGGCCGTCTCGATCAAGTCTAGCGCGCGCTCGGCTACCCCATTGAATACCCCATTGAACTAGGGACTGTCCGCCGTCGTGAATTCCTGCTTGATCCCTCGTGATATACACAGGTCTCCAAGCTCCCCCCCAAGGAATTCACCACTCCCGTCCGATCGGACGATGACCTCTTTCGAAGGGACTTCGTTTGCGCGAGTATCCGCGAGGAACGGCTCGAATGATTCCGCAGCGCCTGACTTGCGACGTATAAAATACACCCACGTACACCGTGAAGAGGAATCGCACACACTGAGAGTGTATCGCTTTATGCCGAGATACTCTACTACCCTGGGACCACTCAAATCTACAAACGCCTTCCCGAGCTTCTCACCTGCTCGTGTGTGCGTGAACTGCTTGGTGCTGTTGCAAAGCCCCTTCGCCATGAAGCACCCCCTGCATTCCAGCAGGATTCCCTCGATAAATATTCCTCGCTGCTCCGCGGTCTTGCCGAGTAGAACCTCGTGGGAGTGTCCAGTCACGCAGTGGTAGTCGTTGGTGTCGATCACGGGCTTATAGGGCAGTTGTCCTGGGGCAAGTGTAACACGGGCATTTCCCCCACTACTGCTGTCGATCCGGTAGCCGTAAAGGCTGCACAGGGTTCCACTCAACGGAAACACTATCGAACGCTCTGACTTGAGTTGGGCTATAGTTCCCGAGGGACGCCCTTCGAAAGTGGCCGTTTTTGACGAAAGTGGGCAGGGAAAATAGCTAATAGCGGAGGTCTGGCACGTGCGCAACATTAGTCAGCAGCACTTGCACGAGACCGTTTCCGGACCGAACGACAAAGCAAACATCACCATATCCTTCGATCGAGTGAGTTGAACCATCGGCGATGCGCAGTGTCAAGTTCTCTGTAGTTGGTCATGCAATCTGCTGAGGGCGCCATGTGAGTAGACGCTCCACTATCGCAAACCCAGACCTCGTCTCCTACCTGCCAAGCCGACTCTGCTTCTCCCATTCCGCTCAAACCGTCAGTACCCTTTCCTCTCTCTTTGATCGTGAATGCTGAGGCCTGGGCCGTACCATCACCGTCGTCGTCCGTCGCTCCAACCTCGGCCGATACCGCCAGCACAGCGTCTTCTTTCGACGAGGGGCAGACATCAGCAGCGTGCCCCAGTCCATTGCATCGGCTGTATCGATCCTCATTGGACGTGGGGCAGACATCGGCAGCGTGCCCCCGGCCTGGGCATCGGCTGCATATATTCGCTGTACAATCGGGGCTGATATGGCCTTTCTTGCCACACCTGTAGCACCTCACCTCGGGGGTACCACCTTCGGTGAGTTCGGCGCTGCTGCCATTGCTGCCGAAAGCCACGGCGCCTCTTCCGTGCTTCCCCTGCTTTCCGCCTTTTCCTTTGCAGCCGTCTCCACCTTTTCCGCGTCGTCCGTCGCCGCCGCCACCACCGGCGTACATAACATGGCCAGCGTGGCTAGCGTTGGACCGTTTTTCCTGTTTCCAGAAAATCGGTGGTGCCGCTCTCGAACAGCCTTGATGTCATCGCGGCCGATGCTGTCACGATATGCCAGGTTCCGTGCCTCCACCTCGTACTCGGCAGGCAGAGCGTCGATGAAGGTGGTGTACAGCATGTGGTTGTCGAGTGTCAGACCTGCCGTACGCATCTCAGCGGCAAGATCCTCGATCCTACCCATCTCCTCTAGGGGGTTGCCCCCCGGCGCTGTCTTGAAAGTATGAAGACGTCGAGATAGATGGGATTTGGCCTCCGTAGTTTGAGGGCCGTAGCACGCAAGGAGAGCGTCCGACGCTTCCCTCGGCGAGGTACACCTGTGCAGTACACTCTTATCGTTCTTACTCTTGGGAGCCGTCGACAGGGAATTCCGCGCCAGTGTATTAATGTGTACACTTTCGCGGCTATACCCCCTTGTGACACGTACCGAGTTTTTGGTGTCTAATTCCCCTACGGGAACGTACTGCGGTGGACCCGACACGAAATCAGACGAGAACCCTACTTCTTTGCATAGAAACGAGCGTCCTTTGCCCAATAGGTAAATTCGGGTTCCAGGCCACTAAACGATAATGAAACGTTGTGTTTGTAGGCCGAATGACGCGAAATAGGCAGATCAAAACCACCACCCAGCTCACCGCCTGGGAATGCATCTTATTCGCCAGCTCTCCTTGGCTGGTCTGGCTGGCCCCTGGTTGGGCGCACCTCGACAGGAACAGCAGCTTCTCTGCGTCCCGTCGCTCCGACATTATGTAAGGCTTTCCCACGCAAAGTTCTCTCTCATCCGGTTGCAATATCTTCTGCCACGCCTACGGCAGCAGCAGACGTTTCTCGTACAGGATATAGTTCAGCCCCTCGTGGGCGTTCCCTTACGGCAGCGCTGCTCCTAGCACTGCTGGACTCAAATTGGCCTTTGTTCCTGATGAACTCGGCCATCATGTCCCTCATGGCATGCATCATCGATGCTTGCCCCTGCTCGACCACCAGCTGAAACTCACTCCTCAGCTGTTGAAACTCATATTTGCGAAGGTCTTGCTCCTCTTGAACTGATCTGGAAGACATCCTTGACTTCCTTTTCTAGACTTGATAACTCCAAGCTTTCGACCATACGCTAGTGTGTTCGTAGTTTCCTAATCTGGATGCCCTGACTGCCCCGCAGTCTGATGATATGCTTCAGGGTCGTTGCATCATAGGACAAAACGAGAGAGAGAGAGAGAGAGAGAGAGAGAGAGAGAGAGAGAGGGAGGGAGAGAGATCGAGAGAGAGAGAAAGAGGGCGGAGAGAGGTGAGAGATCGAGCTCTCCTCCCGCACGAGGAAAACTTCCATAATATCGCCTGCGAAATATACGCAACCCTCTACAACTTTTGTAACCGTTATTGCTGACACGATTCAAACGAACATAATCATTGCGTGGGAGCTCCCGAAATGGGCTCGCTGCAGTTTGGAAAGTTCGATTTTAGCTCTGAGCACTCGAAATCGCCGCTTCCACACGTTGACATGCAGCAACCACCTGCGTTGAATGGCACATACGGTTAAACAATGCACGTGATCGAACGAGCTAAAATGGATGCACGGTGGTCGAACGAGCTATGCCTTTCTATATACGAGAACTAC
>MEHQ01003716.1:0-104176 GCA_008828725.1 Saccharina japonica
ATGTGTTATAAACGACGGCCTTGGCAACCTTCGTGTCGAACACGTTGTGCAACCTGTTGAAATTTGGCAAGATTCACAACCTAACATCAAATAGACGTTGCATAAACTTCAACGATCGCCGAGGTAGCAATATCAACCCGTGGATGAGGTTGCGCATTAATATGGAGAACCTTGTGGGATGTTGTGCAGGGGGGGGGGTCCTGCCACCTGTGTGGGATTGCGACTGCCATGATTGGTGTTTAGGCGCCAACATCGGGGAATGCTGTGCTATGGTCTGCGCGGCTGTTGTCCCGGTGGTCCCGGGTTGTGGGTCACATCTTGTCGCCTCGGCCGTGGTCATCGATGCGATTAAGAAATATGCCAGGTTGTGCCGGGGGCGTTCATCCACCGTAGACATGTCGGTTCAAATCGGGCCAACTCCTAAATTTGATTTGGGTTCTACCCAAAAAAAGGTCGCCAAGGTGTACTGTAGGCAGGTGGGAGCATCATAGCCCCTCCGAACGGTGCCTAAACACGGCAGCAGACTACCAACAGTACGCTAGTGCAGCAGGGCAGCAGTACGTGCAGTCCAGTACCGCAGGAGCGATAGTGTAGAACACCACCAGCTCAGCAACACTACAGCAATACTCCTGCCATCCTAACACACGACACTCAGAGCTACGAGCTGGTTCAAGTTGAACACCCCAATTTTCTGTCAGACACGAATGTCGGTTGCAAAATCTACTTGACTGTCACATATTCGGTATTACACTGACCGCCATGACAGCGAGTGGGGGTGACATAACCATTTCCTTAGTTGAGGTCCGGCAGAAATGTGTCCAGACCGACCCCGGGCTCTGAATAAGGCCGGAAACAGACACAGGCGTTTCCTCGGGAAACATCGTTTGATATTATTTTAGCTGTTTCGGAACGAGCCGGTTCCAGGTACGTCAAGGCATGGCTGTAAACAAATTCGCGCAAATGTTCGAAGATTTGACCTCCTTAGGGCCAATATTTAGTCATTTTTAACTTCCAAAGCCGATCCCATACTGAACCTAAGTCATTACGAGGCAAGTGCAAAATGCGCGTGTTTTGCACACAAAAACCTCAATGTTCACGCCGATGTTGAGAGATAGATCCTGGTTTTTATCACACGTGTTCTTTGAGCCCCTGCTATAGCCTTGATATTAATGTGTTATTTCATTTTGCCGGCAATTTGGCGTTTCTTAAGGGCCCATCTTAACGAAGACAGCAGAAAATTCAATTTGGAAAATAAAATCCTATTTGGATGTGATTTCGTGAAAAAAACTGGTTTGCGTGGGGAAAGAGTGAATTGCTCGTTCAAATATTTCTGAAATAAACAAAACGCAGCATGCGTCACAGCCTGGGGTGAACAAAATCGACGAGAGGAGACGAGAGGGAAGGCATGCGTCGGCGCGTGCGCGCCGCCGCAAGCGTAATGAGGAGTGGTCCATAGTGGCCAGGCCAGGGACCAAACACGGCCCCTGCTGAGTAAGAGTTTGAGCGACCGGAGGAGTGTCTCCTACTGTGGATGTGGCAGAGAAAACGTCGCCACCGTAGTCCGACGGCACATTCAGCTCGAGGGTCGAATAGCCGGGGGGGGAGGTTGCCGTGTCGCAGGTCAAAATACGATGTTGGGAGGAGGGGTCTACCTCATAGAATAAATCCTTATTTTACGTTGGCGAGACACCATGCGAGAGGGGGGTGATGTAACGGCGAGCCGGCGGCGGTGTGCGGTCGCGGAGGCGATGGCGCACAAGCTGCAGGGATTTTCCTAACAGGTTGAGGCCGCGCCATGTGATCCTGGCGTTGGACGTTGACATGATCCGCACCACAGTCTACCCCCCAGATGGTATCATACGGCGTTGCTTCCGCGAGCAGTGGGTCGCCGGTTCCCAACAGATGCTGTTGCATGGCGAGGTTTTGGACGAACTTTGCGTAGGAACCGACGATCAGACGCATGCTACGATAGACGTGCGCCACGTTGTTTCTGAGCTCCTCACTTAAAGAGCGTCATACCTCACCGAAAGATGATTTTGGAGGAAAATATAAGTGCTGCCGGATGCGAAATATCATGATTGAAGTATACTCTGAAACATTATTCGTCACAACCATGAAAGTCCGACGAATATGAGTTAAGGAGCCCGATCGTTCAGAAAACGATTCGGCCAAAAAGTGCTACCTCTACCGTAGCACGCGTCATCACAGCATTTTCATGCTCGTGTTCCCACACGTAATCATCAAAATAGTATACTTCGCCTCCGTACCGTTTCTCTAGCTTTGGGTCCGACACGCGCATGATAGTTTGAAGCGCTCGTGTTCCCACACGTAATCATCAAAATAGTATACTTCGCGTCCGTACCGTTTCTCTAGCTTTGGGTCGGACACGCGCATGATAGTTTGAAGCGCGATGCGGTCTCCGAAGAGGCGACGTTTTTCTGCAGCGAAGAATTGTTCCACGCACAAATAAGAAGTACCGTCTACGGTAAATCTGAAACGGGTCCATTGCGAGAAGCAAGAGGGAGGTTGCCAAAAAAACATTATAGTGGGGGTGCAACATTCCTGCGTGGCATCAAATCAGGCGGCTGTAGACCCGGCTTGCGCCAGTGGGCGGGGGGGGGTTCACGCCGCCCAGATAGTCCGAGGGGTCGTTTTTCTCGGGTGATTCCCCACGAACTACTTGTCCCTCAGGGGTCCCAATCTGGGAGCCCGAGGTGGGGACGCATGCGCTTACTTGGGTCGTTACTGCATGTCCTGAACTATTATTCGGGCGGTGGGGGGCTCCTGGCTGATATTCCTTGCCAAGGTCAGCGAGTGTCCCCCCGCCTGTGCGAAGGGCGAATTTAGTGGGTCCACAGAAAAGGATATAGTCAGCGCTGTCGGGGGGAAGGGTGGGATCTGGTCGTTTGTAATTCCTCGCCGCGTTCCATCCAAAACAAAGGTTTCGCGGTTGTGTGCGGAGGGTGTTGCTGCGTTTAAACCCTGTGGGGGGAATATGTTCCTTACTGGCTCTCGGGCCGCCGGTGGTAAATCAGAGGCCGAGGAAGAGTTCATGGCCGAACGATGTTCAGAAGGGGGAACGGGATGAGCAAAATCAAGACGTTCTTTGTGAATGGCGCCAAACGGTGGATTCCGACTGGTCTTTCTTGCAGGCGCAGAGCGGAGCGCCGCTATGGTACTTTTGTGTCGGGGACTCCGGTGCCCGCACTTCAAGGCGACCGTCGCATCCGCGGAGAAAAACACGGTTGCGGAAAAATCTTGCTATTGAGTAGTAAAAGACGCACGCGAACGAGCAATAGTGTTGTCGTTGTTGCGAGGGAGGGCAGCGTTATATGCTCCCTGATCGTGCGGTAAACCAAATTATGGAGGGAGTTAATGAGGCGTTGCGGTATTTATCGTTTGCGCGAGGGGGGGGCAGCATTTCGCGCACCCTGACCGTGCGATAAAACGTCTATAGAGCGAGGTAAGGAGGAGTTACGGTTTTTATCACCTTCGTGAGGGCGGGTAGCGTTATGAGCACCTCGACCGTGCTTTTTAGCATGAGCAGATGACGGGGAAAACCTTCCGTTCGCGATTGTTCGTTGGTGTTTACTCCCAAGAGTGCTGGAGGCGAAACCGGGAGTTGGCAATCGCTGCCGTTGGGCGGTCGGCCTGAACGGAACATTCGCGGTTGGCGAGCGTTGGCGTTGTTATTGTCCGAGTTGTTCAAGGCACCGAAGCGAATACCGGGAGTTACAGTGGCCGAGACGGGGGGCGGAGCAATTCATTTGTTGGGTTGGTACACGTTGAGATACTGGGACGCAGGTCGTCTGTTTCGAGCATCTTAGTGCAGTTCGAGGGGCGCGGCGCTGTCGGGGTTGTTGGGCCGGTCTTGATTGCAAAACTCTTGTCCGTGGTTGTGCGAATTACTTCGCGAAGGAACGTGTGTATTACCTCCGTGACTATTGCGAGATCGGCTGTTCTCATTGTGTCGTGAGGAAATTCTACGACTTTTAGAAGTAGACGACGAGCGTGTGTTTTCGCCGCTTTCAGAGTGGTTACGGCTACGATGGGAACGCATGCGCTGCTGCCAACGAAACTAGGCGTCAACATCGTCTCCCGTTATACCCAGCTGAGGATTTAGGCAGCCGCTACGGTTTTCAAAAGTTCGCGAGCAGAGCTTGAGAGAGTGGCCTGTACCGTGGCAATTTAGACAGTGGCCTCTGTTGTCGCGGAAGGCACGCGCGCGGGCCTCAAATGAGGGAAGCCAGGTCCATAGGGGGGGGGGACTTGTTTCGAAACGATGCGGAGACTTGGAACACTGTGTCCCAGTCAGAAGGGTCATCAGGCCAATGGTTGTACGTGTGAGAAAAAGGATCAGACTCATAATGGTCGGCATGATCAACGCTTATCACAACAGGGTTGTGCGAGGAACCCACGTGTCCCGAGCGGGACGAGGGGGCGGCAGATCTTCTCTGAGAGCGATTGCCTGCATATAGTTGCGAAGAAAGACCCATCAAAGGGGCCAAGGAAAACATGTTTTCTCCGCTTATACGTAAAGGGGAGTTCTATTCGTCGCCATGGTCTGAAAATACAACCACATGTCACCAATCGAGACGAAACGGGTGGGCGCAGTGGCCCAAACACCCGGAAAGTTCGTGGCCATGAGCCCAGGGTGCTGGTTCATAACGCTACGACAAACCACTTCAAAAACGGTCGGCACGCTAGCCTGCCGAGCATGGGCTGTCGACGAAGGCAGGGGGGCGTTGTCAGCAGCAGTGGGCGCTCAGGCTGATGGAATACGACATGATCTTACTGTTGAGGCCGGGAGGGCATCACCGCCTTCCTGGTGCACTGTCTCAGTTGCCGATCGGAGACGTACCAGAGGCGGACGTCTTCGACTCTTTTCCAGACTACTCGTCCACCCGGACCATGTACAGGGGACCCAAGGGATCCGTGCTCGACGGAATACTGCTCAGCGAGCTGGGTGCACACACCCCCAAGAAAGGACGCCGGTGTAATGGCCAGCGTGATATACACCCCAGGAGGAGCCACGAGGGGCGCCGACGAGACAAGGGAGGTCGCGGACGCAGAGGAGCTACGAGCAAACCCCGCCGAGGTCACGGCGGTGGTAGAGGGGGCCAAGGGCGGGCTGGAATCTCCGTTAGAGGGAGTGTACGCCTTGTTCGGAGGTGATCAGGCACACCTGCAGGTGACGCCGGCCGTAACCCGGTTGAAGTGGGGACAACGGCGATGCGAGCGGCGAAACAACGGGCGCCGGCGACAGCGGCGGGCCCGGCCGCATCCGAGACACTGGGGTCACGGCAGTCAACGCCGTCCGAGCCGATCCCACCTCTGGGGACAGCACCCTCGCCGCCGGTTAGGCCGCCGCCACGGCCGAGGAGACAGGCAACGAGCGCGGGACCGGGGGTGTTGGCGTTGGTGCACAGCACCTACGGCCACCCAGGGGTCGCACGGACCCCCTTGATGACCAGCGTTAAGTACTGGGGGTCGTCAATGGCTCAGGATGTCAGGGGATACGTGCTGTCCTGCGGGTGCAGACGGAGAAAACGAGCCTGGAGCCAAAGAGTGGCGATGATGCCAGCTCGGCTGCTCTGGCCGTGGTAAGTGCTCGAGATGGACCTGCAGGAGCCTCCAGTGCCGGAAACAGGTACTTGCTGGTGGTGATGGATAAAGCCCACAGGCTCCTGTTCCCTTACCCGTTAGGGTCCAAGGAGTCCGTGGGGGTAGCTCGGAAGCTCTTGGAGCTTATCCTCACGTTTGGGGTTCCGATGTCGATCAGGAGCGACGCAGGGGGGCGGGGGTTCACGGCTAAGGTGGTCGCTCACTTGTGCCAATGGCTGAAAGTTCCGCTCGATCACGGACCCGCGGATCACACCCGCAGTCAAAGGGCCGGGGCCTCGGAAAGGATGGGGGGGTGGCTTCACGAGGTGATGGCGGAGCTGTGCAAGGGGTGGGCCGGACGATGGGACGAATACGTCGGGGCGGCATGCTGGATCCAACGAACGACGCCGGACCCGCGCCTACCCTCGCGAGGAACGCCTTTTCGGGTCCTGCTCGGCCGCGACGCACGAACGAACCTCGACGCTCTTACCCCTGTACTTGACGGCGACTCCCTTTGCACGGGGCTCGACAATTTCGTGGCAGAGGGGCATCAGACGGTTTTGGAGCTGAGGGGGATACTCAAGAGGCGGCAGGAGGAAAATAACCGCAGAAGGGCGCGACATAACGCGGCAATTAAGAAGAGTTATTACGTCGAACGGGCGCGTGCGGGAGTCAAGGTGTCGGTAAAAGAGGCGGCCAGCATACTTGGAAGGAAAGACATCCACGCCAAATTGGCGCATGAGCATTGGACCGGGCCGTCGCGATTCACAGCTATCGAGCAGCCGGGTCTGAGCTATCAAGCGACTATGAGAGACCGCCGGATCAGGGGAAGGGTGGTATCAACAGCTAACATCAAGATCGTTCATGAACGGCCGGAGCACATGAGGCATGATTTCGAGGACGAATTCGCGCACCTAGCCTCGGGTGCGGACTTAGAGCTGGGAGGCACCTCGACGGTGGCAGTGCTTCTATATACCCTGACTGACCGGAAGGCAGTGGTAGATGCAGGGGGCGCGTGGGAGTGGCACTACAAGGGTCGGTATCAATGCGCAACGGAGTCGGAGTGGCCAGAGGAGGATGAAAATCAGGGACAGCTTCATCCCGTTACAGCTGGACGTTTTCCAAACATTATGGGAGATGTACAATGACCCAGGCTGTCCCCCACGGCCGAAACCGGCACCATCGAAGAGGAAGCGAGACCTGAGTCGCGTGCAGGATCGCTACAGGACTTCCCAGGGGGTACGCAAGTGGGGCGGCCGTTTGAAGTCGCCGACGGAGTAAGCAGAGTGATCGTGGGTCAGGTATTTGTCTTTCAGGTACGATACTAGCGGGTATGGTACCAAGACGAAGACTGGGAGGAGCTGAGTCGTCGCGAATTGGACAACGGGGTTCTGGAACAACAAGCCAACCCAGACAAGAGAGGGCCTTCCACTTCGGCAGCGAGCGCCCGGCAGAGAAGAAACGCTGAAGGCGTAGAAGTTACGCGACGAGCGTCGGGGAAGATTGTCCGGAGCCGAAGCTAGTAGAACGTCGAGCGGAGAAGGGGGGACGCAACGCCGGTTCATCGGAGGAATGGAGGAGAAGGTGCCGACGCTGTTACGCTGTTGGTGCGTGGTGGGCTGTTGGGCTGTTGTGGTCGAACAGTCCGGCCATTGTCGGGTAGGTGGGTGCAATAATCGGGTACCTCTTTGGGGTTGAGTGGACGAAATCGGGTATACCCGATAGGTTTGTGGCCAGCGTCTGGTGGTGGCCGGCGTTGGCCAATGAGATGGCGCCCTGGGGTCGTCGCGGTCACTAAAATACAATGGACCCTGTTTTGGCCACAAACCCATCGGGTATACCCGATTTTGGCCACTGCTCTAATATATATATATTAGTAACGCGTTGCAACGCAGTACGCGGAGCAGACAATGCGATGCCATATAATATGTGTGTGCTCTTCACATTGAAACTTCCTTTCTACCCGTCGACATCCAGTACACTTAGTGTCCGTGCCTATTCTTCATCTCAAAAAGGTACCAGTTCTGTAGAAACAAAAGTACGACACGGAGGTACCGCGCTCAGTGCAGTGAGCAGAGCAGAAGACGTAATGCCATACGACAGTACCTGGTATACGACAGGCAAGACCTACCCTGCTAGCAATTAAGGTGCATGACAGAGAAAAAAGAAAAAAAGAAAAAACGAGGAAAAGCGACAAGGAAAAAAAGAATACAAAATGAACACAAACATAATGAAGCAAATCAACAAACAAACAACCTAAAAAAAACAAGACAAAAAATAAATAAAAAATAAAGTGTCGTGCTTCAGAGGAGATGCGACAGACAATAAAATGAAATAAAATGAAATGAAACGAAATGAAATTGAATGAAACATAACGCAAACAGAGCGAGACTAAGAACGACAGGAAAGGACAGGCAACCAGAGCACAACACAAACACCTTCCAGGCTGCCGAGGCAGGTTTGTTTCTGTAGTACAGTCTACCAGTTAGTCAGTCTGGTACCTTGCTACCCTGTCTGCCGTCTCCTTCCTGCTTATACGACAGGCACAACCTGACCTGTTAAAACAATCCAGATGCGCAAAAGAGAGAAACATGAAAAAAAAGAAAAACAAAAAGTACAAGGTACCCACTACTTGTTGTTGTTGTCTTCACATCATAAACCGTGCCGGTCTCTCTATCCAGTACCTTCCTCTGTCCGTACTAATCCAACACTTGACACGGTCGATTCCCGTGGTCACAGGCTAACTTACCCAAAAAAGGTATACTGAAATAAAAGTGGAACCCGAAGGGTCCGCAAAGCGATCAAAGTCAGTCAAAAACAGATAGTCTGGAGCCCTCCGCTCCCCTCTACACGCTATGTGAAGGTACAAATAAAACTGGAAAGGTCAACATCACCAATCGGGGGTATACGCCCCCTGATTCTATCTTGGTGCCCCTATAATGCCGGGGTGTTCCGTGCCGGGTTCACGCTGGTCAGGCAAACAAATCGGGTCCTCCACCCCGATTATAAACGCAGACATGATACGGGGGAAGGAAAGTATGGTCCCGTGCTACTGATGTATCCTCGGCCTGCGAGCAGTGTAACTGCAAAAGGTCAAAAGGTCAGAAACAACGAAGGGAAAAACTACTTACGTACCATTAATAAAAATTTCATATATATATTGTTGAACTGTTATTTCAAATACAACTGCTGTTCAACCGTTCTCCCATCCTCCCCATGCCGACCTATACAGCAGCAGCAGCAGCAGCAGCAGTAGCCAGTCCCGAGCAAACGCCATCGGCTTCCTCATCGCTCACTCTGTTCAAGCCACCCTGCTCTGCGGCACTGGTCTCAAGAAATCCCCATCTCTATCCCCTTTTATTCAGTACTACAGAGTAATACGCACGCCACCAGCATCTCATCATGGTTCGCACATACTCCGTGGGATCAGCCCTGCTCGTCGTGGCCTCTACGATCACCCTCTCCAACGCCGACTACTTTGAGTACACGGTGAGTCCGCCCATCAGCCCACCAACGCTGTATATAGCCATCAGACGTCCACGGAAACCTCTGGATGTTCTTGCCAGCACATTGATCTTGCTGGTGGTCGGGTGCGGTTGCACCAAGGGTCGTGCGCGCAGAAGGTTTGCCTTGGTTCTTCCCCACCGATTAAGGCAGACCGTCAGACCCCTCCTCAGTGCGGTACACTGAACTGTGATGACTCCTACGTTTAAGTGCGGCACACTAAACTGTGATGACTCCTATGTCTATGCTGCGTACTAAGGGTCGGTTGAAGCGTTGAAACCCGCCGTTTGGTGGGCGCATGTATTAGTAGGTTCGTTTTCGTTTCGCGTTGTGTTGTTTTTGACTCGCTCGTATATAAATAATTTTACGAGTAGTGCGTGAGTTTATTTTCCTACTCTCAAGTTGTAACTCAGATCCGGAGCCACGAAGAAAGCTCTCCCCCCCATGCCCCTATTACGGTGTTTTTTTTTTTTATTTTCAGCGAAATGTTTACTCGTACAGCCCTTCCGTCGCCCCGTCCACTTGCGTCGAGTTTAACATGAACACGCCAGGCGCCTTCTGCAGCGAACTTTGTTCAAATTTACAGTACCTTGGCGACACGGTATGACACGAGTTTTCATGGCATGCAGTAGACTAAAACAAAAGGGAAGCGGCCAAAAAAAGGTATACCTGGTCCGTTTGCGGCCAAAAACAGGTACATACTTGAAATCAGGTAAAACACGCACTCCACGTGAATTTTTATGCGGTAGAATGACTTGAATTGTTATGCGGTAGAATGACTTCCCTGTGTGCTTTTGTTTCGATTTTGTTTTGTTTGTATCGCCTGGTGCGCTATCAATGTTTGACATTATTGCGATTTGCCGCGGTGTCCTGTGGGAATTCCCGTGGTGTCCCACGGGAGCCCATAGGAACCCAATGTTGTATCGCACAAGCATTATATTACACGCGATCGTGAAATAAATTGAACGTGCTTGTGACTGTCCCGCGGTTTCCCGCGGTGTCCCGCGGTTTCCCGCGGTTTCGGGTTAGGGTTAGGGTTAGGGTTAGGGTTAGAATCGCCGAACCGCGCCGCATTGAATCACACAGTAAGTAATTCGAAATGGATGGATAACAAAGACAGCGGTGTGGTGCCATGGGAACGTCCCGCGGGCGAATCCCGCGCGGGAAATCTCACGGGAAGCCACGGGCGAATCCCGCGCGGGAAATCCCACGGGAAGCCACGGGCGGTACCACGACATACCGTGGGGCCCCGCGGGGTGCCGTGGTGTCCCGCGGTAGCCCACAGCTTGATGTTCAGATTCGCGTGGGCTGCCACGGTGTCCCCCGGGAATGCCCGCGGGACACCGCGGGCATTCCCGTGGGAAACCACGGCAGCCCACGGGAGCCCGCGGGAATTCCCATGGGACACCGGGGGAAAACACAATAGTGTGCACCACCCGCTATATCGGAGGAAGGGGTGCGGTTGATGAAAAACATTAAGGAGACAGCAAACAAGGTAGCAAGTAGCAAGGTGCTAGACCAACTACAGTAGTGGGTACGTATAAACTGTATGTGCTAACTCCTGCCAACAACGGCTGCGGCTGCCCGGAAGCTGGTTTGTTGTGTTTCGTCTTTCCTGCTTTGCGTTAGTTATTGGTCATACGTAAATATCTTATTAATATCGGGTGTGTGTTCCAGTGTGTGTGTTCTTCACATTAAACCTTTCTACCCGTCGATATCCAACACGTAGTGGGGGAGGAGGGAGAGGAGCCTACTTTGTGACCCCGGATCTGAGTTACGACTAGGGAGGGAGAGACGTAAGTGCGAAGATAATAAATGGGATGGACAAAAAAAAAACACACACACACACACACACCGAGTGTCCGCGCCTATTCTTCATTCTAAAAAGGTACCAAAAATTACTACAGTACACGGAGATACTACGTTCAGTGCAGTAAGCAGAGCAGACAATGCAACACCATACGACGAGTATACGACAGGCAAGACCTACCCTGCTAGCAATCCAGGTGCATGGAAGCAAATAAAAACAAAAAGGAAAAAAGCGAAAAACGTACAGTCCTACAGTACAGTAGTAGTATTTATTTCCTTTTTGTTTTTTAAACAGTAGTCTGCCTCATTTCATTTGTGTGTGGGGGGCACGGCACGGTAATTAAGTTTAATTTTTGGTTTCAATTATTTTTTCTTTGCCTCCATATATTTTATTTCGTGCAACAGGTGGATGTCGCAGGTCGTGTCTATCGTACCCAGTACGGTGAACATGTCATTGCGTCATTTCATTGCCTACTGTAGTTTCCCAAACTGCGTACTAGATTTGTGACCACATACTATTAATAATAACTGCCTCTAGGGCGAAGAATCGGCACGGACACTGGGTGTGCTGGATGTCGACGGGTAGAGAGGACGGTTTGATTTGTAGAACACACACCCAACAATATCATTGGTCGGAGTCGTAGTTTTGTGAACCAAAGAGCTCATGTTTCTCGGAGATATTAGAGTGTTTGCGTTTTTTTTCTTACTTTTACTTCTCTAAATATTCTCCCGAAGGAAGGATTTGCGTTAAATTTTTGAAAAAAACGGCAAAAGGGTACACTTTAGAGAAGTAAGTTTTTGATCAAAAGCTACGGTAACTTTTGGCTCTCAGTTTCATTGGCCTACACACACCGAGCATTCTACCGACGCAGAACGCCACAACACAACACACCAACCGATAGGAGCACACAGAGGCTTGAGAGGTGTAGCCAGAGTATGACACGGACGAGCGCTGTTGGACTTTGCTACCGGGGCGCCGGCGGACTACCGGCGGCCCGCTACGGTACGCTCTCGCCGGCTTGGTGTCGTGGAGGATGCGTCGTGAAGAAAGAACTACTCGTGCGAGTACGAGTTCGTACGAGTTCGTACGAGTACACGACGTCGAGTACTCGCATGTACACGTACTCGTACCGCCTTGCTTGTAGAGCTCGACAGGATGACAGATCGTCGTGTATCATTTCAATTCCACCACACTGCGGTAGCAGCAGTAACAGTAGCAGCAGCGGCGGCGCGCCGCCACGGTCTGTCTACCCGTATGTCGGGCGCCGGGCTGGCTTCGAGCGAAGCGTGCCGGCCCGGTGTCGCGCGTAGGTCGAGGGCAGCAGCAGGAGCAGCACACGACGAGAAGAATAGTCGGTCCAAGGTCGGTCGCAAAATCGCAAAAAAGCAAAAACGGAAGCCGTTGCTTCTGCTGCTGCTGCTGCTGCTGCCGATGCTGAATGTTTATGTTTCTGGATCAGCCGCAGCCGTTAGCTGCCGCCACGTAACTGCAGCCAACTGTGCTGCTGCTTGCGGTCGTGGCAGCGGCGGCACTGCGGTTATCCCTGCCGCCCCCACCGTTGCTGGGCTGCCGTTCCTCTCGTACGCTAGTTTTTGTTTTCGTTCTTTTTTTGGTTGACCCCTCTTCCCCAGGTATTTTCGGAGGCTTCTCCAGCAGGATTGGGTTTACTTCTATCGCAAACACACCGAAATTGTGAAGGGAAGGAAATTCACTTTTTTTAGCGGAAGGAAAGTAATTGTTTTAGTTACTTCTATCGCAAACACTATTAATCGGCACGAACTTGCATATATGTATATTTTTCATCTTATTTTCTCTATTTCGCGCGTCAGGATTGCCAGCAGGGTATATGGTACCTGTCGTATATGTCATTGCATCGTCTGCTCTGCTTGCTGCATCGCACTGCTTATATATGTCGTAGTTAGTGGCCACATAAGTGGTTGGTATCCCTCGTCGTAGGGTGGGGAATCGGCACAGACACTGCTGTGTGTACCAGATGTCGACGGGAGGAACACGCGGTTTGACGTGAAAACACACACAAGCTCTTTCTAGCGTATACAGGCCTATGGACTGTAGATAGGCGTGCCTCCAGGTGTGGATTGTATTCCTTGTTTGATGCTTTATATCATGTAGTGAAGGGTGCAATCTAGACATGTTCCAGGTGCGTCCCTGATGTTGCACCCTTGTCGCCGAAATCAACGGTATGTAGCCACGCTCTCTCGCGTGTCTCATTTTGATGGGGTCATCCATAGCTTTGTGGGCCTAGACTGTAGATGAATTAATGACTACATACTCGTTCAGTCTCACACGTGGTACCGAATCTATTGAAGGCGGTCTTCTGCACACATGCTCACTGCACCAGTTAGGAGACAACGCTCCCCCCGCCCCCCCCCCGCTTAAACCAACGGTAGTCGCGCTCTCTCTCGTGTCTCGTTTTGACGGCGTCATTCAGAGCTTTGTGGGCCAAGGCTGTAGAGAATATATCGACTCCTGACTCGTGTCCTCTCACACCTGGTACCGATTCGATTGAAGGCGGTCTTCTGAACACATGTCCACTTGAGTAGTTACGCGACAACCCAAACCAGTCCACCGTCCAGCAACGCGCACACAAGTTGAATACCAATTGAAAATACCCTGCTACGTGGGTTTCTACAGAGCGACATCTACTCTGACAGTGGGTGCGCGTCTCAAGATCTTGGGTGTGTGTGCAGTTTGTTGAGACTAACTCGCTAGTCTGCCCCTCTAAAAACAGAACACCCAGCGCACCCAGTGTGCGCTTTGTTATACCTAATGCTTATTTTGTCTCCTTGTTTTGTTCTTCTGTTCGGTACCAGCAGGTATACTTCGGCTGCCGTCGTGTGATTGTGGTCTATGTTGTGTTTCATTATGCCTGTCGCCCTATTCTAAGTTTTAACTCTAGCTGGTATGAAACATTTCTTTTCCATTTGATACAAGTGTGTACGTTCTTCACTGCATTAAACCGTCATTTCTACCCGTCGTCATCCAGCGCAACCTGTGTCCCTGCCGACTCTCCATCCGACGTACGATACAAGCTGTGTTGCCACAAACGTCAAATGTTGGATTCTGAGTACAAAAATGAAACCTTTGTTGATTAGTACCAGTATGAATAGGTCTTTTAGCTTATCTTCTATTTCTCTACCTGGTAGTTGTTGTGTTGTCTGTCGCATGTCCGGGGGGAACGACAGCCATGTAGAACGCGTGCCACGGTGTGTGTGTTCTTCACATTGACTTCTTGATGTATGTGCATGTAGGAGTATGGCACATTTTCAACGGCTGTGATAAAACCAATTATACGTAAATACAATACTTTTTGAACACCTTTCCAGCCCGTGCCACAAGCACACAACCCCCATCGCGACACGGCCGCCGTGTTCTCAGAACAGCCGATTTTGCCGATTGAGAGATGCCTTTCCGATGAGAATGAAAATCGATTTTAGTACGTTGTTGTTTTTTACGGGTTGATAATTCACCCGTTGACATCCAGCACACCCAGTGTCTGTGTCGATTCTTCATCCTAGGTATTAATAGAGAGACACCAGTTCTGTGGTCACAAAATTACGTGCGCCATGAATTCTCTAAGAATAGTCACTTGAGGAGCTCTAAACCCTATACCTCACCCAACATATGATGTTGGAGGAAAACGAACGTGCTACCCAAGGAACATTTCCCTGGCGTAAATACTGAAAACTACTGAAACACAAGAATGGTAGTATTCCGACAATTTTGGGTTAAGAAGCCTTGTTACAGGTTCAGTACACGACATATGTTTAGAATCTGTTAATTAAGAATTCGAGACGGAGCGTTTGGGGGAAACATTAGGATGCGACTATGAAGAGTATGTGTGTGTGTTCTTCACATTAAACCTTCCTTTCTACCCGTCGACATCCAGCACACCCAGTGTCCGTGCCGATTCTTCATCCTAAAAAGGTACCAGTTCTGTGGTCACAAAATTACGACACAGAGATACTACGCGCAGTGCAGTAAGCAGAGCAGACAATGCAATGCCATATACAAAAGCCAAGACCTACCGTTCTAGCAATCCAGGTGCATGAACGAGAAAAAAAGCGAAAAGGAAAAAATAACAAAACTAAACATACTGGATCAAATCAACAATCAAGCAACCAAACAAAAGCATGACAAAAAAAAGAAAGAAAGTGTCGTGCTTCTCCCAGAGATGCGACATCCAATAAAAAAGAAACCAAATGAAATGAAACGAAATTAAATGGACCGAAAACAGCGCCAACAGAGCAAGACTAAGAACGACTGGAAAGGACAGGCAGCCGGAGCACACCAAAAGCACCTTCCAGTCAGCCGAGGTAGGTTTGTGCCCGAAGTACAGGCAGGTTCTACCAGCTAGTCGGTCTGGTACCTAAGCTGTTTGCCGTCTCTTTCCTGCTTCCGTCCGCCGTGGTTTCCCTACGAACCCCCCACCCTCCGTCTCCATTCCCTTGGGTGCCACCCATACAACGGATACGGGGCACTTCCTACTCAGTTCCGTTTCGTTCTCGTGTAACACACGAGCGTCCAGGAAAGAGAACAGGAAATAACTCTAACAAAACAAAATGAATACGTACGTAACTAAGCAACCAAAGAAAGTCCCAGGAAAAATACGGAAGGCGGAGAAACAAAGCCAAAAGCGATCACGGTAACAAAAATAAGTAAAACAAAGTAAATGACACAAATGATGCGAGGGGCTGTAGCATCGCTGTCGTGCCTCCCTTGAGAAGCAACAACAGGCAATACAACAAGCAAAAAAAATAATAATAATAATAAATAAGAAAATGAAAACAAACAAACAAACAAAGGGAAAGAAAGACCACCAGAAATACCCAAGGGACGAAAGCAAAAAAAAAACAACAAAACAAACAAACACCCAGTTTGCCATCCGCCAAGCCAGGTAGTACTTCTTTCTCATCACAGGGATAAGAACGAGAGTAACAATGAAACTGTCTAGGCGGGACTTACTATTAATAGTCAGCCTGGTACCTTGCTATCCTGTCGGCTGTTTCCCTCCTGCTCTCATCAGCCGCGGTTTCCGTACGACTGTTGCCCCCCCCATCCCCATTCCCTTTTGCACCCCCCGCAACGGATGCGTGGCGCTGTCTACTCAGTTCCGCCTCGACCTTGTGCCACCGGATCATGAACTGTTCAGCCGCTTCGAGGACCCCCCTGTACCACTTGCCCACTTTAGTTGCTGCAACGGTCCATACTGCGGTCTCTACTCCAAACACCAACGGGACCTGTTCCGTGGACCCCTTGGAGGCTTGAAACACCTTGAGGTCCTCAGCAAGGCATTCCTGCCAGGACTTTAGTTGTCCGCCCGGTCTGCGTCCCTCCCCACCCGTCATGGTCGCGAACATCACCCGACTGGGTAGTCGCCCCTTGGGTTGCCGTGCCACGGCTCCCGCAAAGAACAGACGCCGTTTACGGATCGTCGTTTCGTATGGGACACACCCAGTCCTACGTTATACATCCAGTCTGGCTAAAACGAAGATATGCTTTTACATCTGTAGCGCACTGTAACACGACGAGTCATCTTCTTGGCTCCTTGTATTGTTGTGTTGTCTTTTGTATGCAGCGGCCGGGGTTTGGAGGTTACGATAGCTGTATGGGCACCGCTGTAATCCGAGACAGCAAAAGCCGGCAACAGACTATACGGCAGTGCTTCTGTTCTGCTTGAGGGTGTACTTGGGATCCGGTCTGCGTGCGGCACACTTCCGACACCACGCCTCGAAAAGTTCGATATCTCCCGTTTGTGACATCGACGACCGACATGGCCAAACGTAGTTTCTTCAACTTTTTCTTCGACTGCCCCGTGAAACTAAAAAAACAATGACAACGCGATCACGGTGACTAAATAGGTCGGCGTGCTATTCAGGTCAATGTACAGTAAATGCCAGGTACGAAACCTATACGGAGCAATGCCATGGTAGGAGTGATGACCTTATTTTCTGAGCTGCTGCACACGAGGAGCTCAACATGGTCACCCGAAACACGTGACTCCATATACTTTCCAAATTGTCAAGTTTTTTTGCTTATCGCTGAGCCCTGAAATAAACATACCAGGTATATACCACATTGTAGGAAAGTTTAAACCTAATATCTACAAACCGGTAGTTGGTCGCTTGAAGAGCTCAACTGATCTGGAATCAATTTCCGCAAAAGTGCGATGTCTACCGTGGGGTAAGCAGGGCTATACGTTATCAGTTTACATTTTGTATCGAGAGCTGCAATGAACGAGGGGGCGTCTTCCAGGATGATCATCCCATACCGGCACCGAAGCTTGGTCACTTGAAGAGCTCCCACTGGTCCGAAATAAATTGCCGAAAAAATCATTTTTTCTACCCGGGTGGGGGCCTAGAGCGGTACGTTCGGACCTATATAACATATGCCGGATACGGTTTATTTATGTTGTCCACAATTCGTTTTGTTTTTCCTCGCCGCTGTCCTTGTATGCCTACTGTGGGATGAGTCTACGTCTCATGATTATAGTATACATCGAAGGCTGTAACGAACGAGGCGATGTCTTCCAGGACGATGAGGACATACCGGCACCGGAAGCACCCGCTAGTATCAACAGTCCTTCGGTGTCAAGCCACCACTTTTAAATGGTGTTGCCACCATGGGCAACAGGGGCTACTACTCTTGCTAATATAGCCACAAAATATACTGAATGGGCTTTATTAAGTTCAAGCCCCCGACCCTGGGCAACGTTGTTTCGGCCAAGCGGTTGATGTATCGGTGCGACAACACGTTCAGTTTGTTACCGTGTTGGAGAGTTCACAGCGGGTAACGCTTGAACTAAGGTTTGTTCTGATGCTTGGGAATGTGTGTTCAGGCCAAGGGAGACCCCTCACATGGGTCAAACATTTATCTGTTGATAGCTACAGTAGAAATCACGATGATAATTGTTTTGTCCCTTCTGCGGGGTGCGGTTATAGGTAAACCAGAGCTTGGTATAGCAGGTACAGTATCGTCTCCGAGTGTTCGTGCGCTCAAGGGAATAGTGTGTGTGACGCCATTCACGGCAGTTGTACTTCCCAGCCTTCTCGTGTTATTTGTGTTTGATTGTTCCTTTTATGTATCCTCTGTTTGAAGGTGTTGCCCAAGCTTCTCAATTCACAAGTAAGTAAAGTTGTGCTCGCGTCTCCCCTGATTCGCGATAGGAACCTGGGTGCTACACTGTTTGTTCGCTTCTTGTGTGCTGATTTGTTGCCCGCCGAATCCTTCGCGTGGTCATTCGTTTTCGGCCAGATTCGCGTGAGAAACCTGACGTACATGCAGCCCTTCTCTCCGATCTTCTTCGTCGCCCACACTAAAGTGAGTATTTGTCCAGTGTCGGGTATTATGCTGGATACGCTCGTTGCTAACACGCGCGGTAAATGCCGCCCTGCCCGGGTCGCCAAATAAGCCGAGGAGCAAAAGCTTGAATTCCATGTGATGTCTGTTTTACTCTACGTGTTTCACTACCCGGGGTTACTGCAATATTGGACGTTAACGTTTCAAGTAGGTTACCAGGACATTTAGTATCAAAGTACGTTGTTGGGTTGGGAATAGATCGAACTTTAGAAAATCGAAGGCGATACGCCCACCATATAACACACGTACCCCCTACGCGATAACCGCTCAGGGACGCACGTATGTCGACATACAGCTAGTACCGGCCCGCTCATAATAAACCAGAAATCGGGCTTAGGCCGACTTTCTGATTTGAGAAAGAGGTGTGTCCCACACAAACTTCAGTATAATAGCTGTCGACATTCTTATTTCCCCCACAAGGTTTAGGCGGAGTTTCTTGTGGGGCACTTTCTTATTAGAGGGCCGGTAGTGTCTGAAACGAACAACTCATGTCCTATCTCTCGAGGATGTTAGGGGAACAGCGTGATAAATCTTTATTTTGCGTGTCGTGCGTGTCTTTCCACACGTGGCACTTGACACCAAATTTCCCTGGATGCCGAGCCGCTGCTTCGTGTGGCTATGGTACAACCGTTAATATTCGATTTACATTATTCTCTACTATTTCCAAATCGGGACACCTTATGCAATACGATATGCGAACCAAACACCCCAAAACCAAAGTTGAGATTTTCACAAAAAACAAAACAAATAGGCTACCCAGGAGTCTTCGTGATAGGGCGGGGCACTTGAACTCTCGATCAGTAGAAGGTCAGTCTATTCAGTCCGTAAGCAGTGCATGTAACTTCGTCAGGTTACTCGTTGTCGCTCAGGCGCCTAATCAGGCACTCAGGTATTCAATCTTACTAGATCCAGTAAGTGAGGAGGGTCTGCCCTGCAAAACGCTAACGAAACCCAGGACTCTCGCTTTTCTCTCTTTCTCTCTTGCCTTTGCTATCCTCCCGAAACGCATTTCGACGTGTATACGTATTATAATATATCGTGTATCTTAGATATATGTACTGATATCAGCGGGGCAGGGTATACTGGCGCTACTGCTACTTCAACTGCAACTGCTACAGTACTACTACTACTACTACTACTACTACTACTTATGTTACTACTACTACTTCTGTTACTTCTGCTGCTGCTGCTGTAGTCCGCATGGCCACGAGGAATACTCCCGTAATCATGACCTATCTGGTTCTACATGCCTCACACCATCAGCGTCCGCACAAAAACGGGTGATATATCATAGGGGCGTATTGTTTTGTTATGATGCGCCTCGCTTGAGAGGAGCTATATCCCTCGCCCAAACAAGTGTGGTTTTAGAATAATCGAAGTCCAACCCGACGAACAAGCCCATGCCCTGGATAATATAACTAAACAATTGAGCTGTTACGAAGAACACAAATAATGACATTTCGATATCACGGAAGTTATTGCTCGATTGGACGACGATTTTTGTCAGACATGTAACATACAACATTATTGCTACCCGTATCATGACACCCACCACCTCTTGAAGAGTGTTTGGTGACTTCGTAAACCGCAACAGAGGTACTACGAGTATCGATATTCTCACCAGGTTCCCTGTCTGTATCCCCAAATATGACAGAGAATATGCGGTACGTTGAGACGAAGTCTAGGAAGACATAACATTGAATTATTCCCGCCATGGGCAGAAGCATGCTCACCGTGGGGAGGGGATGAAGGAGTGCCGCGTATGTGACCCCGCATCAATGTTGCTATGGATAGGAAGCTGGATACGCAGGGCGCCGATAATATAATTCCACCAAGAAGAAAGCACAGGGCAGGTGTCAGAATAATGCCTGAGCCCGTGATGTACCCGCTTGACCGCACTACATCTGCCGTGTTGTCGTCTCGTATATACTTTCACAGGACGTAAGCATCTTCAAGGAGGGTCTACCGTCGAGCGACGCAATGAAGCATTTGTCCGAGGACGGGGACTACTATGGCCTGGAGGTAAACAAATTGAGCTTTTAAGCAAGCTCTGCGCATAACTCGGCGAGCTATCCCATGTCCTGTAGTTCTATAACAAAACCGATTTGTAAAACCAGGCATTGTTGGGTGGCTCCCCAGGCGAGAAGCCCTATCAGCCAGAAACATCATTCGCCCCAAAGAATGATACCCCTGTCGTAGATCGCGTTTATACGGGTATACAGGTAGCACCCCATGTTTTAGGGCGCTCCTCGTACGGTGGGCTTTGTATCTGCCTCGTCAGTATTGCCGATACTGGTAAGGAGTACGTCAGGAGATTTTATCGACCAGGCAGAGCTTTGCTTGCACCAAAGGCAAGGCCCGTTTGACGTGTTGGGTGAGTGGTTTGAAGGGTTAGCTGAATCCTACCGAGCCTCGGGCTTGCTTCGATATGAATGGCTTTGTCCGGGGCGTTTCACGCACTAGGTATCCATCACGTTAGCGCGGCGGTGTGCACAATGCCGGTCTATCGATGTTGGCACGACTTTTTTATTTCCTGTGCCTTCGCCTCTCCCTGTTGGGTTGACAGGAGCTCGTTCACGAGATCATGGCTCCGAACGTGTGCGGGTACGTGACCGGCTCAGACGTCCAACTTCCCGGACAAACGGAGTGGTATACCTTGAGGGTCGATGACGAAGTATGCGACGACAGCATTGTCATCTCGATGGCCAGCATGCTCGGTGCGTTCCTCGATAACTTGCCAAACTCGCTAGCAATGTTATTCTGATTTGGCACGAAAAAGTGTTTTTACGGATGGTCGGAATGCCCTGTAGGTCCCAAGAACAATCTGATTGATATTACCGAACTTGGAGCGGCTTGCCTTTGAGGGCCCATGCTTTAGTTTGATTTCATACATATTTAACATATGTTGCTAAGAGAGAAACATCAATTCACACCTTCCCTACAGCTGCGGTTTCTTCAATTTCTGTCGCCACCTAGAAATGATTGAACTCACTCTCATGTATTTACTCGATGTCTCGTTATATACAGCGTTGATGGTATACCGCTGTTTCTCTGGAGCGACTGCGTTTGAATGTGTGTATGGTAAGTCCGGTTTATCAAATACCTGGTATGATCTTTACAGCGCAATCGGACACTTACCAACGATCTCTTCGCACCAGCAGCTAATGATTTCTTCGCGCGACCCTCCCGACCCCCTACGGACCCCCTGCACGACCTCTCTCACCCATCCGCCTACACTTATTGTTTACGCCCCGTGAAATTCCCAAATCACATTTGTGCGTGCTGTGTCTATCCATGCACCAGTCAACACCAACGACGCGTTTGTGGGGTTCGATTCCGAAACTCTGAAGACGGCGGGGTCGTTGAAGCTTTTCCCTATTGCATGGGACGCCGGTGAGAGCCTTCACGCAGTCGGTTTCTTAACTTCGGTTCATGAACTCTCTGCTCGGAGGGTTACTCTCACAAAAGGGCGGAATATACATACCTCTTGTGATTTGCAACTCGTTGATGGGTGTCGTTTGGGTCTGGTTTCCTTGATTTTCTCTTTGGGAATGTTTTGTTAGTGGTTCTCGTTGAAACGCACGATGCACACTGTCAGATGGAATACAGCATACATGATACACGCCTGGTACCGAGTACAACCAACCACGCATGTGTATATAGCTCGTACTAATTTTTTCGATACTATGATATACTCAGGTTTTAGGATTTATTTCGAACTGTGAAATAAGAACCTTAACTTAGTTGCCATTGACCGAGGCACGCGAGTTGGGTACGGAAGTCGATGGCAGCATGCGGTACTGATATTCTCGCACTACCACTCGATATGAGGTTTATGGAAAAGGTGGGCAAACGACGGACGTTCAAAGATCACACAAACGCCCCGTGCCTTCAGTGCCAAACGGAACCGATATTGGATGCTGCTGCGCTGCTGCACAACAAAACAAACGCAGGGACTGAGGTCAACAACGAGCTTTGCACTCACATCCCAGGCCCAGCGTGCGCGGGCACCCTCGGCAATGAAGGGACTGAACCGGGAGAGGGATACGTCCACGCTCACCGCGGTATTCACGGCGTCGGAGACCTAGACCCATCCACGTTCGTGTGGCTCAACCCTGTCGCTGAGGTGTTTATCTCCAGGCCAGTTCAGATATAATACCTACGCTCATCGACAAAAGCTGCAACATCAATATCAGCAATCTTAAGAGTTGGTATGCACCTTGATTCGCTGGAATTGAAAGGATCACAGGAGTGACATAGGACCATCAATCGATATCGGCCAGGGACTGGATTTCGTGTTGTATCGGTATTTCACTAGCGATATCAGAAAAGCGGGATCGTCGATATCAGCGTAATCCTGCGGGAATATGTCGAGCTCGCCCGGGCCTTCAGTAGCGCGTTCAGTATCGACCATGGTGTGGTGGCCGCACTAGCCCCACTCAATAGCAGTCCTCGAACATGTGCACGCGTTCGCCATGCCCGGAAATACATTCCATTTCCACAAAAATAAAATAGCAAGTAGATACTCGTACGTATGTGTAATGCCTTTGAACTTAAATCGGCATCGGCCTCTTGGCCCATGGTGAGCTGCATGGTGGGTTGTGTTTGAAGTCACCAGTAAAGGCGGCTACAAATGCCCAGTTGTTTTTTCCCCGAACCCTCAAGAGCATTGTATGATATTTGCGTGTACGACGGTGTTCAAGAGCATATTGTTTCCAGTAGGGGCGGCTACAGAACCGATTGGTTCGTGCCCACTTGTTTCCCCCCCGAACCCTCAAGAGTATTGTAAGAATGTTGCGTGTACGATGGTGTTCAAGAGAATATTGTTTCGACAGTCGTTAGCTCGGGGACAAGTCAACAATATTCTTTCTACGTCGGCATCTACGTTGTGCAAAGGACGCTTGATAACGAGACGGGCGATATGTATGCGTGAGTAAGCGGAACCTTTCGAGGCGAAACCCTGTTTTATACCCGGGCACCTCAGAACTTTATTTTGATCCTCCTTTACAGTGGTATTTGGCAGTATGCTGTGTGGACAGTTGTTGTGGTTCTCGAGGGTACCATAATAGAAACAATCAGCAGGACAATCCATGCTGTTTAGCGGGGGAATCCGATCGATCTCTGACGAGAGGTGTGTGTTTTGTGAGTGACATACTTTAAGGGGGCACTCCCGTTGCGCTCTGGTATGAAAACAGGGCACACACTTTCCCCCTTTTAGTCCTTTCTCTTAGGACAAATCGCGATATAACTTGGATGATACTGGTGAAATGGCGTACAGTAACTAGTCACAAGGAAAGCCTGGACCGGTCCTGGATTAGTCTGTTCGTATGCGTAACCAGGCATATGAGGGAAACGCGAATCGTCGACATTGCCGCTGGTGCTGCTGCTGCTACTCTTGATGCCCCCCCACGGCGGCGGTGAGATTTGACCTCTACGGGCAGTAGTTGTGTTTCTGTGTGATCACAACTTGTAGTGGCGTAGCAGGATACCGCCCATGTCGTTCAGTAAGGCTGTTGGAAGTATGACTGCGCCATTGTACCTGTTAGATATGCATGCTGTTTACGGGCCTCGTTTAACAGGCCTCCGGCGTTGTGTTCCCCACCTACGGGATGCAGCTAGGGTGAGTTGTCCGCGGGTCGATAAATCTATGATGCGTTGTAATATACTGACGGATAAAACAGTTCACTGGGTGATTTTTCTGGACATGCTACTGATAGAATTCAAGTTGCTTGGTGTTTACAGCGCAAATATCTGCACATCATGTTCAGGCATGGTCAGGGCGCTACTGTTCAGCTCGTACGAAGTCTATACACGAGCTGATTCAAGATTGCCATCACCATTGTTTGTTGTCCTGAATTCAGCTTGAATTAGCAACTCGAATGTTATATATTTGCTGTAGCAGCGACCCGAACGAACGACGCATGTGTCGAGGCTCTGTCTCTGTGGAGAGAGATGGCACAGGTGGCACCGAAGTGTCTGTAAAGATCACTTGTGAATAATTTGAAAAGTCATGGTTTGAAAAGGCGCTTATGTGGCCATAATGGAAGGAAAATTGATCTCAGGGATCAATGGAAAAGGAAGAAGAGAAGAGGAGTGAAGAGGGAAGAGGAGTAGAGTAGAGACAGTGGACTAGAGCAGAGTAGTCGAGGTGGGGGATGCCTGCACCTGATCATCTCGTTACAACGCCCATGCTACGGGCAGTTACATTCTACCGTAGTCGGTACTGTTCCCTGTAATGTTATCTACAACGTTATAGTAACGTTCTAGCAACGTTCTCAGTAACGTTCCTGATGAAGATGCTTTGGGCATACAACAGAGCGCACTACGAGTAAGACAAACTCGTAATCTATCCTCATATTGCAATTACCCGAATATCTAGACAAAGATACTGTATACTCGTATCAGTGTGTGGTGACTGCACATCACAATATATACGTATGGGTCTCAGCGTCCATATGCTAGAACGACCGACATGAAATAGTGTGGAATATTGTTCCAAATCAGTTTTTATTTTTCAAACCTATGGCCGCCGCTACCTCCGGGGGAATATGTCCCGACCAATCACAGGCTTTCAGGGATGGCAACGACAGTCATGCATACATGTAAGGAGAAAACGTTGTTTTGCCATTTTTTTGTTGTGGTCGAAGCAAATGGTATGTGCAAGGTTTCGGGGAAACGTTTCGAAGAATGTGCGTAGGGCGACCATTAAGTCATGGTTAGGCTCGAAAATCGTATTTTTGCTGACACTACAAAATTACTGTGTGATGCAAGGGCGCACAAAAAAAGTTATCCCGCACACCACACTACCCCCCCCCTCCCCCCCCGGAGGGCCGAAAAAAAAGTTTTTTTTTTTCCTTTTTGGTGAATTTCTTGGCTTTTCCCCTCTCACCAACTCTCACACAAAAAGGTCTTTCAAGGTACTTGATTAAGAGATAGAACATTGCTTGGATACATCCCCCCACCAAGGTGTGCCTAGACAACAACAACAAAGATCTTAATATTTCAGTCACGAAAACAAGCCATCGTGCTTGATTGAGTCAAATGGCCTGGAAAACACTCCACGACGAGGAACGTAATGATCGCACAAATGTAATCATCGAAGAATGCCAAGATCTTCCTGGCGAACGCTTTGCGTGATCGTTCTGCCCCGCCTACTCTTGCGCACGGGTTCTCCCACGTTCTCGCCCGGTGTCTCGCTACCGTTGCTGCTACTCCCCGCCCGTCCCCTCTTGCTCCCCCCTTCCCCTCCTTCACCCCCTTCCCTTCGTCCCCCCGGCTGTTCGTCTTCGTTCTCATCCTTGCGGTCGTCCTTGTCGTCTTCCTCTTACTCCTCCCCTCCCCCCCCGTCCCTCTTCTCTTCCGACTGCTCTTCCTCCTCCCGCCCCCCCCCGTCCCTCTCCTCTTCTGACTCCTCTTCTGACTCCTCTTCTGACTCCTCCTCCTCTTCCTCCTCCTCTTCCTCTTCCTCCTCCTCTGAGTCGTCTGACTCATCTGACCCCCCGTCGTGCTGTGAGACCTTACGGCGTGCTGCGGGGGCTATGGAACCCTTACTCTTCTGCTGGGAGACCGTTCGGCGTGCTACGGGGGCTCTGGCAGCCTTGCCCTTTGGCATCCTTTTCGCCACCGCCTCCTTCTCTGTCTTGCTTACGTCAAAGCTGCTTTCGAATCTCGCAGTGTTGGGGTCTGCTTTGTTCAGAGCCAACGAAGTGGAATGCTGCCCTTCTACGTGATGGGACATGCAGTATTTCCACACCCACTCTGCAGGGCTGCAAAACTTGCACTTCAGGGGTACGTTAGTGCATGTGGTCGATGACGTGAGCTCTGACGCCGCTGATAGGCCTCAAGCAACGAGACTTCTTTGCGAAGGGGGCCTTGGATAGGGCTCCCTCCACCACGGAGACAGTGCTCATCGTGATCACTCTCTCCCTCTCTCCCTGTCTCTTCTACGGTCGGCGCCTGTCCGCTCTTAGGGGGCTGCGTGGACTGTAGTACCCCCCTAGGCTGTGCCCCCCTTGGTATTATATAGGATTTAGTATAGGGATGTTTTATATAGGAGATTGTGTGGCGTTATGAGGGGGGGGGTGGGTCCGTCGTACCCCCCCTCCCCCCTTGAGAGGTCCGAAATAAAGTTTTGGGTGTGTGGTGTCGAAAACTTTTTTTTTTGTGCGCCCTTGTGTGATGCCGGAATATTTGTATCGTTTACCCCACAAAGCTACTGCTGTAAACACATACATGCCATTTTCAAGAGATAAGGCCATGGAATTTTGCGCATGTGTCGCTCTATGCCCCCGCTTAACCGTTTCGGTTATTGTTTTCTTTCATCACCGAGAACTACCGGATCCCTTTAGACCAAAAATATATATCGAACATTTATATCATAAAAAACCCGTAACCATCTGTTAACGGATCGGCCGGGCCTGCCATAACTCTTATGCGACATACATCAGGCTTTGTTTCTCCCATACGCATTGCGGACATTAGATCCTTAAGAAAACTAGTGTGGAAAGCTTGAACCCGCCTGTATCAGCGGAAAACATAAAGGATAGTCCATAGGATACGCGAAGCGTCCAACGTTAGACGCCAGTCGCAATGACCTAGAACGACTAGCAAAACTAACCTATCGTCTGGTACTTGTAGCAAGTGCAAAACTGGTTTTAGAGGACACTAAAAGTCAGGAATGCGTATTTCCTTACCCGGAACCCAAACATTTCCGGGAAACAGCCTTTTTCAGCCTTTCCAACTTCTTTCCTCAATTTCCTTTTATTCGAGGAAAAAAGGCGTACTTTGGTGGGGGGGGGCAAAACTTATCATCCCCGGGTGACCCATGCACAACATAAAGCACAAGTATAAGATTCGTTCAGGCCTTCGGACAGTCGTTTTCGAAGATTTTCACTCCAAACTCTACCTGCAACAGGTACACAGCAGTAAGCGAGTAGTTGCGCACAATGCAAGTACTTGAGTAAATGTTCATCGGTTTCAAGTTTTCACTTGTTCATGTCCTCGTTTATTTCGTCCTGCAGTCATCTGATACTGGAATAATAGGACTACTGCCGTAGTGCTGATAGCGATCTCTCATATATGAATATACTATGTCGTGAGGTAAATCAGTGACACGAAGCGCAAAGCAGGAAGTGAGCAGTTACAGCAGTGCGCTGCTTCGTACGCGTGTAGCGATCGCGACCTTATCCGCGACTAGAAACTGTAAACATGGACGCTGGGCGCCTCGACGAAATCCCAGCGTCCCAGCTACATCTGCGCCGAGTTCACCCTTTCCATTCGAATATGTTAGCTCATATCTGGTATATGATTATATTTTATATTAGTACATTCCTTCGATGATTCCACTGGCCATAACATCCAATTCCTGTGTGATATCTGTTTGATATAGCAGGGGCCAGTGGGTGCCTACGCAGCGCTCTGCTCTGCTGCTAGGGTTGCACCCCGGCTTCAAAAATTGGAACCGGTAACCGGACCGGATTGTGGGGGGTTCAGGCGGAACCGGAACCGGGTACCCGGCCTGCTTTCAGCCCGGGTACCCGGGTACCCGGGTTACCATGCGCTATTTTCTCCCCTTCTAGCGTTTCAGCCGGCCTGAACGGTCCGCAGGCAGCGTGGTAAGGCGAACGGTGGGAGGGAATGACTTCATTTCGTCTATTATCTCAATGAATCATGTCAACGAAAGAAGATGGAAGGCAGAAGGCTGCCTCTTGCGGTGTGTGCTGAGAGAGGTGTGTGTTTTAAATGTTAAAATACACCACTCACACAGAGACCAGCCAGGCTGCTGGATTTATATCCCCCCTGTATACCCCCTTCTTTTGTCCCCTTTTTGACGGCAGAAAGGAAGTAGGCGGCCTCAGGGAGAAAACATAATAATCATCCCCCCCCCCCTATAGAACCTCTCTGTTGCGATTGGTCCGCGCCATACACGTCATCCATTTCCTGGTTCATGGCTCATACGTGTGTGTGTCCTGGTAGCTGGTAGGGGTATCGTCTGTGTGTCGCGTGTTGTGTGAAGGCTGTAGGAAAGAAGGGAGAAAAGGAAGAATGAGAGTCTAGGGGCACAAAAGCAGTGTATGTATGTATAAATCAACGTATATCCCACTTTTGGGGGCTCCGTAAAGCACAATCAACGGTGTACCCGGGTATCCGGGTACCCGGGTACTATCCGAGTAGCCGGGGTTCAAATAAATACCCGGGGTTAATTTATTTGTTCCGGTCCGATTCAGGTTCCGACGGTTCCGGGTACCCGCCACCGGGTACCCGGTTCTCAGTCCGACGGGATGCAACCCTATCTGCTGCACAGCTCAGCAGCCTTGAAAAAAAAACAAAAACACGGGGGTTTCCAATCTATATGGAGGTTATATTTGTCCAGGGATAGGGGACGTAAATATAATTTCCTTCTGAAACAATATCACCTCGAGCCCTACTAAGTTTCGGTAATTACCACTACCTGGAAACACGCATCCCTGATAATAGTGCTACCAGATAAACCACCCCATGGCGAAAGCATACCGTTTATAAAAAATGAACAATATGGCAACCCAAAGAAAGACCGACGAATTTGACTTACAGAGCTCAGTCATTCAGAAACACACGCAACCAAAAAGTGCTACTTAATATTTAATACCTCTAGAACATGCTGTCGGTCGCCCCGATGGTCTAGAGGTAACCTCGAACGCTTCTGAACGTTGATGTCTGGAGTTCGAATCTCACGTGGGTCGGACTTTTGAGTTTATTTGCAAAAATAAATAAAAAACGGAATCAACTGCTGAGAGCGCCAATTAATAGTAGCGTGGGTAGGCACAATTCGATGCGAGTCGACGAGGGAAGGAAAGGCTGAAGTCTTCTCGCGATAAAAATGCAAGGCAAGAACCGTAGTGGGGGAGGAGGGAGAGGAACCCACTTTGTGACCCCGGATCTGAGTTACGACTAGGGAGGAGAGAGAAAGGAAGGGCGAAGATAATAAATGGGATGGACAAAAAAAAAAAAAAAAAAAAGCGTAGCACGGGTCGTTTGTATGCCTCTCATTTTGTTTTTATACCAGATACACGAAGTGTTTGGTTTTTTCCGTTTCGCTATTTTCTCGTTTGCTAGTTTTCGCGCAGCTAGATTGCTAGCACGCTTGGTCGTGTATGTCGTATATGGTGTTTCATTGTCTGCTCTTCATCCTACATTGTAACGCACAGGTGGTATATCTGTGTCGTAGTTTTGCGACCACGGAACTGATCTCTCGAGGATGAAGAACTGGCACGGACACTGGGTGTGCTGGATGTTAACGGGTAGATAAGACTGTTGAATGTGAACAACACACACATCCAGCACACCCAGTGTCCGTGCCGATTCGTCATGCCAGATTGAATGTGGTCACAAACCCACGAGACAGGTGCCACTTTGAAACGCAGTAATCGAAACAGAGAATGCAATGCGGTAAACGACAGGCACGACCTAACCTGCTAGCAATACAGGTGCGCGAAACAGAGAAATCGAAACAAAATATAAAGAACCGTACTCACGACTACCATTAATAATACTATTCGTGCATGTTGTGGAACTACTGTATTAAATAACATAATACTGCTGTGCAGCGGTTCTCCCATCACCCCCACGACCAATACAACGGTAGCAGCCAGACTGATCAAGCGGCATCGGCCCCGTCATCTCTCACTCTGTTCAAGCCATCCTTCTCCGCGGAACTCGTCTCACGCAATCCTGAACTGTTTTACCTCTGATACAGTACTACAGGGTAATACATACGCCACCACCAGCATCTCATCATGGTTTGCACATACTCCGTGGGATCAGCCCTGCTAGTCGCGGCCTCTGCGTTCACCCTCTCCAACGCCTCCTACTTGGAGTACACGGTGAGTCATCCCACCAACGTGGTAGCCATCGAACGTCCACCGAAACCCCCGATCGTTCTTGCCGGCACATGTATTTTGCTGGTGATCGGGTGCGGTTGCACTAGGCGTCGTGTGCGCCGTTTGCTTTCGTTTTTCCCCACCGATCGGAGTAGACCGTTGAGCCCCAATCTCAGTCCCCGAACACTGTGATGGCTCCTATCTAGGCGACGTGGTACGTGTGGGATCGGTTGAAACCCGCTGTTTGTTGCGCACATGTACAAAAGGTCTACTTTCGTTTCGTTTTGTTTGGTTTTTGCCTGCCTTGTATATACCTGGTATAGAATTTTCGCGCGTCATCTTGTTTTCCCCTCACGAGTTTTAACTAAGATCCGGAGCCACAAATCAAGCTCTTCCCCCCATGACCTTACTGCAGCGGTCGTTTGTCTTTTGTTTGGTTTCGGCGAAACATTTAGTACAGCCCTTACCCCCCCCCCGTCCACTTGCGTCGAATTTGACATGGACAAGCCCGGCGCTTTCTACCGCGTATTTTGTTCAAAATTTCAGTACTGGCGACACTGTACGAGAAGCCTTTTCACGGCGTGCAGTAGATCGGAAAGCTCTGTGATCCTCCCTTCGGGCCAGTGATGCTGAAGTGTTTCGCCCCTCAGGATTGTCAAGTGCCCGTAAAACAGCATTATCCATACCGATATACCGTGGTACGAGTATCCCCTGAGAATGCCCCACGGGGCGCAAAAACATCGTTCGTGGACAAAACAGTGCGCGGGGCGTTCTCAATAGTAGACGCGCGATATTTCCAACCAAACATTCTCTCCCACGGGCCAAACAACTCCTTAGGGCGTTCTCAATCGTAGACGCATGATTTTTCCACACCAAATTACTCGCGCACGGGCGCGAAACTCCTTCGTGGTGTCGTCAAATTGTTCTGTTCGGGGCACCCACTGGATGAACGCGCAAACACAAACTTTGCCACGGACAACTCTCGCTGGAACCAACGATGTCGGGCCTTGGTATCTGCTTGTCTTCCCACGCGTTGTTTCTAAGTGCTATCAGGTCTTGCATGTGCTTTCTGTCTCGGCGTACATCCTGCATGCTGACATATAAAACCCAGAGTGCGCGCGATGAAACTATTACACATACCTTGCAAATACGAGCTTCGACGAAACCCTTGACCTCTCAGCTGTTTTTTTCACAACTACTCGTACCGATTTCGAATTTTGCCCTTTCGGTTTTGTCTCGTGCATTATTTGCTCGGAAACATATATCCTCCGGGGGTGGTACAACACGTCTTTCGATCCTTTTTCTTAACTTCTGTTTTCTTTTGTGTTTTCATGTTTTTCTCTCTTTCAACGCATATGAATTGCTACAGTAGCATGCATATGACGCGCATGTCGTATAATACGATGCATGTCATTTATTGGGCCTCTGTTTTTTTATCCTATTTATATTCTTGGCACTTCTGTCCTCCTCCCTCCACAGTCGTAACTCAGATTCGCGGTCACAAAGCAGGCTCTCTCCCTCATCCTCACTACTCACTACGGTCCGTGCCTTGATTTTTATCGCGCAGACGGTTCAGCCTTCCCAACGCTCGTCGTATTTCATTGGATTTTGCTACTGTAACTCACGCTCTCGCGCTTTCCGCGTGTCAAGATATTTTTCGCGAGAAAACGTATTTACGAGCATGCTCGGGGGGCTCGGACTCACGACCTTGACTCCAACAGGGACGATATTCAACCTGTCATTCAACCAGGGACGCCGGCTTGTCTAGTTTGAGTACTGCATTACAGTGTAGTATCTCTGTTTCGCCTTTACGTGGCCTGAGAGCTCGGTTCACCTCCAAGAAACAGACCTGGTACGGACACTGACTGTGTGTGTTCTTCACATTGCACAGTATGTTTACTTTTTATTCTTTTTCCTTTTCGCTTTTTGTTTTTTTTGTTTTTCTCGCATGCACCTGGAATGCTAGCAGGGTAGGTCTTGCCTGTCGTATATGGCATTGCATTGTCTGCTCTGCTTTCTGCCCTGAGCGTAGTAACTTTGTGTCGTAGTTTTGTGACCACAGAACTAGTACCTTTTTAGGATGAAGAATCGGCACGGACACAGGGTGTGCTGGATTTCGACGGGTAGAAAGGAAGCTTTAATGTGAAGGGTATAACAGTTATGCGGCCACAAAACGACGACACAGATACACGACACTCCAATGCTTCAATGCAGTGAGCATAGCAGAGAATGACCTACACGACAGGCACGACCCACCCTACTAGAAATCTAGATACGTGAAAAGAGAAATCGAAAGCGAAAAAGATAACAAACGAAAGTTGGAAAAACAAAAGTGGAACTGACTTACAAAAAAAACAAAAAACGATAACACAATACAGTGCTGGATGCCGACGGCTGAACTAAACGCTTTAATCCGGCGAATGCACACACACATTGTACACATCTTGAGAAAAGTGTGGAAGAGTGTTGCCAGTACGAGCTTCGAGCAACTGCGAGTATCCAGTTTTGACAGCGTAAAAAATAGGGACCTCTTCCCACAGGGCTGAAGCCCTTTATACATTATTTTCTACCCCGAGCAAACTCGAATTTTAACTTTCCCACCATGTTGACCCATGCTACGGTAGAGGTCCACCATGCCTTTTCTGAACGCAGTCACCTGAGCAGCTCTATACCTAAACACGAAACTGATTTTGCAGGAAAGTAAGAGTGATACCCGATAAACAACCCTCGCGGGGCGACTGGTACTACGATAGGGGGGGGGTACCAACATTTTCGCTTACCGAGTTTTGACCACTCGGACGAGTGGCTCCGAATATTACTAAAAATTGCATCACAAACATGGTTTGTTGGAATTGCGTAACAAAACCTACAAAGACGGTGCATATAAAACAAAATAAAAAAAAGGTTACTAGTACAGCCCAGTAAAGAAGTCACTCGGTCGAGTGGCTCTGCGCAGGTGAAAAAAAAACACTACCCCCCTACCGTAGTACCAGTTCGGCTTAAGAGTAGTTGAAAAAAAAATGTTACGTAACACAAAAAAACGACGAATTTGGGTTAAGAAGTCCCGTCATGCAAAAATATTTTCAGATAAAACGTGTGTTCTTCACATTAAACTATCCAGTTGTAGGTTGCATTGAGTGTTTGTGCATTATATCAGTTTGTAAAGAGTGCAACACAGACAGGTCCCATAGATATGCCCTGCCCTAATGATGTTGCCCCCCCCTCCCCGCCCGTTATCGCCTGTACCCACGGTTGCTCGGCTCGCTTGAACGGCGTGAACCAGAGCTTTCTGCGCCGAGGGTGTCAATATGGACTCTGATCCCCCTTATCTCACAACTGGTATCGATTACCTGGTATGTTGAGGGCGGTCGTATTAGCACATGTCCACTACAGTAGTTACGCGACAACTCTGCACAGACAACCGTCGACCAACGCGCTCACAAGTTGGCTACAGTTTAGAGTACCCTGCTACATGGGTTCCTACAGAGCGACAGCTACTCTGACTGTTGTGGGTGTGCGTCTAAGGATTGTGGGCGTGTGTTTGTGCGCTTATTTTAGAGTAAATCGTTAGTCTGTCTTTCTTAAAGCAGCACACCCAGCGCACCCAGTGTCCGCTTTCTTGTATATAACTTTTAGGTGTTCGCTTGTTTTGTTCTTGTGTTAAGTATATCCCGGCTGCCATCGTGTGTTTTGTGGTCCATGTTGTGTTTCATTAGGCCTGTCGCCCTATCCCTATCCCTAGTTTTTAAGTGCAGCTGGTATGAAACAAATTGATCTGTTTGATCCAAGTGTGTGCGTTGATGACTGCACTAAACCGTTACTTCTATATAATACCCGTCGACATTTAGCACACCCAGTGTCCGTGCCGATTCTTCATCCGCCGTGGAGGGCTACTGGTACAACTTCTGTCGTCACAAACTTCACGAAATAGATGCTAATAAGCACCTAAATAAAATATGTGTTGAATACTAATACTCGTAGTACCTGGTAGTACAACGGTATAATTTATTGGCCTTTCTATATTTCTTCAGTTTATTATTTTTCTAGGTTTTGCGTTGTCTGTCGCATATCCGGGGGACACGACAGCCATATAGTACCAACGCAAGCAAGTGGTCTCCTTCCTCTTCCTTTTGTCCTGATGTTTTTTAGTGAAGGGGTTTCCGCTTACAACCCCTACCCCACCTGTCGGGTCATTCGCTTTCGTTACACATCGAAAACCTCTGTATTGTCGCCACTGGCCACGACCAGCAGCACCACATCATGCCTTCACACCGTGAAACCCACTAGCCTACCGAGACGTTACGCATTATTCAGCGGTACGCTGTCTGCTCTGCTTACTGCATTGCATTGTCTGCTCTGCTTACCGCACTGCGGCGTGCTCTGCTTGCGTAGTATCTCTCTGTCGTAGTTTGGTATGACCACAGAACTGGTACCTCTCTAGGATGAAGCATCGGCATAGACACTGGGTGTGCTGGATGTCGACGAGTAGAAAGGAAGGCTGAATGTGAATAATACACACACTGCATTGCAGCGTAGTATCCGTGTCGTCATTTTGTGACCACACAACTGGTATCTCTCCAGGATGAAGAATCGGCAGACACTGGGTGTGCTGGATGTCGATGGGTAGAACGGACGGTTGTTTAATGCGAAAAACACACACATAGCGCAAATACCACAGGGCCGTGATGAAGCAGTTCGTGCGTTTTACTCCACCTTCTGATGAACACGTGGGTGTGTCGGTGCCCTTTTCTAACACGCACGGAGTAGTCGTGCAAAAGGAAGACATGTGTGTACGTGTATGTTCTTCACATTAAACACTTTTTTCTACACGTCGTATGCCCACTGACGTTCGCCTGCTTGGGAGTGGAAGACCCGAATTGGTTTCCAGATTGTCCATTATTGGCTGCGCTTCCACGAAATAACTCGCGATGTCTCGCTCGGCTGGTTGTCTTCACGGGCTGAATACACATACGTGCGAATATTATGTCGGTGGTGGCAGCCGGCGTAAATTTCGAGTTCAAACTTTGATCAAAGCAAATAGGCACAGCGGATGAAGAGAAACGAGAGTCGTAGGTCTGTTGCAAGCGATAATTATCTTACACTTCGTGTCAATATCCCACGAGTCAGTTTTTTATAGGTGTCCCACACGTTGGGTGGATCCTTGTTACAAGCACATCAGTACGCGACGAATTTTCAAAATATGATAGTTGAGAATTCGACACTCGGAGTTTGGGGAAAATATTAGATGTAACTTGAAATAGTGTGGAACACACCCAGCCCTACGTACACAATAATTACATTCTGACCAAAACTAACATATTCGTAACACGAGGTATCTTCTTGGCTCCTTTTTTGTATTTTATATGCCTCGGCCGGGGTTTGGCAGCGACGATGTCGGTATGTGCAGACGGCGAGCAGGCGACAGACCATGCGGGGGTGCTTCTGTTCCTACAGCAGTAGTGCAGACTCATTTGGAGCCCTGTCTACATGCATCACACGTCCGCCACCACGCCTCAAAATATTAGCTATTCCCCGTTCGTTGCATCGACGACAGATATCACCAAACATATTTCCTTCAACTCTTTCGCCAAACTGCCCCGTGAAAAAAAAACGAATGGTAATAACCACGTTGACTTAAACAAGTTGGCGTGCAATTCAGGCCAATCCGCAGCACTGCCTTGGTAGGATAACGATTGTACGGAGCAATGCCATGGTAGGAACGGTGGGTTTATTTTTTGAGCTCCTGCACACGAATGAGGACCATGATATACCACCCGAATGTCTTGACTCTGAAGAAGTTTAGCTTTGTCTGCTACCCGATCATTATTTGTTTGTGCGCTGAGTCATGAAACACACATACGACATTGTAGCAAACAATTATACAACAAATCGATAGCCTCCTCGCTTGAAGAGCTCAACTTGTCATGAATCAATTGCCAGAAACCGTGCGATGTCTACCGTGGGATGAGTCTTCGTAAGGTTGTGGTATTTATTGTGCTATATATTTCGAAGGCTGTGACGAACGAGAAGAAGTCTTACAGGCATTGATCATCCCAAACCGGTGAAGAAAGCACCCGCTAGTATCACCCGCCCTTCTGTGTCAAGACACCATTCCAAACGTTGTTGCCACCGTGAACAACACGGGCTACTACCTCTGTGGCTAACGTAGCCGTAAAACAATGTTGAATGAGCTTAATGAATGATATGTTGTGTCCTCTTCACAAACCTCCCTTTTTAGCTGTCGACATCCATCACACTCAGTGTCCGTGCCAATTTTACATCCCAGAGAAGACCCAGTCATTATATATGTGGTCACAAAACTACGACACAGATATTCTACGGAGCTAGAGGGGATACTGTGTGTGACGCCATTCACGGTAGTTCTGTTTTCCACCTCCATGGTTTTTGTGTTAGGGTCTTTCGTTTGTGTCTCATCTGTTCTCTGGTTTTGTCCTGTTTTTTCACGTAACCAGTGAGTGTATTCGTGCTCGCGTTCCACCTGATATTCGAATAAAACCTGCGTGCTTCGCCAACTGCTGTCTGTTTGCGTCTTGTGTGCCGATTCTTTGTCCGACAAATCGTTTCGGGTGGTTTGATTCGTTTTCGCCCAGATTCGCGTGAGGAACCTGACGTACATGCAGACCTTCTCTCAGATCTTCTTCATCGCCCACACCAAAGTGAGTCTTTGTTCAGTGTAGGGTTTGACGGTAAAGAAGGACGCGTGTGAGACGCGCAGTAAATGCCGCCCTGCCCGGGGTCGCCAAATAAGCCCAGGAACAAGATCTTAAGTTGGATGCTATGTCTGTGTTACTCAATATGGTTCATTGCCCACTAGCGCATGGGGGCTGTTGTAATAATATTTTCCCTCTTTCGCTATATTACTTAATTGTACCGCCCCAAACCACGAACAACCTACATATTATATATGCACAGTATTGGACTTACAAAAATAGGTTTACCAGTATAGTTGGTGTCAAAGTATAGATCGAATTTGAAAAAATCGTAGGCGATACGTACACCATACAGCACACGTATATGCTACCCGTTAACCGTTCAGGGACGCACGTATGTCGACATTATAACGAACAGCTCATGTCCTATCTCTCGAGGATATTACGTAGAGGAACATCGTAATACATCTAGCTTTGCGTGTCGTCCATGTCTTTCGACACGTGTCACTTGACACTTAATTCCAAGGCCAAGCCGTTGATTCGCGTGGCTGTGGTTCAACCGTTCATATTCGATTTGTCCTCTTCCCTACGATTTCCAAATGGGGACACCTTATGTATTACGCTACGAGCTGGTTCCAGCGACACCCAAAATATTCCTTCTTCGCACTTTTGCACGCTGGTTTTTGAGAGTTGGAAAACGAAATTTGGCATGGTTGTGTGTCATGACCATATGAAAAAACTGACCGCTGGTCTTTTTTTATTTTGTTTTTTGGTTCTTGAGATACATTTTTCTGTTTTTTCTGAATTGTTCGGCAACTTTGACCCTCCCTAATTCACGAAAAAAACAAAAACTCAAAAACGACCAGCGGTCAGTTTTTTCATATGGTCATGACGCACAACCATGACAAATTTCGTCTTCCAACTCTCAAAAACCAAAGTGCAAAAATGATTCCCGTGAAAGTACTCGAAAATTGTTCCCGGTTCATGTTAAAGTCTAGTACTTTGGAAGGCGGTGAATATAACAGCCTTGCATGTTTCGCAAAACAAAACAAATGTCACAAACATGTTCCCTTTGTTGATACGATCATGTCAACACTTCTAGTGTCGAATTATTCGACGTATTGGCCGATTTATGGCCTAAATACGAATTAATATGAATTTTAGTATGGGCAGTTTCAACCCCTATACAACAACGCCTCCGCAATTAATACGAAAAATGTCCATATCTCGCGAACTACAACTCGTACGCCAAAAATCTCTTCAGCGATGTGTTCCCCTTGTTCATGCGGGCATGTGGATGTCTTTAGTATCGAAAATATCAACGGATTCCGGTTTTTATTGCCCGAAGGTGGAATCTCACGCTTGTTGCTGGAACCAGCTCGTATGCGAACCAAACACCAAAAAACAAAACTGAGATTTCCACGATAAACTAAGCGACACAAGCGTCCTCGGCGGGGCACTTGGACTCTCAATCAGTAGGTCAATTGCTTTAGTCCGTAAGCAGTGCATGCTATTTCATCAGTTTCCTGGTCGTCGCTTATGCGCCTACTCAGGTATTGAATCTTAATCAATCCCAAAATTGAGGAGGGTCTTCCCTACGAGACACTGACAAAACCCGGGAGTCTCGTTTTTCTTTCTTTCTCTCTCGCCTTTGCTATCTTCCCGAAGCGCATTTTGATGTGTATCCATGGTATAACATGGTGTGTAACTTAGATGTAGTACATATCAACGAGCAGCGTATACTGGCGCGCTTAATGAGTACATATCAGACGATGCCATGGAATACTACTGCTGCTACTGCAACGGCTACAGATACTACTACTGATACTGCTTATGTTGCTACGGCTGCCGCTGCTGCTGCAGTTCGCATGGAATACTCCCGTAATCGTGACATATATGATGCTACATGCCTTACACCAGGAGCTTCGGCCCAATTATGGGTGATATAACGGTGTACCTGGTCAGTTTGTAATGATGCGCCTCACTTGAGAGGAGCTATTTTCTTCGCCCAAACAAGTGTGTTTTAGAACAATCGAAGTCCAACCCGGACAGCAATCGCATGCCCTACATTATAACACGACACTCCTGCTGTTACGCAAGACACAAATACTGGCCTTTCATCGTTCATACGGTTATGATTGCTTCATTAGACTTTTTTCAGACAGTAACACATATAATTAATGCTACCCGCATCATTGCACGCACCGCCTCTTCAAGAATGTTTGGTGGCTTTGCAAAAGCCATCAGAGTTACTATGCGCGTATCGATAGCAATATATATTTCCGTCTGTACCCCCAGAGATTTGAGATAATCTACAGTACACGTGAGACGAAATCTAGGAAAACACAATACTTGCCCCTTGCCGCCATGGCAAAAGCATGCTCACCGTTGGGAGGAGGGGGTGGAAGAGTGCCGCGTATGTGACTCCGCATCAAAATTGCTATATATCGGGAGATCTTTACGTAAGGCACGGGTAATATAATGCCATGAGCAAAACAACACAGGCCAGGTGTCAGAATAATACCTGAGCTCGTGGTCTACTTCCTTGACCGCGCATGCCTCTACTGTGCTGGCGTCTTGTACGCCGACAGAACATCAGCATCTTCAAGGAGGGTCTACCGTCCAGCGACGCTATGAAGCAGATGGCCGAGTACGGGGACACCTCTGCCCTGGCGGTAAGCAAACTGACCTTTTCAGCAAGCTGTGCGCGTAAATCGGCGAGCTGTACCATGTCCCCATGTCCTACTCTTGGTCTATAGCAGAAAAGATTTGTGAAACCAGACATTGTTGGGTGGCTCCTCAGGTGAGAAGTTCTATCAGCCCGACCAACAATCGACCCAAAGAATGTTACCCCTGTCGAAGATCACGTTGATACGGGTATATAGAGGTAGAACGCCGTATTGCCGGGCACTCCTCGTACAGAGAGCTTTGTATCTGCCTTACGAGTATCTCAGATACCGGCACGAAGCACGTCAGGGGATTTGATCGACCAGACAGAGCTTTGCTTGCATCATAGGCAAGACCCGTTTGACGTGTTGGGTGGATTATTTCAAAGGGATGCTGAATCCTCCTAAGACTTCGACTTGCTTGGATGTGGCTAGCTTTGCCCGGGGCGTTTCACGCACCAGGTATCCATCACGTTAGCGCGGCGGCAGGCACAATGCTGGACTGTCGTTGGCACGACTGTTTCAATTCCTGCACCTTCGCTTGTCCTTGTTGGTTTGACAGGCGTTCGCCGGTTCTGACCACAGCCTCGCTCTGAACGTGTGCGGGTACGTGACCGGGTCAGACGTCCATCTGCCCGGAGCAACGGAGTGGTATACCTTGAAGGTCGACAACGAACTATGCGACGACGGCATGGTCATCTCGATGGCCAGCATGTTCGGTGCGTTCCTCAATAACTTGCCAACCTCGCTCGCGATGTTATTTTGATTTGGCACGAAAGAGTGTTTTTACGGATGGGCGGAATGCCCCGTAAGCCACATAACTAAAAAAGAACATTCCGATTGATAATACCGAACTTGGAGCGGCTTGTGGTTGAGGGCCTATGTTTTAGTTTGATTTCATAAAATATTTTAACATGCGTTGCTACGAGAGTAAAATCAATTAATACCTTCCCTACAGCTATGGTTCCTCTTATTTTGTCGTCACACCTAGGACGTATTGAACTCACACTCATGTGTGTACTCGGTGTCTCGTTAGTTGAAGCGATGACCGTATACCGTTGTTTCTCTGAGGCGGCGGCGTGTGTATGGCAGTGTCAGGTGAGTCCGGCTTACCAAATACTTGGTATGGCCTTCAATGCACAATGAGAGACTTGCCGACGATCTCCCCGCACTAGCAACTAATTAATCCTTCGCGCGTCCCTCCCGACCCACCACGCACCCCCTGTACAGCATCTCTCTCACCCACCCGCCTACACATAATGCTTTTCGTGCCGTTGTATTCCCACACCACGGTTGTGCGTGCTGTGCCTGCCCATGCACCAGTCAACACCAACGACGCGTTTGTTGGGTTCGATTCCGAAACTCTGAAGACCGGAGGGTCGTCGAAGCTTTTCCCTATTGCATGGGACGCCGGTGAGAGCCTTACGCAGTCGTTTTTCTGCTTTGTTTCATGCACTATCTGCTCGCGGAGGGTTACTATCACACAAAGGCGGAGTACAAATACCTCCCAAAATTTGCAACTCGTTGATGGGTGTTTTTAGGTTTTGGTTCCCCTGGTAATCTTTTTGAGTGGAGGTCGTTGAAGCGCACATTGCACATTGTCAGATGAAATATACTGCATACATGATACACGCCTGGTCCCGAGTACAACCAAACTACCACGCATGTGTAGACAGCTCGTGAAATAATGTACGATGCGATGCCATATTTGGGTCACAGCCATGTGGTGTTTGCGATTGGTTTCGCACATTGTTTTTGTTTTCCCCCATCTCATTCATTATCTTCGCACTTCCGTCTTTCTCCCTCCCTAGTCGTAACTCAGATCCGGGGTCACAAAGTAGGCTCCTCTCCCTCCTCCCCCACTACGGTTCTTGCCTTGCATTTTTATCGGCAGAATATTTCAGCACTTTCTCGTTAACTTTCGTCGAATTTTGCTTACCCACGCTGTGAACTAAGAACCTTCAACTACTTTCCACCGACCGAGACACGTGATTTAGGCACGGAGACTGATGACATCATGCGGTACTTATATTCTTGCATTGAAAAACGTGATGAGGAGGTTTATCGCAAAGGTGGGCTAAACGTGCCCGTGCCGTCGGTGCCTAACGGAACCGATATTGTATGCTGCTGCTGCTGCACGAGAAACGCAGGAACTGAGGTCAACAACGAGCTTTGCACTCACATCCCTGGCCCAGCGTGCGCCGGCACACCTGACAACCAAGGGGCTGGACCGGGAGAGGGATACGTCCACGTCCACCGCGGCATTCACTATGTCGGAGACCTGGACCAAGCCACTTTCGCATGGATCAACCCTGTTGCTGAGGTGTTTATCTCCAGGCCAATTCAGATATAATACCTACGCTCATCGACAAGCTGTATCACCAATATCGGCAATCTTGAGCGTTATGTGCCTTGAATCGCTGGAATGGAAATGGCCACATGAATGGCATACGACCATCAACTGATACCAGCCAAGGTTTGGATGTCGCATTGTATCGGTATTTCATTAACGATCGTAGACACGCCGGATTATCAATCTCAGCCCTTCTACCAGTGTACTCCCGCTGGGATATGTCGAGCTCGCCCGGGCCTTCAGTAGCGCGTTCAGTAGCGAACATGTGGTGGCCCCACTCAATGGCAGCCCTAGAACGTGTGCACGCGTTCGCTAGGCCAGATAATTGATTCCATTTCCACAAAAATAAAATAGCAAGTAGATACTCGTACGTATTTATATGTGCAATGCCTTTGAATATAAATCGGCATTGGCCACTTGGGCCATGGTGAGCTGCATGGTGGGTTGCGTTTGGAGTCACCAGTAGGGGCGGCTACATAACCAATTGGTTAGTGCCCAGTTGTATACCCCGAACCCTCAAGGGTACTGTAGGAAATTTGCTTGTACGACGGTGTTCAGTATTATATGGTTGCGACAGTCGTTGCCTTTGGGGTAAGTCGACAGTACCTTTTCTACGGCGGCATCTACGTCGTACAAAGGACGATTAAAAATCGACACGCGCAATATGTTTTGCATGAGTTAGCGCCAACCCGGTGTTATACCCGGGGACCTCAGACCGAGTTTTTGGTCTGCCTTTACAGTGGTATTTAGCAGTATGCTGTGTGGACAGCGGTTGTGTTTCTCGAGGTTACCATAATAGAGGCAGACAGCAGGAATGTCATATCCACGTTGTGTATCGGGGAAGTCATATTGACCTCTCACGAGAGACATGCATTGTGTAGGCGACATCTACTGAGGGGGCACTCCCGTTGCGTACTGGTACGAAACAGGGCACACGCGTTCCCCCTTTTAGACATTTCTCTTGCAACAACTCTAGTTCTAACTTCGTAAAGACTTGTGCAATGGCTTACAGAGTAACATGGCAACAAGGAAAGCCTGGACTGGCACCGGCGTAGACTGTTTGCATGAAAGACCAAGCACATATGGGAATAGCGAATCCGGTACAGCCGCTGGTGCTGGTGCTGGTGCTAGCCTTGATGGTCACCGGGTACGGTGGCTACAAATATAACCTCTCTTGGCAGTCGTTGTGTTGCTCAGTGATGACAGGTTGCAGTTACGCAGCAGGAAACCGTCCATGTCGGTAAGTAAGGCTAGCGGATAGGAATGCGTACATTGTACGTCATCTATACATGTTTTATGTCGTATATATACATGTTTACTGGCCTCCGGCGTTGTGTTTCCCACCTACGGTGATTTGATGGGATGCGGCTAGGGTGGGTTGTCCGCGGGTCGATAAAATATATGATGCGTTATAATATACTGATCGATAAAACAGTTCACTGGGTGATGTTTCGGTGCATGTTACTGGCCTAACCCAAGCTGCTTCGTGTTTACAACGCAAACACCTGCACATCATGTGCAGGGATCGTCAGGGCGCTACTGTTCAGCTCGTACGCAGTCTATATACGATATGGTTCTAGCATATTGCCGCAATTGCTTTCTGCCTCGAAGGCCGCATGAAATAGCAACTTGAATGTCACATATGTCATTTGTTGTGATCGAATCGCTTCCAGACGCCCCATGGTATCTACAACGTTTCAGGGAAACATTTCGAAAAAATGACTACGTAGGACGACCATTCAGTCGTAGTTAAGGCCCCAATTTGTTTTTGTTTGCTGGAACTTATTACTATTAATACTAAATTACGGTGCGATGCCGGAATATCTTTCTCGTTTACCCCACGAAGCTAAACACATCCACGCCATTTCAATATATACGGCCATGGACTTTTACGCATGTGTTGCTGTATGCCCCCGCTTAATCGTTTACGGCTTTTTGTTCTTTCATCACCGGACATTTTCGGATCCCTCTAGAACACAAATCCCTTAAACTATGAAAATAAGTGAAAGCCCAGGCAAACGTTTATCGAAAAAACAAATATAGCCATCCGGTACCGCGTCGGCAGGGTCTCCCAGTACTTATTCGACATATTTTTCAATTCTTTTGTTTGTCCCCCTTAAACAGTGCGGATTTTAGATCTGTAAAACGATTTGTGTGGAAAGCTTGAAACCGCCAGTAATGGTGGGAACAATATATAGCATATATATAGCATATATATACATATATTCCACTGGATATGCAAAGCGTCCTACGTTAGACGCCATGAACGACGGCAATGGCCGAAAACGACTAGTTCATACAATACTAATCGTCCGGTGGTCTCTTCCGGTGCTCGGTCTAATGTATGTTTTTGTAGTGTTTAGAAGCTCTTCTTCGTGACGTGGAATCACGGGCGGTTTTTTACAGCAACGCATGTTCTAAAAATGTAAAAGAAATGGAAAATACTCCGAATTATGTCCCGGCGGTTCTGACGCGGGTGGCTGTATCTTAAAATATTTTCGCGTACCCCACCCCCCTTGAGGTGCCCTCAGCAACGTCGCCAATACGAGCGCTATAGCTGGATGCCCAGCATGTTAATAACCGCATTCGAAATAATACATCGAGGGCTATCACTAATATATTTCGATTCGGCTCAACTCATCGGCGTGTGTGAGATATCTAGCAAAGGCCGCAAGGAACCTTCTTCGTCTCTGATGAAAGCAACATAAGTACGTGCATCGTGAAAACACTATACCAGTGTCAAAAGATCGATCTAGCAGTGTCCCCGATGCCGAGCTTTGAAATTATACAGCCCTGGTAACACCTACCGACGAACCCCTCACGATACCCCCTGCGCCCTTTTTGTTGGTGATCCAGGCGTATGAAACCCTATTTGAATCAATTCGATCCAATGCGATACGAAACCGAGGGCGGGTTCAAAAGAGACACGTTTCCGACGGGCGTGCGCTGACAGTAAAACATCGCCTCTCCCGAGCGGAAACCCTACAACCCCTGACCCGAAAAAGCCCTCAAAACGGGCGATAAACGCTAGGTGCGCCGCTTTCGTAAGGGGTTTACACTTCTAAACTTGCCGACCAACACTTACCCATCTCACACTATTATTTGTGGCTGGCAATATCTTGGAAATATCCTACCAGATGATAAGTGAACCCAACTGTCTTGGGTCGCTAAGCAAACCAATCGAGTGTATATGATGCCAGGAATTACCTCCAACCAACGCAGATTCGGACCCGAATATCGTATAATATATGCAATGGTCCACCTAAGCCGATCGCTGTGCACCCAACGGACGCCTGCGAGCGAACACCACAATATGGCCTTTCGACCGGCTGAGGTTTAGATCTGACGGAGATTGCAGGTTGAGACTACTGTAGTGACCCCGATCTTCTCCAGGTTTCTTATCATATCGTCATAGCCGATCAGCATATCTGAGATGGTCGAACCGTTTGCCGAAGCTACTCTTGATGCAGTAGCGAAATATGTGCTACCCCCAAGACGCCACTCACCTGCAGTCTAGGGTGACGCGAGCACCCAGAAACCACAGCCGCCTTCAAAGTAGCGTGGGATACTACGCGGAAGGATGCCAAGCTGTTGATGCGCATTGAGAGGGGGAAAAGCCGCACGAAGGGTGCTGAGGGCGGCGTGCGCAAATCTTCGAGCAGTGCTTGGTGCAGGATTACACGCCTACCTTGAAGAGCGTACCTTGCTGAAACGGATACAATCTACACAGACAGCGACCATCGGGGTTTATACAAGAATTTGCAGGGAACGGTGGGGTTGGGAGGTCGAATGGCGAGAAGCGAGCCGTTCGTCATGAACGAGGATAGCACACCTCTATTGCAGAAGGTACACACTCCTGAACGGTCGGTGGAGTTTTTCGGTACCCTCTTGACCATGAAATAGTCTAATCATGACCCGACCATCAACGTGATATTCCACAGCGGCCGTTAGCACCATCGCTGAGATATGAACCGACCATGGATTGCGTGGCGGCGGTAGTCCGGAGTAAGCCAACCCGTAAAACCGTGATACCAGACTCCCTTCCGGCCGAGTTACTGAAGCTCTATCACCCCGAATGAACTCGGTATTGTCACAGCATACTTGACAATGTCTGGAGAACGGTCACGCACCCCAGCAATGGAAAGAGGCGATCAGTAAGGTCCTTCAAATAAAGATTGACCACTCAGATTGAAACAAAGTTAACGAACAATTTCGGTTGTTGCTCAATGAAGAAAAGCTTTGCTAAACGAGTTAGCGTCCCGCCCCAGCAACTACAGCAAGATCGGAGGAATAGTCACCAATTAGCAGTGCACCTTTTGCCCAGCATGATCAACAGGCGATATGATGCTTGTCGTGCGTCCACGGCAATTACTCGAAAGAGCAACCAACCCCCGCCTGTACGTGGGTTTCATGAACCTGCAGAGCGGCGATTACTCCATCGAACGAGAGCTGTTGTGGGTGGTGCTCGCACGCATCGGCGGACCCAAGTCTATGTTGTCCGATATCCACAAGTTTCACGAGAGCATGTGAGCTCGCGTGCGTACGGATGACCCGTGAGCACTAAGAATGATTCGATGTCACTCAGAGACGGCGGCAAGCATGTCTGCAGTCACTGTTTCCATTCAATGTCCGTATTGGCTTATGTTACACAACCCGCGCAGGTTTTGCTCCAGTGAGAACCGAAACATTTTGAAGGACTCGGTTCACCAACAGGGGGATCTCGGGGGGGGACGTCGCGAAGGTCGACTCAACTAGGCTGTGTACGGCGGGCAGTATGGGATACACTGTATGCTAATGATGCAGACATTGTGTGCAAGTCGACGGAAGGCCTTGCGAATATGATGGCTGTTATTGTGAAACTTTTCGTTGGCAGAATGCCACACCGTCTCCGACGGGATAGCGGAAATCACCCATGCTGCTGACAACACCGAAGCAAACACTCCGGACCTCACCACCTGTCCTCGAACGCGGGCGCGAACTATATAGACACACGGTGCATATGTTGTACATGGGCGGTCTTTTCGTCCCAAGTGCTGACAGTATGTAAGATATCAAACGACGGATTATTATTCATCCTGGAGAACTACCAGATCCTTGTTCGGTGACAAAACTACGGCACAGAGACTCTACGTTGCAATGGAGAGAGTAGAGCAGACAGTGCCATGCCGTATACGACAGAAACGACCTACCCTGCTAGCAATCCCGCTGCGTGAAAGCGAAACCGAAAGAAACTAATAACTTAGAAAAAAACAAACTAAATAATAAGGATACACCAACAAAAACAGACAAACCAATCAGCGAACCAACGAATCATACAAACGAACTAAAACGATAATGAAAGACAATAATATAAAGTGTCGTGCTTCACCGATCTTCTACACGATTTTATTTTATAACGGAAGTAGATGGAAGCTTCCGTGAAGCTTCCAAGCTTCCATGGAAGCTTCCACAAATCTCATGGAAGCGTCGGACAACTCCCATGAAAGCGTCGGTTCACTTCCAGGGAAGTAGCGGAAGCTTTCATGGAAGCATGGAAGTACATGGAAGATTCCATGGAAGCTTCTGTGGAAGCTTCCACCAATTTCATGGCAATGGCGAAGCTTCCACGGAAGCACTGGAAACTTCCACGAAAAGTCTTGACTACTTCCCCGGAAGCTGTCGCTATGGCCGTTTAAGCTGCTGGCATGGAAGCTTCCGGCTACTTCCATGGAAGCTGTATTTATCACTTCCATGGAAAATTCCATAACCTACTCCTATGGAAGTAGTTTTGTTTCCACGTAAGAAGTGAAATAGTTAGTTGTAGTATAGCTTGTGGAAGCTTCCACGACTTATGTAGAAGCTTTCGGAAGCTTCCACAACTTCCATGGAAGCTTGTGAGAGCTTTCACGACTTTCATGGAAGGTTTGGGGGGCTTTTGAAAGCTTTAGTGTATGCTCGTGGGAGCTTTCACGACTTTCATGGAAGGTTGGGGGGGGGGTCAAAGTGTTTATGGAAGCTTGATGGAGCAGTTCGAGGCGTTGATGGCCGAGAAGGTTTGTATAATCTTCGGAGGCAGAATGCGTCATTACGAACAACCTTAATAGGACAGGAAACCGCTTTTTTTGCAACTTTTGCTTTTGATTGCGACTCGGCGTCTACAGAATCGTCCGAGCTTGAGCTAACGAGTGCGTATAGGTTCGCAAACGGAGTGTTTTTGCCCGCGGAGTGTCCATACTCATGTTGGTGTCGTACAGGTGAGTATTTGCTAATGCGAAAGGTGACCCGTGCTACGAAAGGGGTAGAACGTTTTGGCGGAAACGTTTTATATGTATGAATGGGACCGCCTTAGTCCGAAATCGTAACAATTTCGACATTCTTGGGTTGTAATAATTTCCATTTTATACTCAGGCCGTCGTACTGTTCACCAGAAATATAGTTTTTGATGTTACTCAAAAATCAGTTTTCGACGTACTGTAAGTATAGAGATCCTCAAGTGACCACTCTCAAAAGGAAAAAACATGGTGCAACCACCTCTACCCTAGCATGCATCAGGTACAAAGCGGGGAAACGGAGGCATACAACGTTCTATCGTTGACCTGGAAATTGGATGCTTGAGTGGAATGCTCACGTTCTTGTTGCTATTCTGATTGACTCGGATTGCGAGAGGTGTAGGTGATACAAGCATGCATGAAGCATGAAGTCGGAGCCAATGGCGATGAATGTAACCGTGCAAACTCGCCTTGCTTCGGTTGTTGTTAAATCCCTATCGGCCTTGTGCAATTAAGCACGGACGGGTCAATTGTCAATCGTTTCCCCGCCCTGAACGGAAGGAGCGACAGCACGTCGTAGAGTTCCCATTGGCTGTAGTCAAAAATATCCTTTACACGGCAGGGTATTCAAAGCTCATGGATGCAAACACGCTCCCGACGCCATCCCTACAGCCCCCCCCCTCAACCCCTTAGCGCCACACCACACCCCCACCCCGCCCCAAACATCCCCCGAGCGGTGTAAGTATTGTCTACATTATTGGTGAAAACGCATTGTACCTGTATTGCTGACTATGGAGGTGGCCACCACATGAACAACATATACTTAATTCGTAGATTTCCTCTATGTAAAAGTCGCCTTCACAGTCGGTTCTTAGTGGGATGCAGCTCAACCTTCATCCGACTGGCCCAACATCTCACGGCGGTTCGTGCTAGTTGCAGGTAGTGTCTGCCTGGTCTATGAAAAACCGACGTACCCCGCACCGGCATTGTATGGATAGTAGGAGGTAAACAGTACTATATCTCCGCCCATGTATGACATGAGAACCCCCCGCCCCCCACGACATGCGGACGTGTACTTTCTACAGAAGGCGCACGATATCGGTCTTATCACCTACGTCAGTGAGGCCCCCATGATGCATGCACGTTCACGAAGGGGGCCAACGTCAGGCACAGCAGTACACTCCACGATCATGAGTATTTACACGCGCCCACCGATTCTTCACGTGATGGAAGCTTCCGTGGAAGCTTCAGTGGGAGCGGCCGAAGCTCCCATGGAAACTTCCATCTACTTCCATAAAAAACAATTAATGTACCAGACCCTGCTTCCCCCGGGTGAAATGTGACAGACTATATAAAATGAAACGAAATGGAATGGAAACAACGTAAACAGAGGAAAACAAGAATACAAAATATATATTAGAACGAAAGGAAAGGAAAGGATGCGTAGGCAACTGAAGCATCCCAAAAGCCCCCTGCAGGCAGCAGCCAGGTTCTACCAACTGTAGTAGCCAGTCTGGTAAAGTGCCACCCTGTCTTCCGTGTCATTCCTCCTTTCGTCAGCTGCGGTTCCCCTACGAACCACCCGCATCCCCATGTACATTCCTTTGGGCGCCACCCAAACAGCGGGTATACGGCACTTCCTACTCAATTCCGCCTTGTCTAGGTGCCAAACACGACAGACAAGAAAAATAGGAAAAAGCAAACTAAACATAACTGAATACGTATATACGTGGTTGAACAATGGAAGAAACCTAAGGAACTACGGAAGGACATTAAACAAAGGAAAAAAGCGACCACGACAAAACAAAATATATCATGCGAGGGATCGTAGCATCGCTGTCGTCCCCCCCCCGGAGGAGTTGCGACAGTCAATACACCAAGCAAATATAACGAAAGCAAACCAAGAAGAACCCGCAAAGCAAAATACCGGTCTCGCCATCCACTAAGGCAGGAAACACATCTCCCGTATGGCAGGGATGATAACGATAGGAAAAAATAGTCTGGAAACAAAACTAAATGGCAATAGCCAAAACTAGCAGGGCTTGTCATGGGCCGTTTCTCCGGGCCGGGCCGGGTCGGGCCGTCAACGTTTCGAAATGCGAAGGGCTGGGCCGGGCCGCGGCCCATACGTAGACATTTGGATGGGCCGGGCCGGGCCACAGCCCATCCTTTCGATATTTGATAGGCCGGGCCGGGCCGCGGCCCATGAGATATGGGCTCTACATGGGCCGCTCTTCCCGGCCCATGAAACGGCCCATGTGTTTTAACGGGCCCGCCCGGGCCGAGACCTTTGATATGTGGCGTAATACTGCAACAGCTACGACGTTTTGGGTGTCCTTGGGTTTCTATCCGGCAAAACGCAGATACGCACGTACGATGCGTCTATGGCAAATCGCCTCGGGTACTATATTTCCTTGTTCAAATGTCGAACGAAAACCTTGGCACCGTAGTGGGTGTACGGACTACACTTATCGCCTTCTCCGCGACGCAGGCAGCATGATGCTGGTGCCCTGTTTCGTCCCGCGGCAGCGGAATGTATCGCAGCAGTAATAGCACCGGCTGTAGCAGCAGCATGTACTATTGCCGCAGTACCGGGTGTTGCAGCAGCAAGTTGTATCGCAGCAGTAGTACCGGGTGTTGCAGCAGCACGTGCTGGTGCTGTTGCTGCTGCTGCGAATGTTGTACAGCAGCACGAGGAGGTGGTGATCTACAGTCGAGACGAACACCGTTGGACAAAGTTATTGATGGAGCAGAATTGTGTGAGTAGTGGGCACTGGTTAGGCGTGTCTCATGGGCCTAAAACAGCTGTCCCTCCAATCCTGACGGGAAAACACTGAAAAACAACGAAAAATCAACAATATATTGTAACACAATCACGTCAGCGTACACTCATGCACCTTGTAGTACGGGACGAGACATGGGCCGGGCCATGGGGCGGCCCGTCAAATTCACTAGCCGGCCCATCAAATGTTTCGGGCCGGCCCATAAAGAGCCCGTGTCTCGTGGCCCTTGCTGCCATGTGATGGGTCGGGCCGGGCCGGGCCGAGACTTCTTGAAAAACGATTGGCCGGGCCGGCCGGTCCGATAATATTTGAAGTGTGATGGGCTGGGCCAAGCCGCTGCCCACCCTCTGAAAAAATGGTGGGCCGGGTCGGGCGGCGGCCCATACTCTGAAAATTTGACGGGCCGGGCCGGGCCGCGGCCAACCAAACTGACATTTGTATGGGCCGGGCCGGGTCGGTCGGGCTGCGGCCCATCATATAGAATATTGATGCGCCGGCCCGGCCCGGCCCAACCCCGGGCCGGCCCATCAGCGTTGGCCCATTACAAACCCTGAAAAATAGGTATACCTACGCCTTTTGAGCCATTTATAGATACACGGCGCAACCAAACTGAGGCGTAGCGGCGGAATAGTAAACGGCGTCAATCACATAACATGGCAATTCACCACTCTACACTCTATTAATAGTATAATACTGGTAGTACACAAGCGTACCGCCACTACTACTGCTGTAGGGCAGCATAATACCGCGAAACAATCTGAGCTTCACGAAGAAATATAAGAACATCGTATATGTGGATTGGTATTAAATTGAGAAGGATTGGTCGGGCGTCCAGTTTGGTACCTAATGTAATTTGCCAAAAAGTGATCGTTCGAGCCATTTATAGGTATACTTGCAGTCAGACATAGGTGACGGGGAGTTGAATGGCTGATAATAGGTGTACCTTGGCCTTTTGAGCCATTTCTAGGTGCGATCGAGCGCAGGCGCAATATCAGGCGGGGCCAGGAAGCCTTCTCCCGGGTGCAATGCGCCGTGTGCCTATAGATGGCTAAAAAGGCGTAGGTATACCTATTTGTGGCTATAGTGTACAAACTGAGACATAACGGGGCCGCGTTCGAAGGCCTTGTTCCTTGCTACCTTGTCGGCTGTCCCCTCGCTGCTCTCGTCAACCGCGGTTTCCTTATGACTGCCCCCCCCCCCCCCCGTGTTGGAAACACTATTTAGTGTGGTGCGCCGGCAAAATAACTGAAAGACACCAGACCCTCAACGAGTACTAGGATTGGGAAGTCCCAGTAACTTGAACATTTCCCACTACAAACATGAACAAAAACAAGCTGGAGATAGTCTCGGAAGAGATTCAGAGAAAAACGGTGAGGAAGTGTAGGTGGAGTAAGAAAGACTGGAAGGGTAAAGTACTAGTAGTGCTGGTATTCGGAGTTCCTAGTGACATGACGAGAATAGAGTTCAAGAGGAAGTGCGACGAAGTAGGACTATACTGCTTTGCATTAGGACAAGTAGAAAGGGAGGGAGAGCATTTTCGAGTCACACTTAAACCGAAAGCGAGCATGGAGTGGCAGAGATTAGAGACAGAACAAGTGTCGGCATGGGTTAGAAGACTAGGGTGGAGGGTATGTATAGCTAATGGAATAGCGAATCTAAGACGTAGTCCTAGGGTGAACGAAGGTAAGGGGAGGCAGGAAACCGTATCTGGCCCAAAGGGAATGTGAGAGAAACACAGTGGCGTAGAGCAAGACAAAACCAGAAACGGAAACAGTAAGAAAGCTCAAAGAAAAGAACACAGAAGTAGCAACGAAGGAGAAAAAACGAAAGACAAGAGTCGAGCGAACAATGAAACGAAGAAGAAGCTGAGAATAGGGTCATGGAACGTATGTGGATTCGCCACGGAAGAGCGCAAGAGGATAGAAATAGCCGAACAAGTAAGTGAGCGCGATTTAGACATAGTGGGAATTCAAGAGTCGTGGGAAAAAGAGGGGGGCGAAATAGGATGCACAATTGGAGAGTACGCATGGATAGGGAAAAAGAGAAAGGGACAGAACAAGAAGAATAGGGGGGCGGGGGGAGTAGGGTTCCTAGTAAAAGAATACCTGTGTGACATAATAGAAGTGATCAAAGACACGAAATTCGATGAAAGCATCTGGATAAAGATACCAGGGGAGAGGGGAGCGAAAGATTATTTCTTAGGAAACATCTATATGCCCCCAGAGTCGAAGAGTACGGTCAAAGATATACAGAAGAAGTTCGGAGAAATAGCAGTAGATGTACAAAAATATAAAAGACAAGGAGAAGTAGTACTAGTCGGAGATTTTAACTCAAGAATTGGGAAGGCAAGCAACCCGAACGAGAACATTGGACAGTATGGGGAAGTAACAAAGAATAAGAACGGGGAAGAGATGCTGAAATTCCTTAAGAACAATGAGATGAAGACTCTGAACGGTAGAGCAAACAAGCCAGAGCCAGAATGGACTAGACAGTGCATACAAAAGGGAGAAAGCTCCGTTCTTGACTTTATAGTGGTAGAAAACGGAAGTAGTAAGGAAACTGAAGTACATGTATGCGCAGCGGACGTAGGAACTACGGATCACTGCCTAATATGGACAGACAGCCAGCAGACGAGAGTTATCAAAAATAGGCGCGGTAGGAAATTGTACAGATGGCGAATAGATAAACTAGAAGTAAAGGAAAAACGGGAAGAGTTCCAAGAAGAGATGACTAAAAATGCAGAGCATTTTTCCGATCTGCTGGAAAGCATAGGTACGACAAAGAACAATATAGAGAGAGATAATGCAGGAGCGAGGATAATAGAAGGATGGGAGAAATTGGTCAAGACCACAGCAAGTAAAGTAATAGGGAATAAGTTGATACTATGCAATAGATCAGTAAAATGGTGGGATGAAGAAGTAAAAGAGGCTATAGGAGTAAGGAGAAATGCACACGCAAGATACACATCGAGCAAAACTACGTCAGGATGGGAGGAGTATGGTATTGCTAGAAATAAAGTAAAAAAGGTGGTTGAGAAGAAGAAGAAAGGGGTATGGAAAGACGTAGTTACTAAAACTTATGTATTCTTTGATGGCGGGATGAAGCAGATGTGGGTAGGGATAAAAGGGATACTAGGCAAACAAGCAGGAGAGGCAGATACGGGGATACCTACATTAGGAGCACAGAACGGTAAAATGGTTAGTAGTTCGAAGTGGAAAAGGGAAGTACTTGTAGAGCATTACCGCAAGCTAGGGACGCCCACAACCAACGAAACGTTCCACAAAGAATTTGATAAAGGTATCAACGCGTGGGCGGAGGCGAACGTAGATGCATCAGAAAGGGAAGGCAGTGGTTCAGAAGGATTACAGGGAGACTTCACAAGAGAAGAAGTTAAGAAGTGTGTAGCTAAACTTAGGAATAGAAAGGCAGCAGGGGCAGACCAAATAGTTAATGAATTTATGAAGTACGGGGGAAAAGGAATGCTTACCATGATGGTTAAGTTGTATAACTGGATATGGAAAAACGAGTACGCACCTAAGAGATGGAGAGAAGGAGTAGTAGTAAACTTGTTTAAGAAAGGAGACAAGGCTGACCCGGGTAACTATAGGGGAATAACGCTACTAAGCACTGTAGGTAAAACGTTCTGTAAGATTTTGAACGATAGAATGGGAACAATGATGGAGAAGGAAGAAAAGATTAGCGAAGGGCAAGCAGGATTTAGGCCAAACCGTAGCTGCGTCGACCATGTGTACACATTAGGTAAGATAATCCAAGGCAGGAAAGACGCGGGGCTAACAACGTACTGTTTCTTTTTAGATGTACAGAAGGCCTACGATACAGTATGGAGAAATGGGCTGTGGAAAAAGTTGTGGGAAATAGGGATAAGAGGAAAGATGTGGAGAATGATGAAGAAGATGACGGAATGTGCGAGAAGTGCTGTGATGTTGGACGGGGAAATATCGAAGTACGTTGATATCCTACAGGGAGTTGCCCAGGGATGTACGCTATCACCTAACCTATTCAAGGTATACATTAATGACATGATAGTAGCAGTAGAAGCAGCATCGCAGGGAGTCACGGTGGGGGAAGATACGGTGTCGGGATTGATGTTTGCTGATGATTTCGTTTGCATATCAGAAACACCCGAAGGACTGCAGAAACAAATAGAGAAGGCAATCGAGTACACCAGGAAGTGGAGAGTGACGGCGAACGTAAAAAAGTGCGCAGTAGTTGTATGTAACGAAGATAAGGAGAGTCCGGTAACTTGTAAGTGGAAGTGGGGAGAAGATGAATTACCGATCGTAGACCAGTATACGTACCTTGGCGTAGAAATCTCAAAAGATTGCTCTTGGGATGCACACATAAATAAAATAATAGGCAAGGGTAAGGCACACGTAGGCAAGATGGAAGCAGTCCTAACAGACTCGCACCTTGACACTAGAATTAAGAGATGTATACTGATGAATGTGATTGTACCAAAGCTAGAATATGCAGGAGAAGTATGGGAAGGGAACGCGAAGCTCGTAAAACAGCTGGAAACAGTACAGATGACAGCAGCTAAAAAAGTACTAGGATGCTCAAGTACGACGAGTAATACAGTATTGAGAGCAGAACTGGGAATGTACCCACTTAAGACAAATAGAGACGTGCGTAAGTTGAAATGGCAATATAAAGTAAAGAACATGCCAAATAAGAGGTTGCCAGCCATAGCCGATAAAGCTGTATGGGAGAAAGTAACCAAAGGGCGAGCTGGAATAAGGTGGGATAGCGTAGTCGAGAAAGTATGGAAGGAAATAGGAAACCAAAAAGAGACGCTGGCCATAGAGAAATTTAGCGGATACAAGACAGAAGTGAAAGAAAGGATAGAAAGAAGGGAAAGGCTAGCACTGAGAAAGAAGGTGGAAGGGCAAGAACACTTAGAGATGTACGGGGGGTTGAGAGAAGGAATAGGAATGAAAAGGTATCTGCACGGCCCAATGGACTTCGCGAAAAAGCTGAAACTGCGATTTCGTGTAGGGGACCTGGACCTGCCAGAAAGAAGAAGGAGGTATACCAGTAGCCGGGAGGAGGAGGAAGTAGAGGCACAGATGTGCCCATGTGGCAAAGCCATAGAGAGTAGAGTTCACATAGTGGGAGAATGTGAAAGGTACAAGGAGGAAAGGGATGTGCTAGAGGAGGAGATGAGGAAAATAGACGAGTGTGACATGGAGCAGTTTGGTACACTAAATAGTAGCGAGAAAACGATCGCTATCTTAGGAGATAGATGGTGGCCACAGGCGGCGAAGCAGGAAGGGGATAAGATTAGCAAAAGGTTTCTTTGTAATATATGGAAACAACGTAATGAGCGCCCAAGTGTTGGAGGTGTCTCTATTAGGAGTAGGAACGGTGCTCCGTCTCGAAAGGGATGCGTGGTCAATGGTCAAATGACTAAGGCAAGCAACAAATGAGTACGCCCCCCCCCCCCCCCCCCTTCCTATATACTTGTACATCACCCACAACGGAAGCGTTTCGCTGCCTACTCCGGCCCGCCCCACCCTTGTGCCAACTCATCATGGACCGTTCAGCTGCTTCGAGACCCCCCCTGTACCACGTTCCCACCTTATTAGTTGCAACGGTCCACACTGCAATATCTATCTCCAAACACCAACGGGGAATGTGCCGTGGACCCATCAGTGGCTCAAAACACCTTGATTGAGCTCTCCAACAAATCTATCATTTCTTCCAAGTCTTTAGCTGTCCGTAATTGTTATCCATAAACCTCCAATTGAGAAAATCTAAAGTATAAAGGACGGTTTAATGTGAAGAACACAATCACACATTTATTGGTACACGGCGTGTTGCACGCTGAAAAGCGCTTCCAGGGCCCTTAGGTGATTGGCCAACGGTCCGCATTACGTCGAAAAATCTTCGCCGAAAGCATATTAATCTTTATATACATACCTGGTATTGCACGGTTGTACATGTAACAGCCGATTTTACTAATTGAGAATTGCCTTTCCGATGAGATTGAAAGTAGAAAATATTGGGTTTTTAATTGTGAGAGATGTACACCCCTCACAGTCAAAATTTAAATTGCAAGCTTTGTTAATTGTGACAGCCGTCGATGACAAAAAAACAAAATCGAAATCGGCATCGGCAGTCTCAGGATATCGAAGATCCAAGAAAATCAGCTTATGTGGGCGAGGTAGAGGTGGGCACCGTTCAAAAAAGAAAAACGGTTTAAACCAGTTTTTAGAAACCCAGCAGGCGTGTACGAGTAGTCGGTTTTTGAAATTAAAAACCGCGTTTGTTTTCGCCGGTTTAAACCGGTTAACCGAAAACCGGATGAAACCGGAAAACCGGATAAAAACCGGAAAACCGGTAGCACTGGACGACTTCTTCACTGATTATCTACCGAATAAAGCCACCACCAGTATACCTATAATAGTATACACACAGCAGTGTAGTGTTATACCAAGGTATACAAAACTTTCACGTATATACGTATATACGACATCTATTAATATCTATCTGTATAATATATTTTCACTTTTTTTGGACTCTTTGAAAAAAAACTTCATTTTAGTCTGAAAACAAACAACATTGAAATTAGTGTGGAAATTGTTGTCTTGCAATTAGTGTTGATATGTTTACTTGATTTTAGTGTAGAGGTTAGACTGCGTGCAGGAAATCCCTTCGAATACGCCGATCTGCAAGGCATAAAAAACAAAGACAGGAAGCAAGTAATCGCGAAGAAAGATGAAAGCAAAAAAGAAGCCAGGAACTTCTCCTTCGGCAATTGAAGGCTGAGAGTGACTGTCACCTACGAAGAAGATATATATGCCAAGGAAAGCTTCCGAAGCCCACAAGGTCTATGTATACGCGTAGGAGTTTTGGATATGATACGTATATAGACTACAGTATATTGCTGTACGTCAATCGTCGTCAGAAGTCGACTAAGATGATAGTAATAAGGGGGTGACACAATTGACATCTTGCTTTCTTTAGGAAACGAGGCACTCATTTTTTCTGCCTGGTATTCATTTTTTCTTTCAATAGGATTGGTATGTCGTGGGCGGTGGGTCGTGGTTAGAGGTGGGCACCGTTAAAAAAAAAACAGTTTAAACCGTTTTTTGGAAACCCAACATGCGAACCGCTGACCGGTGTTCATTGCTGGATAGTCTTGGGGGGAGGTATATAGTATATAGTACCTGTGCACCGGCAATGTCTTCTTCACAACAATATTTTACACCTTGAAATCACGTCACCCCGTGTGCTGTGGTTTTGGCTCGAAATCCACCAATAAACCGCACGTTTTAAGCCCAAACACGCCGTTATCTTCAATGATATGGAGGCGTTTCACGTTACCATCCGGTTTTAACCGGTTTTCCGAAAACCGGTTTAAACCTGCTGAAAATAAACGGTTTTATCCGGTTTTTTGTTTTGATAATAACGCCTCGTTATCCGGTTTTCGGGGGGGGGGGGGGTTGCCTCCCGGTGTCCACCTCTAGGGCGAGGTACCTCGCCTTTAAGGGGCCCCTTCGGTATTAAAAAAAAGAGTAGTTGAGTGTTGAGAAATATATATATTTTCCGTAGGGAGTCACGAATATGTGGAAATTTTACCAGAAATAGTATTGAAACTGAAAAAAATATAACGGATGAGTTTTTAACTTGCTCATAATGTTTTTGCCCGAAGGGGCCCCTTAAATGCCAATCCCTTATATCCTCTGTTTTACTATTAATAGCCTGTCCAGGCTGATTTCGATTTATTTTTCGTGAGTCGATGCCTACAATCGAGGAACATATATTCTAGGTTAAAATTTTATTTCGGGCGGACTGCAACTGTTGAAAAGCAACAAAGTACTAAAATCGATTTTCATTCTTATCGGAAAGGCCATTCGCAATTGGTAAAATCGGCTGGTATATCATATTAATATGTACCAGTATAGCAGTACATCAACTATCGCAAATACATATAATTCCCAGCAGGTGAAAGTGTAATGGCGTTGGTTGACTGATTTGTTCGTTTGAGAGGACGACACGACTCGGTATTGGCCAGCGCGCTTAACACACGCACATTTCGGCAAGTTTGATTGGCTTAAACACTTCGCCTGGAGTAACCAGTAACCAGTAACCAGATGCACTTACTTACGTTTCGTCGGGAGTTGTATTTTTTGTTTTGTGCAGCACCAGTCAGTTCGGTCCCATCCCTCCCCGGGACTACAGTCTGTTGTTTTTGTTTGTTTGTTTTGTCTATCCCAATCACTATCTTCGCTCTTCTTTTCACTCTCCCTCTTTAGTCGTATTAGGGGTCACTAAAGTAGGATCTTTTCCCCCCTCCCCAATACGGTACGTGCCTTGAATTTTTATCGCGAGAAGATTTCAGCACTTTCTTCCCTCGTCGACTTGCGTCGAATTCCGCCTGCCCACGCCACGAAGGCGCTCTCAGCAATTGCTTCATTTTTATTGTTTGAAACAAAGTCAACATCCCAACACGGCGGTGGGATTTTTATCAACTCGGGTACCAATGTTAGTAAACTTGGAAGCTGACCACTTAGTCTACCGGGGCGACCTAACTATTCTATGTAGACACGTACAGCAGCTGTGCTGTCGACAGCAGTGTGTGTGTTCTTCACATGAAACTGTCCTTTCTACCTGTCTACATCCATCCACCAGCACACCCAGTATCCGTGCCGATTCTTCATCATAGAGAGATGAGATAGCAGATACTTATGTATACGAGCTGGGCCAGCCAATAAATGTACAAAGCTTAAGCTTCCTAAAGTGGTACGTCGTATCTCGTGAACCACTGCAAATTTGTCTTCAAAAGTTGGACACACTAACCCTGTCATACCAGTGCCTGTTGCGCAAAACAAAACGGAAATTAAAAATTCTCACCTTTTGTTTCCCCGACTCGATCTCGCCGAGATATCCGCGAAAACTGGAATTTGCTTTATTTATTATAAATTCGTATGAAAAATGTCATTTTCGATCAAGATGGAATTCCGAGAGACAGCAGTGCTGAAGAAACAACAAGGAGAAGATCGATGTAAGTCTCGTTACTCAATTCGCCACCCATCAAGAGATGTAACCAAAACTCGATTCCATATATAAGTCAAGTAGTTACGGAAACATGGCATTTCCGCCATGCTCCGACCATTTTTTAGAGTTTTACTCTGACATTTGAACCACGGTCTTTGAACAGTACGTACGTGCAAAAATACTTGCCGCCTGCCCTCTTTGACTTATTTATTTCTTCAATATAGTTTTGATGGATTTCGCATTTGTTTTTTTTTATCGTCGTATCTCTCTCGAGGAATAAAATAATAACAAAGGGCACACGGCAAGTGTGTTGATTAGTACATGATCTACACTGTGTCCTAATTCCAGGTTAAAATTCGTAAAAAATGTCGGGGCATGGCCAATCTGCTTTTAAAACATTTTTTTGGCTGGCCCAGCTCGAATGGTCTCGTAACTACGACACGGGAGAAAAGTCAGACAATGCAATGCCATATACGACAGGCACGATCTACCCTGCTAGAAAGTCAGATTGGGTGAAAGAGAGAGTACCAGGCACCAGATACCAGTACGTGTACTCACAACTACCATAAATAATCTGTTGAAGTATTAAGATTACGACAGCTGTTCTCGCGTCCCCCCCACGACCAATACAACAGCACAGCAGCAGCCAGTCCTGGATAAACGCCATCGGCTCCCTCGTCACTCACTCGGTTCAAGCCATCCTGCTCGTCTCAAGACATCCCGAACTGTTTCTCCTCTGATACAGATAGTACTGCAGGGTAATACATACGCCACCACCAGCATCCCATCATGGTTCGCACATACTCCGTGGGATCAGCCCTGCTCGTCGCGGCCTCTGCGCTCACCCTCTCCAACGCCCACTTGGAGTACACGGTGAGTCAGCCCACCAACTTCGACGTAGACACCAGTCGTCCACCGAAACCTTCGGTCGCTCTTGCCAGCATATTGACTTTGCTGGTGCTCGGGTGCGGTGGTGAATATTATCGTGTGCGTGTGCGCAGAGAGTTTGTCTTACAGTAGTTCTTCTCCACCGACCGGGGAAGACCGTATGACGCCTCCACAGCGCGGCAGGTTGTGAAGACTCCTATCAAAGATTGGGTCGGTTGAAACCAACCCGTTGTTGGGCGCATGTATAATATGTCCACTTTAGGTTAGTTATCGTACCACTACGACCCCGAATATAAGAACCGTTTGCATATTAATATTTCATCGAAATATTCCTTATATTTGGGTCAGAGTGGTAGTGTTTTTGTCTCCCTCGTATATTTAATTGTCGCGCGTCATTCTCTTTTCCCCTCTCAAGTCGTAACTCAGATCAGGAGTCAGGAAACAATATCTTTCCCCAATGTCCCTACTACGTACGGCGGTTGTCTTTTACTTGTTCTCGAAGAAAAGGGTACCCGTACAGCCCTTTCTTCCCCCCGTTCACTTGCGTACCGTATGTGACATACAGTACCGGCCCTCTTTGAAGAGACCTGACATCGGGCTCAGGCTGGCCTCCTTATGTTCTGGGCGCACGCGAAAGCCCACTTTCTTATGTTCCGATTTCTTATTTTGGTCCACGAGAAAACTTTTTTCCTAGTAATGCAGAATGAATGGTGGCTTGGGCCCAGGCCAGTCACAGGAATGGATAACTTTCTTACTTTCTTAGGTTGCGATTTCTTATTTTGGTCTACGATACATTTTGTTTCTTAGTAGTGCACAATGAATGGTGGCTTGGGCCCCGGCCAGCCACAGGAAGGGATAACTTTCTTAAAGCGTATGTACTGACTAGGCTGAGAGTTTTTGTTTTTTGTTTGTCAACGTTTCAGGCTGACTTTCTTGCGAGTCCCTTTCTTATGAGCGGGCCGGTACTGTACACGCGCCAGGCGCTTTCTGGAGCGTTTTGTTTTACAAATTTGAGTGCTTTGATGCGAAGCCTGTTCAAGGCATGCAGTACGTCGAAAATTCGCGATCCTCCCTTCTGGTCGGTGATATTGAATTGTCCAAGCCCCGAAGGATTGTCAAGTGCCCATAATATTGAATTGTCCAAGCCCCGAAGGATTGTCAAGTGCCCATAAAACAGCATTACCCACATCCCGTCATATTAATATATGTCCTCTTGAGAACGCACTCTTTAATGTTCGTGGAAAATCACTCCTGGGAGCGTTCTCAAAAGTAGAGGCGTGTTTTTTTCACACGAAAATACACACCTACGGGGGCGAAAATCCCCCGGAGTGCTGTCTATATATTTTCTGTTCGCGACATCCACCGGACGAACACGCAAACACACCCTTTGCCGCGGACGTATCTTGCTGGAACCAGCCATGTCAGGCGTGTTTGAGTTTGGCCTTAATCTTTGCCTGTCGCCCACGCGTTGTTCCGAAATGCCATGATGAGGTCTATCTTGTTATTTATGGCTCGGCGCGTACATCCTGAATGAGGACCTATAAACCCCGCAGCAACGCGCGACGGAAGGATAAAAAACACAGCTTGCAAATACGAGTTACGACGAAATTATTGATCTCTCAGCCGTCTAAGCTGTTATTATGACATTGTTTTTGTAACTAAACTGAGTTGAACTTGAGCCGTTTCGTTTTTTTCTCTCGTACAGTGTCGGTCGTATCCATCCTTTTTCCTTCTTCTCCTCTTTAGTTTTTTTTTGTCGTTTGTTTTCTCTATTTCAACGAATGTTAATTGCTAGAATACACATGTATGACGCGCCCGCCGTCTAATATGGTAGATGGCATTTTGGGTTGTTGAGTCTGATTACTGCGTTACAAGTAGTCGGTCGCCCCGATGGTCTAGTGGTTCCTTCGAACGCTTTCAAGAGCATATGTCCGGGGATCGAGTCTCACATGGGTCGAACGTTTGAGTGTTAAAAAAAGAAAATCGGAATCAACTGCTGAGAGCGCCTACTATTAATAATAGTAGGGTGGGTATGCATAATTCGGTGCACAAGTCGACGAGGGAAGAAAGGGCTGAGGTCGTCTCGCCATGAAAATGCAAGCCAAGAACCGTTGTGGGAGGAGCAGGGAGAGAAGCCCACTTGGTGACCCAAGACATGAGTTACGCCTAGGAAGGAGAGAGAAAAGAAGGGAGAAGATAATAAAAGGGATTACAAAAACAAAACGAAAAAGTAGTATCTCTGTGTCGTGATTTTGTGACCACAGGGAGCTTGTAGTGCTTCTGTAGGATGAAGACTCGGTACGGACACTGGCTGGGTGTGTTTTGGATGTCGACGGGTAGAAATACCAATTTCATCAGAAGAGTACACACCCAAACACACCGTACACATATTGTAAATAATGCATATAGTAGCTTCGAGCAACTGCAAGTATCAAACTTTGACGGCAATGGGAAATGTGTACCTCTTTTGACAGGGCTGACAGGGGCTGAAGCCCTTTTATTTTGGTTGTCTACCCGTAGCAACTTCCCATTTCCCACCCTGTTGTTTTTATTGTGTGTGTGCCGCTTTGCTGTTTTGATGTGGCCGCGGCTCCCTCAGCCGGCTAGCTCAAAATTGGACCGGTCCCTATCGTAGCAATCTGTACTTCAATGGAGAGATGGACATAGGAGGGCCTGTGATCCGTTATATATAAACGTTTCACGAAAAGGCATGTGATCTCGCGTGCGTACGGATGAGGGTTAGCACTCGGTAAGGTTTGATGTAACCCAGGGACGGCGGCATACATGTTTGCTGTCACCCCTTCTGTTCAATATCCGTCGTATTCGCAGCTGTGGGTCACGCCCGGCAGGTACAGTACAGGACACCTAATAAGAAACCCAAATCTGGGCCCAGCCTGGATTTCCTATATTTGTCATTTCTGAGCCTCTTGCTCATTGAACCTCTTTCTTATTTTGCTGGGCAGAAATCGAAAATCGAGCTGATTTCATATGTTGTATAACTCATATTAGTGCCGCCATTGACCGTACGCCCCTCACTGATCGCGCATGCGCACGTTCGGCGTCCGAACTCTTCGGCGTGTACTCTCACTGGGGGGCACTGACGCCGAGGAAACGTGCTCGGCAACGGAATTGGAAAGTTTCCGTTTGCGTCCCTTCCCCTTGCGTGAATCATTAATCCTGGTAAGGTCAACATGAATCTGTACCCCGCCTTCACCCTCTTCCTCGCTTTCGGAAAGCTGCCCTCTACGAGAACACTTTGGCTGTCGACATCTACACCTCGCACACCCGATCCCTTCCGCCCTTTATCGTCGTCACTCCCTTGTCACTCTTTATCCGCTCCTGCCCCTTCCTCATTATATCTGCCACTGCTGCTGCTGTTCACTTTTAAACCGCTTTCTTCGCTGTATCCACCCCCCCCTATCCCTTTCTGTGTCCCTTCCTCGCTGCCATTCTCTCCCTCATCATCGGCCTCCTTGCCACGTCCAGTGCCACCACCCCGGTCGATGCCCCTGTTGCCCACTCCCTGCGTTCGCTTCAGTAGCTCACGTTGAAGCATTCTCGAAAGCGAAGTAGCCTCACCCAGTAGCACCCACGAACTTTATGCTGCGGCCTCGACAAAAGCAGTGTATGTCCCGAGTGGAAGCCTCATACTGAGCGTCGTGCCGGTTCGCTTGATTAACACCCTATAGTCGCAATATTGTCGCGTCCGTGCCTGTGCCCGTCGTGTGACGAAATCCTTCACCCACCCCAACACCCGGCACCATGGTCCATGATGTGCCGCTTCACGAGTGAGGCATCGAAGGCCGGCGGAGGTGAGCGGACAAAGGCATAACCCGGTGGCAATTCCAGGGGCAGTGTTGTTTCATATGCGTCGAGGTCATCATCATCGTCAAGCATAACTACGTCGTCCTATCCATGAAGTCGCCCGGTGTTGTCACGCTCCGTTCTTCCTCTCCATCCTCGTCGCTCGACCCTTCGGGATGATCATTGTCCGCTGGAGTAAAGGGCTGCACGTCCTCCGGGGGTTCCTTGCTGTCATCGGCGCCCATTAACGTGTACGCCCCGTCCAGGCCTTCGTGGTTGATGAGGTTATCGTCGGTACCGTCTGCTGTCATCGCAAGCCCAATCTTATCAAACAGGCTTCAACGTTACAGCTGATCCGAATCAACGTTTTCGACGGCCTCTCACCCACCCAGTGCGCCAGCAAGATCCTACGGTCTGAGGAAGACCGCTTGGTGGTGTCCCACGTTTCCACGTTGTCACCCTTCTCCAACCATGCCTCTAGAGCCTTCGCCACACCCAACGTGACCAGCCGCCCGTATCCTGCATCGAACGGCTGCACCTCATCCGTGCACCCTGATGGCAGCAGCCAAAGCAGAGTGTTGCACCCCTCCCTGAGTTTTTCTTGAACTCTTCTTTCGTCTGTCCTTGCAGATTGGCGGGAAAATGGATGGACTGCTCCGTGGGCTTCACGCTAGAATCACCTGCGATGGCGACCTTGAACGTTTTCTCAACCCACCGGTTGCAGAAGTTGCACGTGCTTGCGCTCTGCCTTCGACGGTGTGGGACTCGTCGAAGGCTGCGGCCCTGGTATAGGTGCAGTTGTCGAGCCACTCGCGTCCGATCGCAATGATCGAATTAAACGAAGAAGCTCCCCGAGCTCGCTGTTGTACACCTCTTCGTTGAGGGAGCCGTCACATCGTGACCCCCGCAGCGTTTCAAGGTTGTTTTTTTTGCTGCAGAAACACCGCCTTCGCGCGCGGCGCTCTTTATTTCATCGAACTGCTGCGTATTCAAGACTTCCCTTGTGTCCCAATTCACCCAATCAATGTGGACAGCGATTTGAGTCTGACCGTGAACGCCATTGGCAATATGATGGCCGTAAGATCTGTGTCCTGGGTCTGCTACAGTACTACAGGCTGCTCTTCCCCTGTCCCTTCTCGTTGCCCCTGCGGGGAAGTTAAAAGCATACACCGCAGTATATCTAGTACACTATTGTCGGGTGTCCGCGTCGAAAAAAAGCGTTTTTGTGCGGTGAAACAAATTGGAAAATATTAAACGGAAAAAAAAACGCGTTACAAAAACAACAAAATGTACAAATCTACGAGTACACACTGCTGTAAAGGGTCAAAAATGGACAAATCTGTTCGCTGAAAACCTGAAAGATGTTACTCGCGACCACCAGGGGTAGGCAGCAGGGTTTCCCGAAGCCCTCGGGGATTCGCCCCAGGGCGGTAATAGGCCTTTCTTATTTTGCAGCGGGGGGCCAGCCTCGCGTCTTTCTTATTTTTTGGGAAATGTCAGCCTGGCTTTCCTATTAGCCTGTTTCTTATTACTGTAGGTGTCCTGTACTGTATGCTTCAAAGGTCTCTCATGGCGGCTGATGGTCTGTACGATGCGCCCAGCGCCTCGACACCACCAGATACCAGTAGACAATACCTCCTTACTACGGTAACGAGTTTGCGTGTTGCGTTTTATTTAATGGAAGCGGGAAACGGGAAGCCAGTACGCGTATCAATAACGAAGCAACTTGGGGTACAGCACAGGACACCTAATAAGAAAACACGCCATAAGAAAGTAAAGCTCGGATTAACAGGAAAATAGTAATTGCGAGAGTTGTTATACAGCAGTACCGACTCGATCACAAGACGCGTTAAATCGGGATCAGGGTGACTTTCCTGTAAAGGGAGCGCACGATAGCATACTGTATCAGGTTGCACTTGTTTATTTCGATCCCCGACAAGACATTTTGAAAAAAAGAACCGAACAAAGGGAGAAACAAGGCAAAAAGCAAGAAAGAAGACAAAAGAGAGAAAGAGAAAAATCGTTCTCAAAACGATTATACTATTAATAACAAGCTCCCGTCTCTGCTGCGAAACCGATACGAGCGCCATGCCACCCTTTCGGCCATCTCGTTCCTACGCTCACCAATAATAGCGGTGTCAAGAGCCGGTACTACCTCTGCGGCGCCCCCCCCAGTGAACAACTCAACAAGAAACAAACCAACAGATCAAACAAATACTAGAATTCATGGGCTACAGTACGCGACAGAACTTCGAACTCGGCAGTGAAGAATTGGAGGCTGAATGTTTAGACGAAAATAAGAACATGACCTTTTTTGTACTGAAACCTGCTGAAACTAATGTAGGACACACCCTGCCAGAAATAAGAGATTATTCACTGATGCCGCGTACTGTAGTCGACCCGAAACCTTGCCACACGATCTACCATTCATTTCGTTTCTGCATTCGTCGACAGCTGTATCAGAACGGCTGCCCCCTCCCCCCCCCGCCTCTCCTTGTCACCTCTCTTGGCGTCCTCAGCTGCATGCCGTAGCCAGCTCCTCTCCGCTTCGCCCCTGTGCCCCCATGTCATGAAATGAAACGCAAAGAGTCCCCGATATAACTCCCTTCACTTCCTACGAGTAGCCGCTCTCGGCCATAACAACGCCTTTGGTCCGAACAGCAACGGGGGGCTTTTTATGGATCCCTCTGTCGCTTGAAAAACCCTGATATCATCTGCTAGACATTACGCCCAGTTATTTTTCCTGTTCGGCCAGGTCCCGGGTTCCTACCACCGGCGATCATCCCAAACATCACGTGTGCATTCAAAATATTCGCTGCACCAATATTTCTCGTCTACAGTACAGCACCAGTTTTGTTGTTGTTGTTGTTGTTGTTGTTGTTGTCTTCACATTAAAAACCGTGCCGGTCTCTCTATCCAGTACCTCCATCTGTCCGTACTAATCCAACACTTGACACGGTCGATTCCCGTGGTCACAGGCTAACTTACCCAAAAAAGGTATACTGAAATAAAAATGGAACCCGAAGGGTCCGCAAAGCGATCAAAGCCAGTCAAAAACAGATAGTCTGGAGCCCTCCGCTCCCCTCTACACGCTATGTGAAGGTAAAAATAAAAATGGAAAAGTCAACATCACCAATCGGGGGTACACGCCCCCTGATTCTATCTTGGTGCCCCTATATTGCCGGGGTGTTCCGTGCCGGGTTCACACCGGTCAGGCAAACAAATCGAGTCCTCCACCCCGATTATAAACGCAGACATGATACGGGGGAAGGGAACTATGGTCCCGTGTGACTGAAGTACCCCCGGCCTGCGAGCAGTGTAACTGCAAAAGGTCAAAAGTAACGAAGGGAAGAAGACGAAGACAAAGACAAAGAGACAAGTCAAAAGTACAAGCAAACACTCACACAAACAAGACCGCAGAGACAACACATTGACACGTCATCCCGAGGGGGTGGTGCAATGGTGCGGCGGTGGGGGGGAGGGGGAAAAAGAACAAAACAAACAGACAAACAAACAAACAGTCCAGGACAGTCAATCCGGCACATATCGCGCCACTCGGTCCGCCATTTCTCGCTTGTTTCCTTCCCTCGCCGATTCGCCCTTCTTCCGCAGTGTACGTTCAAAATATTCGCTGCACCAATATTTCGCGTATACAGCACGAGTGTACGTCATACGTATATTAGACTATACGTACCGTTATTGTATATACGTACGAGTAGTGCCAGGGCATACATTATCGTATTTGTTTTTGTTTTTGTTTTTTTTTTGTCCATCCCATTCATTATCTTCGCCCTTCCTTTCTCTCTCCTTCCTATTAATAGTCGTAACTCAGATCCGGGGTCACAAAGTAGGCTCTTCTCCCTCCTGCCCCACTACGGTTCTTGCCTTGCATTTTTATCGCGAGAAGATTTCAGCACTTTCTTCCCTCGTCAACTTTCGTCGAATTGTGCTTACCCACGCTATAATATGCGTTCTCGACAGTTGGTGTCATTTGAGAACAAAAATCTCCATACGAGGAGAATCGAACCCCCGACCTCCAACGCTAACAGGGTTCGTGGCTACCAGTTAGACCACCGGGGCGACCGGCTCGTTGTTTTCTGATCATGTATATTTGCAGAACAATAGCGATAATATTATGGCGTATTGTGCCTGCCACTATCTGAGGATTTAGTGCCGAGACACCCTTTTTTTATTTTCCAATTTTGAGAACATAGTGGACCTACTTTGATCTCCATAGACACTTCGCGCTGTTGTTGATAATATTATGAACCACGCACAAAGTGGTGCCATCGAAGTGGTGCTATAATGTTTGGTGCATGTGTGAGCTGCTTCTTAGCAACATCAAATTGCAATCCTCGATAAGCACATATTATATTATACATACAATACGTACATTTTTCCTTGGTTATTTCAGGTGGTCTTTCTTTCCCTTTGTTTGTTTGTTTGTTTGTTTTTTTGCTTGGTGTACGGCCTGTTGTAGCTTCTCAATGGGGGCACGACAGCGATGCTACAGCCCCTCGCATCATTCATTTACTTTGTTTTACTTTTTATTTTGCCGTGATCGCTTTTGCCTTTGTCTCTCCGCCCCTCCGTATTTCCTAGGACTTTCTTTGGTTGCTTAGCTACGTACGTATTCATTTATTTATTTTTTGTTATTTCCTCTTCTCTTCCCTGGACTCTCGTGTGTGGCACGAGAACGAAACGGAACTGAGTAGGAAGTGCCACGTATCCGTTGTATGGGTGGCGCCCAAGGGAATAAAGACGGAGGGTTGGGGGGTTCGTAGGGAACCGCGGCGGACGGAAGCATTAAAGAGACGGCAAACAGAGTAGGTACCAGACCGACTAGCTGGTAGAACCTGCCTGTACTACGGGCACAAACCTGCCTTGGCTGGCTGGAAGGTGCTTTTGGTGTGCTCCGGCTGCCTGTCCTTTCCTGCCGTTCTTAGTCTTGCTCTGTTGGCGCTGTTTTTTGGGTCCATTTCATTTGGTTTCATTTCATTTGGTTTCTTTTTTTTATTGGATGTCGCATCTCCTCTGGGAGAAGCACGACACTTTCTTTCTTCCTTTTTTGTTATGCTTTTGTTTGGTTGCTTGATTGTTGATTTGCTTCATTATGTTTACTTTTTATTATTTTTCGTTTTCGCTTTTTTTCTTTTTTCTTTTTTTCTCTTTTTTCTCTTGCATGCACCTGGATTGCTAGCAGGGTACGTCTTGCCTGTCGTATATGGCATTGCATTGTCTGCTCTGCTTACTGCACTGAGCGTAGTATCTCTGTGTCGTAGTTTTGTGATCACAGAACTGGTACCTTTTTAGGATGAAGAACCGGCACGGACACTGGGTGTGCTGGATGTCGACGGGTAGAAAGGAAGGTTTAATGTGAAGACCACACACACATACGTTATGTATTGTAGCAATTGTTTACGGGGCCCCTTGACACATGCTACGATAGAGGTGCACAATGTGTTTTCTGAGCTCCTCACTTAAGGAGCGTCACACCTCACCAAAAAAATATTTTGGAGGAAAATAGAAGTGCTGCCTGATGATAAATATCCTGACCGAAGTATACTCTGAAACAGTATTCGTCACAAAAATGGAAGTCGACGAATTTAGGTTAAAGAGCTCGATCGTTCAGAAATCGATTCAGCCAAAACGTGCTACCTCTACCGTAGCACGCGTCCCTTCGTAAAAAAACAATTACGAGTACGTACGTAGCAAGGGCGCACAAAAAAAAAAAAAAACNGACACCACACACCTAGGAAGGTCAGAATGAAAAACAAACCGGATCGCTGTGATCACAGGACGAAAAGAGCAAAAAACATTTTTTTTTCGTTTTCTTCGTTCCCCCTTTTTTTTAACCTTGGGTTCTTTTTTTTAGAGACCCGCCCCCATATTTTTTTTCTTCGCTGGTGGCTCGGGGGGGGGGGGGGAGGGTGCAGTGGATAAAAAAAAAAAACTTGACTCTATTGTTTTCTGGGCATCACACGACGTCCGGTTTCTTCCCTCCAACTATAGGGGGGGGGGGGTGGGTGTGGTGTCGACAACTTTTTTTTTGTGCAGCATAGTAAATTTTTTTGAGAGAGAAAATATCCATTAACTTCGTATTAGTAGTGCATTTGGCCATCCGACAAGGTGTATTCATTAGGGCTGGGCACTGGCACTGACTGGTACAAACAGTAATCTACTGGCAGTAGTAATCTACTGATTGACTCCGCCAGTATATGCGCCAGTAGGTGGTGTTATCTTACATACGTCCAAGAAACACGCCATGTTATAGTACGGAAACCCACCAAAAGTGTTTCGGGAGGAAAGAGGATAAGACAGTATACTGGTGCAATCCAGTATACTGACTGAATTTGACGACAGCACAATCGCTACTGGCTGAGTGAGCCAGCGCCCAGCCCTAGTATTGATAACATGAGCTTCAACTTTGATCACTCATAAGCATTCCCCGAAGTGTATTATTACGAGGGACCATAGTAATCAGGACCCCTCGCGTCCACAAAAACCTATATATTACAGGTTTTTATCAAGCATATTTTGGTCCTGATTACTATGTTCCCTCGTAATCGACATTTGTTACAACGTTCTCCCCTCCCTCCCCCCCCCCTCGTTCGCCGAACGCTGCCGTTGGTTTTCAATGCAATCAGGCGTTTGCGCCGTTTCAGGAAGCTTTCCCGCCGTTCCCGCCTTTCCACGACGCGTCGCCGGCAGTCTGCACCTACGACCTGAGCGTTCTCGACTGCCTGCAGGGCATGCACAAGGCGTTCCACTTCGGCTTGATCGATTTTCACAACTTTGATGTCGATGAGTACGAGCACTTCGAGCAGGTATATATATATATATATATTTATGGCATACCGTATATATTACGGGGGGGCCGTAGTATATAGGACCAAATATTGTTGCTAAAAATAGGTATTTTATATAGGTTTTTGTGTGTACCGTAGGTCCTATTTACTACATTAGCCCACCCCGTATCAGTATGTGTAGTATGCATATCATTCTGTCCCTAAATGTAAGCACCGTTTGGACGTAATATTATTATACAAAATGTACCTGCAGTATATTTAGGTACGGGGTGGTACTGTTTTTCTTTTACTTTATTTTGTTTGAGTCAATCCCATGTGTTGCATCGATTTTGCGCATCATCTCACTTGATGCCTTTGCACCATCTCATTTACTTTATTTGCGCACCCATGTCATTTTATCATTGTAGGGGCTACAACTTCAAGCAGTCATCTCTGACCTCAAATGGTCAACTATAACTTCTAATGGCCAACTCTTACTTCAAGTAGTCAACTCTAACTTCAAATGGTCAACTCTAACTCGAGTGGTCAACTCTAACTCGAGTAGTCAACTCTAACTTCAAGTAGTCAACTCTTACTTCAAGTAGTCAACTCTAACTTCAAGTAGTCAACTCTAACTTCAAGTAGTCAAATCTATCTTCAAGTAGTCAACTTTAACTTCAAATGGCCAACTCTAACTTCTAATTGTCAACTCTAACTCAAGTAGTCAACTCTAACTTCAAGTAGTCAACTCTAACTTCAAATGGCCAACTCTAACTTCAAGCAGTCAACTCTAACTTCAAGTAGTTAATTATATCTTCAACTAGTCAGCTCTAACTTCAACTACGAGTGTGTGGGTGCCGTTGCAAAACGAAAGGGGGTTTATTTTTATACTTCGAAGTATATCCTTACTGTATGTAGTATGATATGGTTATATATGAATATGAACACTACAATACCATTTACACTATTACGGAGGACCATAGTAAACACTAGTAAATAGAGCCAAATATTGTTACAGTAGTAAACATAGGTAAATAGGTAGGTTTTTATGTGTACCGTAGGTCCCCTATTATTTACTATGGTCCCGCGTAAATATTTGAATACTTTATAAAAAAACATGATATATATGGTCTCCTCAAAAGAAAAATGTATTATTATTATTTCGGCGAATGTTTTAAAGTGACCAACGATGAACCTCATGCTCACATACAAAATGCACTATTACGGGAGGCAAAATGCACTATTACGGGAGGCCATAGTGAATAGGACCAAATACTGCTAGAAAAAATAGGTAAAGATATACTCTAGCTTCTTTTGTGTGCCGTGGATCGTATTTACTATGTGTGTGTTGTCTTCACATTAAACCCGTTATTTCTACCCAACCACATAAGTACACCCAGTGTCTGTCCTGCTGATTCCTAATCGTAGAGAGGTATTGTCCCCAGTAATAGTAACCTAATAATAATAACAACATACATATTTCGAAGTATATAGGTTGTCTAAGAAAAATGGGGCCTCCGTAAAACGGTGCAGTTTCAAGTTCCCACCGGTGGGCGCCTGCAGCTATAGTAATTAGGAGTTGAGTAGCCAAAATCGGGTATACCCGATGGGTTTGTGACTAGCGTCGGGTGGTGGCCGGCGCTGGCCAATGAGATGACGCCCTGGGGTCGTCAAAGTCACTAAAATACAATGGTACCCTGTTTTGGCCACGAACCCATCGGGTATACCCGATTTTGGCCACTGCTCTAATTAGAACCTACGGTAAACGCTAAAACCTATATATTCAAACAGTTTCACCACCAATATTTGGTCCTATTTACTATGGCCCCCCGTAAATAGAACCTACGGTGCACACTAAAACCTATATATTCAAGTGTTTTCACCACGAAAATTTGGTCCCTATTTACTATTATTACTAGTGTTTACTATGGTCCCCCGTAATCGTTCCAGTAGAGCGCGTGCACCTACTCGTACACACATTTCATACATGCCACCCTTTTTTCTCGGAGTCAAACTGTTCTACTATTTATTCTACTATTTATTCTACTTCGAATTGCCGGTCAGCTCTCGCTCGCTCGCTCGCTCGAGTAGATCCATCTACCCGCGCAGGCAAGCTCATTATCATGATGTTGTGATATTATGTGCCCGCACCAGCGACCTCTAGAGTCTCTCCAGAGCACAAACGACGTCAGATCAATGCCAAGGGCGGTGTTATTATTGCGGCGGCTTAGATCGTATCGTAAGCACTTTCTTTCTTTCTGATGACTCAATATTTATTTTCTGAACGGTTGAGCTCCTCAAAAAAATGCGAGAGCCAAAAAATACCGGTGAATGAATGTGATAATTGTACCACACTATTACTACGTAGTATACTTCGTGTTGGATTTTTTTAGGACTACCTGGTACCTGGTACACCCTGGTACGTAATAACAGCGCATAGAAAAAATGTTGGTCGGGTTCTCGTGGAAGCAAAACGTTCTTAGAAGTAATATATATACACACACAAATAGACACACGCTTCCTGAATTCTACAGCCTCAGATTGTGTCCCCCTCATACGGGATGTACATCCTGCATGAGGACATACAAAACCCGCAAGTACGCGCGATCGAAGATGAGTTTCGACGATATCCTCGATCTCACAGCTGTTTTTTTATTTATTTTTTTAATGCATGTTTCGGGTGACATAGTAGTGACATATTGAGCTCTTCACGTGGTGAGCAGCTCAGAAAAATAAGCCACCGCCCCTAAATGACAAAACATGCTACGATAGAGGCATATATATATAGCGCTTTTTGGCTGAAACGCTTTCTGAAATGACGGGGCTCCTTAACCCACGCAGAGCTGAAAAAAAAATGTCCCACACTAATTCCAAGTAGTTTGTCCCCCAATTCGTGGGACCGGTTCTTAAGGGGTTAAGGGGTTAACCAAAAATCGTGGGAATTTCGTTATTCTTGTGTTTAAGCAACATTTTCTCCCAGCCTCATTGAAACAGAAATACCTGGTGATCAATTTTATGCGGGCACAACATAATAAGCAGCGTGCCTGCGAGGGCAGGTCTACTGCTGAAGGCTCTGATAATCGGTCGTTAGCGACACCTCTGGTACACATATATAGGTACACCATAAACAAATACACAAAACACTGAGCTATGTATGTGTATTAGCAGTCGTCACTTTTTATGCATAACTCTTAAGTCCCCACACCAACTACCGGTAGTTGTTATTAATAGTCGGACTATTACTCGGTAGTTGTTAATAGTCGTTTCCCGGAGGTGCCTATTCCGACATACTGGGTTTTTCATACTTGTAGCAAGCATCATTGCAAGCGGGGTACATCGCCTGCCTGGCTGACTTAAGTCGGCTAAGTCGGCTGGCCATCAGGTGGCTTCGCCAGCCGACATGGGGACTCAAACCAGTTACTAATAGTTGGCTAACGAGCACCTATACCGGTCAGCTTCGCCAGCCGCCGAGTAACCAACTAAAGTTAGTTATGAATAGTTGGCGAACGGCACCTGCGTACCGGTTAGTTTGTTGGTCGTGGAATCCTCCGACTCGCAGATCTACCAAAGGGTCAAACAACATGGTTTGTGCCCCCGCGTCTGAGCGATACTGCACCTGTGTACACGTATTGACTGTTGTTTTTTAATTGTTCAAATATACGATATAGCATATCACCGCCCGACGCGCGCTACGATAGAGGTACTGACTGTACCTTTTATTGGCTGAAACGTTTGAGGTACTGTACCTTTTTTTGGCGGATACGTTTTCTGGGTGACTTCAAAAAGGCTCCTTCACCCAAAATCTTTGGAATCGGATTCTTGCGTTGCAGAATGCTTCATTTTATTATGCTAACGATAGGCCATGGGATAGTTTGTCGGGTATAATATACGTACGTCGTACATAGCACTTTTATATTCCTCCAAAATCTTTTTTTTTTTTTTACTACAGCGGCTCACTTGGTGCACATATAGACGCCTGCTACGATAATAGAGGTGCCCCATGTTTTTTTCTGAGGATGCTCACTTAGGGAGGTCTCTACCCCATCCAAAAAGTGATTTGGGAGGAAACCAGAAGAGCTATCGTACTTACTTTATGAATAACTCCGTAGCCTAATAAGGGCCCGAGTTAACGAGTATAAAATAAATTCAATTTGGAAAAAATAAAATTCAAATTCGCTTTTCATTGGTCAACGCACGCACCAGCACCAATTATTATGCCCCAAGATCCTAATCTTTGGTGCTGGTGCGTGTGTTGACCAATGAAAAGCGGATTTGAATATATATTTTTTCCAAATTGAATTGTTTTCTTCTTCGTTAAAACGGGCCCTAAGGACACAACAGGAATTTTTCCAACACCAAAAAAGGAATTCCGACGATTTTGAGTTCAGGAGGCCCTTCATTCAGAAACGTTTTAAGCCTAAAATTGCTAATTCTATCGTAGCACGCGTCTATATATATATAATGCTCCATAGCGACTGAGCTATCAGCAGTGGCGGCCCCTATCTACTCTCTGTACTCTATATATAGTGCCGGTTAACCAATATAGTGCCGGTTTCCCCGCTATCGTGCCGGTGATGGAATCGCTCGGTACAGACGAGACTCGCCAGTGTGGCAGCGTGCGGGGTAGTGCCGGCTACCGCTATTATAGTGTCGCTGTTGTTGGCTGGCGCATACAGGCACTATAAGAAGGACCACCACTGCTGCAATGGCAGTCAGCGATAAACCGTAGGGGGGGGGAAGCCCGCTATGTGACCCCGGGTCTGCGTTACGACTGTTTGGGGGGGGGGGGTGTGGTGTCGACAACTTTTTTTTTGTGCGCCCTTGTACGTAGAGCAAATAAAAACAAAAGCCTTTTTTTCAGTTGCTATACCATACTCTTTCTGGTATATTTTCTGCCTTATCATGACTCCCTACTGAAAAAGACATGTATGTGTCAAGTTATAATGCCCAGACTGCCCACCGAAGAGTAGTGGATTTAGAGAGCCTAGGTAATGGTCAACATATCTGTCCCGAGAGGCGTATCGATCAGTCGCCGATTACATCCCGAAAAGTGTCGTTCAGTCTAAAACGACTCGTCATACCCCTGGTACCCAGACACGAATTAATTCGAAAAATGGCAGTTTCTCCGGCTGCTGATACTGTTTTAACTCAGATTTTCGAGCTACAGTAGACGCCGTCCACCACCGTAGTAGTGGAACCGACCTGGGCCTCTAGCTCGACCGTCCGTAACATCTTACGTGGTCACAGCCACAGCAGAGTGTAGATACCAAAAAGGAGTTCCGAAACGATCAAAAGTATTGGTACGGAGCACTTTTGTTTCGTGGTGCTAACCCAGCAATGCCTACGCTCCCATGCCGATCCAAGAGCCCCAACATCTCCTAGAGACTATAACGAACAAGCTATACGTTGGTCGGTCGCCGGTCTGAGCATTAAAACTGGAGCTATGCCGTGTTCCGTGAGGGGTGTTATTATACCATACATAGTATTGCCGCTGTAAACATGACGGTTTATGTTTTTTTCCCAACACCCAATTACTCTTTTTTTCATGGCCGATAGGGGCCCTTATGTTACTATTGTTACGGGGAGTCATACACTATAATATAATGTAAAATGTATGCAAAAAGGGGGAATGGTAAATATATATTACAAAACGAGGAGAATAAGTGCACCTCCACAACAATAGATATAGAGGGTGGGTTAAATGATTCGATTAAGGGGCCCCTTCGGTCATGATGAAACACGAGTCTTCCATCGTTGAAAAATATATATATTTTTCGTTATTTTTACAGCAGCAATACTATTTCTGGTATAATAACACCATATCAGTACTCCATACGGAAAACGGCATAGCTCCAGTTCCAATGCTCAGTATTTCGCCCATAGAGTATTTGCAAAGAGCCGGGGACGCTGATTAATAGTATGCCAGGTATCGTGTGTACAGTACAAAGCGATAACAGGTGAGCTCGCTTCCACACACTTCTAAGGATATATTTATCAGCTTTCCTCGCGTATTATTCTTGGCGTTTTTGTGGTTCGGACAACACTAGAACGAGTAGTGTTTCCAGCGTAGAGTTGACGGTGTACTCGTTTTTGTTGTTTTTCATGGCTGGGCGGTGGTTGAGCCGGTTTCTCAGAAACGTTTCCACCCTTGTCGCGAACAAGAAAAACAGTTATTTACTTAGTTGGTGCTCAAAGGCATATCATGCGTGTTTACCAAGAACGGTATGGATCCCCAACACTATTGGTGTGTTATTTGGCGTGGGCGAATACTGTCTCGGTCCGATCGGGAGGGTGTTGTGTCAGAGCGTGTCGGACTGCATCATGGATCGTGTTTTGATGATATTGAATTGGGTGAAGTATTACCTACACTACGAGTATCTTTCGACGTTGAGCCCATCAGCGGGCATCGAACGGGTCGTCGACAGGCCGTAGCAACTGTCACTTATTATTGAGCTGCAAAACCCTTCTGCTTTAATCTTCCTTATGATCAACGTTCATTGCGTCCGGGATCACTGGGTTTGTTTTGCTCCGGGCCATTCGCATCGAAAACTGCCGTTGGCATATAATTTGTATTTGGCCTGGAAGCTACGGGGCCTTAAGCTTCGACGGCGGCCATTACGCCGCCGGCGAAGCCCCCTTGTACATAGGTAATATCATACATACATACCATCTGGTTCAGATCCACAGTCTGACTTTGAACTCCGAAAGGTGGGGAGTAGGGCTGGATTGGTTCAGTTCCCAGCTTGTTTGTTACGTAGGTCTATTTAGGAGCAGGGCCGGCCACCAGCGTTGCTCCTCCAAAGCCAGACGGGAACATACCAGGGCTTGTCATGGGTCGTTTTCCGGGCCGGGCCGGGCCGGGCCGATCTGAACATTGTGACGGGCCGGGCCGGGCCGGGTCGGGCCGAGACTTTTGAAAACACGATGGGCCGGGCCAGGCCGGGCCGTCAACATTTCAAAATGTGATGGGCCAGGCCTGGCCGCAGCCCACCCTCTTAAAATTTGATGGGCCGGGCCGGGCCGCGACCCATGAGATGTGCGCTCTACATAGGCCGCTCTGCCCGGTCCATGAAGCGGCTCATGTGTTTTGACGGGCCGGCCCGGACCGCTGCCCATGAGATATGGTGTGCTACCGATACTGCTACTACGACCTCCACTGTGCCCATGAGGTGGCCCACGTGTTTTGACGGACCCGCCCGGGCCGCGGCCTATGATACGTGGTTAATACTGCTACAGCTACGACGTTTTGGGTGTACTTGGGTTGATGGCCGGCAGAAACAGCTACGTACGTACGATACATCTCTGGCAAATCGCCTCGGGTACTACGATGCCTTTTGTGCAAATGTCGGATGTAAACCTTGGTACTGTAGTGGGTGTACGGACGACACATATCGCCGTGTCCGCGACGCAGGCAGCATGGCGCTCTTGGCCTGCATCGTCCCGCGGCAGCGGAGTGTATTGCAGCAGCAGTAGTACCGGGTGTTGCAGCAGCATGTACTACTGCAGCAGTACCGCGTGTTGCAGCAGCATGTTGTATCGCAGCAGTACAGGTAGTACTGGGTATTGCCACATCACCACGTCAAACGTGCTCCTGCCGTTGCTGTTGCTGCGGGTTTTTTGCAGCAGCACGAGGAGATGGAGGCCCACCATCGGGAAGGAAGCCATTGGGCACAGTCGTTGATGGAGCAGAACTGTTAAAGTAGTGGGTACTCCTTAGGCGTGTCTCATGGGCCGAAAACAGCTTTCCCTCCTAATCCAGACCGGAAAATACGACAATACCACGAAAAATCATAATTTAATTGGAACAAAATAACGTCAGCGTACACTCATGCACCGTTTAGTACGGGGCAAGACATGGGCCGGACCATGGGGTGGCCCGTCAAATTCACGGGCCGGCACATGAAAATTTTATGGCCGGTCCATATAGAGCCCGTGTCTCATGGGACCCGCTGCCATATGATGGGCCGGGCCGGGTCGGGCCGAGAGTTCTGGGAAAACGATGGGCCGGGCCGGGCCGGGCCGTAAATGTTTGAAAATGTGATGGGCTGGGCCGGGCCGCGGCCCACCCCCCGGAAATTTGGTGGGCCGGGCCGGGCCTCGGCCCATCCTTTGAAAACTTGACGAGCCGGGCCGGACCGCGGCCCACTAAACTCAATTTCGTAGGGCCGGGCCGGGCTCCTGCCTCGCATTAACATCGATGTTTTTTTACCCATCCATGCGCCTCATCTTCCAAGTATCAAAGTTCAAATCTTGACGACGCGCACGTATCATGGCAATTGCATCGTGTTTCAACTACAATGGTAACTACGATAGATAGCGTACCTAATAACGAATCCCACACGAATACTACTCTTGGGATATGGAACAAACATTCTACATAGTTCGCATAGTTGAGTATCAACTATTCAATCGGTCGAACTCACAGCTGACGTACTTTATAGGTAGTAATTTTCTTGGATACAAATTAATGCATATCGTTTCTCGTCCATCGTTCACATAGTCATCCAGCACATACCGCACTCTACGGTGCCCAGATGGAAGCCCGGTGATGGTGTTTCGCATTCGCTTCTTGTACAGCTGTGCGCGCACGCACGCCCTTGGCCTGCCTACCAAGACCAACGCGTTGGGCTGGCCCCTTTTATGAGCCTAAGTCGTTAGACGCAAAACCATAGTGACATGGTACCTTGTATATATCATATTCGGGTCCATCCTGGACAAAGTTACCATTGACAACTTGCAGCAGTACGGTAAGGGCGCGGAGGATCTCGCTCACCCTTCAACCACCCGTTTCCAGGTGACTCCACGTACGTATGATATACAGATATAAATCTACGGTAGTACAGTTAGTAGTATTTGATAGTATTGATAGTTAATTATTGTGTTGGATATCGAAACCCAAAACGTTTCGGTACAATCAAAAGGGCAACATAACGTAGATAAAATAACGACAATGATCTCTAACGAACAGAAACCCCCAAAAAGTCGATAACGATAACAATAATGAAGGCAAAAACAGAAGTACAAAGACCCCGCAAAGTCCACCCTTCCGTTTACAACTTGAGCTTGTCGCGTGACCAATTCGCAACTGAAGCCCTACCGTCCCCACCACGAGTTGCGGGGTTCCTGGCTCTCCGCAGCGTACGCGGGGATGGGTGAAAATATGTTGTCACAATATTTACCATGTCCCGTGTTTGCTCATGCCTCATCATGCTTTCCTCACACACAATTAAGTGAAAATCGTATATAGTATGTTGATCGAGGTCGGCGGTGAACGATCGAAATATATATTTCAGCCAGATTTTGAGTAGTTTTCGATGTACATACAGTAAGTAGCTCGCAATGAGGTCAACCAATCGATGCGCTTTTTCCCGTTCGCGCCTCACCTTGCTAGCCCCTCGCGGCTTTGCCACGGACAGCCTCGGCCGTGCTTGCGTTGTGTCCCAGGGCGGGGCGTGCGTTTTTTGTTTTCTATAATCAAAAATAGTTCTTCCGATGTCAACTGTCTACTCGTACATATGTAGAGACACATCAGTCAAGGTCAAAATTAAAAACTAATTTTGTTGGATAGTTTCTACATACGCATAAGGAGCTTTCTTCCCTTACGTGTGCTTCAGGGGTCGGAGGTTTTAATCCCGGCAAGCCCTTGTGTGCTTTATTTCTGGGTACCATGTCTTGTATTTATTTTTGGGTGCCATTTGTGACGGGGCTTACCGGGTAACACACCACATACAAACATAACAAAAATCACGCTCCTACTTTCTGATCCGGCTACGATGTGCTGGTATGGTACCTCGGCACTGCTTTTTGGCACAGGTCACCTTGTTGCCCAAACCTAGATGGTGACACCATTATCCTCCTGTTTAGGATCGCTCGAGTATGTAAAGGTGGAGCTGGATTTCACAACCCACCTGCCTGCCCCGCGTCCTAGCTTGAACAAACATTTTTTTTTTTGCTACAGCAGTAATACCCATGGGATTTGTTTCCTATCCAAAACACCCTCAGGAAATAAGTGGTGCGCATCTATCGCAGCATGCGTCTACTCTACATCCCCTCTATGAAATGTCTGTGTTGAGGCTCCCCCGTTGTTGAGACCAGGGCAAACACACCATTCCCGGGCTCAGAGGAGGGTGCAGGGTTCCTCTACGCTAATGAAATAGTATCGTTGCCACTTTGTTCATGGACACCCGTTGGAGCCTACGTGGACACGCCCAGCTATTGTGTGTGTCGGACCTGGTATGTTGCCTGTTTGCTGGCGTACTGGCTGCTGATGGGTACGTCAATCGTGTCAGAGAGCTCTTCGGATCACATCGATTTCAGGCTCTTCTCTCCATACACAGAACACAAACAAACGTGTGATGACTGGGGATTCCCACCATTATAAACGAACCCTCACGGCGTGCATGCCACGTGTGTCGAAATTATCGCCAGACGTGGCAGCTGTAAAATAAAAGATGTGGGCTTCAGTCGCCTCTTAACGGTAAATATAGGCTGCCGCTGCTGTTGTCGACCTTTCGAGCACTTATTGTATACGTACCCCTTCCCGGTGCTGTCCCTTTCGCGGCCTCGGCCTATACTACCGGAGTATACCTGTACATATGTCGCCCATTGCGGATCCCCCCTTGTATCAATAATATATATTTTGTTTCGTATAGTGTGGGACCGAGTGGAGGGCATCCTCCCCCCCGCTCTCCACTATTATAGGGTTATTACCTTAAATTCCTTCGTCGGAGACGTTCCACCACTTGCTTCAAATCGTCTTGCGTATCGCCTGTTCGCTCGCTCGCGTGCCTTTTGGCGGCCAGATTCGCGTCAGGAACCTGACGTACATGCAGCCCTTTTCTCCGGTCTTCTTCATAGCCCACACCAAGGTGAGTGGAATTTCAGGGGGGCGGCGGTAATACGATACGGGCTGCGCTTTCGGGCCTGAAACGTTTGCACGCCGGGGCTTATCAACCCAGGGGATATTTATGAGGCATAACCGGTGTTTTTCAACCCTTTGTCGGTGATTTTTACTTCTCCACAACAGTAGAAGGACAACGTCGCTGCTAAGGTAACATAGCTGAGGTAGCTGGTACGTAAGTAGGTAGCCGACCGACTGCTTACCTACCGTCTTATAATGCAGTACGTAGACGACTTTTGTTTCTGTTTGTTCTTGGGGTCTTGCTTTGTAGCTCCACGAGATGCATCGATCCATCAGGCACCACCACGCCCTCTGTCGATCACTCTCATCATCTGCTTCTCTTCCTGAGCAGAGCATCTATAATAACACATCTAAATCTGGAACTCGGGTCACCAGAAACACCATCTTCTACAGAGCTGAGCTCTCATCATATAACAGATCCAGCCTAACCACGATTCGGCACTTGGCCTCTATCTGGCATCATACGCCAGCCACAAGCCACTCAACATCAACACCCTTCACATAGTTACCCGTTTTCCCGTTCGGTAAACGACATTGAAGCTCGTGAACGAACTGCCGGATAACCAAAAGAAACAGGATATGGGTGCATACTCGAGGTGAGCAGAGCGTGGAGAAGATATCGCAATGTCCTCCTGAAACGGTAGAGAAAGGAGGTGAGTGTGCGGGTTAGGGTTCGTGCAGCTCCCAGAAAGCCGATCTTCCGGGGAAGGCTGGCTGTTGTGCTGTTTGAGCACACTGGGTGTTTCACTGGTGCGTCGTTTGATGCACGCGGCGATTTCCGTGCGTCCCGTGTACCTGACGTACCTGAGAAAGGACCCCAAATGTTGCAATGGCTTCATCTGGTAGGTAACGTGATTTACATAGTCGTACTCGTATTTCAGGTCGCAGGTACTGAAGTATTGTTGACGTACACCTTATAATATTTCTTGTGTAATCAAACGCGTTTACTGGTATATATATGCTGATTTACGTACATACCGCAGTACAAAAAAACGTAATAATATCGACACATATTTTACATAATATAAACAAACAATACCTATACGATGCAATCCCGCCTGCTCGAACCCCCCGCCTTTAACCAGGTTTTCCGGTGTAGAGGGCTCATCGGGTAAACCGATGTGTTCAGCCGGTTAAGCGGTTAGCGCGACCTCAAACATCCCAGTTTTTGTCTTGAAAAGGGGACTTGTTTGATACGCCCACTGAGTTTCTAAAATCGCACTGAAGCCCTCGTGTATCTGTGATGCCTATATCTACCCTTCGCATGGATTGCTACTAACACTGAGTGCTCCCTCCCCCATCCTGGCGACCCCAACCCCCGCTGGCGATGTCGTCTGTCGTCGTTTGACAGGACATCAACGTTTTTAAAGAAGGTTTCCTGGCCAACGACTTTGTCAAGCAGTTGGCTGAGACCGGCACCTTTCCTGACATTGAGGTAAGTTCTATACTCGCGGCATGCTCTTCACGTTGATCTATATACTTGATCAGTCCGTGCTCTTCGTACTGAGCAAAGCGTTTTTATCGTCCAATAACAGACGATTTTCCTAATTGAGAATTGCCTTTTCGATGATAATGAAAATCGATTTTAGCACTTTGTGGTTTTTTAAGAGTTGACTTTCGCTCACAATCAAATTTTAACCTGGAATACATGTTCCTCGATGGTACCTATCGATCCATGAAAAACAAAAGAATTCAACCTTGACAGGCTCGTAAAACAGATGAAATAGAGGAATCGACATTTATGGGCGAGGTGCCTCGGAGCGAGGCACCTCGCCCATAAATCCTGATTTGTTTGGATCGACGATATCTTGAGACTGCCGATCCCGATTTCGATTATGTTTTGGTGTCATCGACGACTTTCACAACTAACAATAGTCTACAGTGTAAATTTTGACTGTGAGGGAAGTACATCGCTTACAATTCAAAACCCAATATTTTCGATTTTCATTCTCATCGGAAAGGCAATTCTCAATTAGAAAAATCGTCTGTTCCATGCTCTTGACATTAAGTTCGAAACCGTTATCGGTGTAAAGATCTTGACATTGGAAAATGTTTTTTACCGCATCACGAGCTTGACATGTACCTGGTAGGCAAGAATTTCAAGGCCAGGAATTTTATTTAGCAGTTGTCTGATACCGGTGCTGCTGTCGACGTTGGGATAAAAGAAACGGTAGTCATAGCGCAATAGTTTTGATCGAGAAGCCATTGCGGTTTTTACAATCAGATGCTTGTCTTACCTTCGGCGAGAAACCCCGGCTATATATTTCTAGCAGAGATCTGCCGCGCCATGGTGTTATCGCAAGGGGTTAAGCGTCCGGCCACAATCATCTGGAATCGTATGCGAGGAATGTAGGCCTTACACAAGACCAACGGTCTCATATGTCCGAGAACTTAGGGAGTCCGGGAGCAGTTACACTAAATCGTTGGCGTGAAACACAACACAGCTAGAAATCAAGGCTGGGTCGCTACCCCGATTTATAATCTGAAGATCGGTAATGTCGTTCATCTCGCTCTTTGGCATCCATACACTGCATGCAGAATAACTTGCCTTACGTAGCTCAATTCGGGTACATCCGGGACAATGGTCCCATCCTGTACGAACAGAGTGTCCCGAAAAACTAAGGTCTATCCTTGTACATGGTTAATTAACACGGTCGTCTCGATTGTTCGTACGCGACTGTGTCGCGGTACGAAGGCGATCATCTTGCAGACGGGTGCCGCTCCGTTCGTGTGTGGAATACTCGTCGGCCCTGCCGGTATCATGCCCGGAGACACGCAGCGCCTGACCTTGACTGTCGACGACGACATTTGCGAAGGCGGTGGGCTCATCTCCATGGTCAGCATGCTAGGTGAGCAATCTCACATACGTACCTAACAACAGTTGTTTAAACATTTGTTTCTGATGGAGGGCGTGGGCGTGTTGTCGATGATCGAAATGCTCGGTACGCAACATAACCCCTGATACTTGCTACGTCAAAGGTAGACATGCGACATGCTGCGGCATCGGGTGTACAAAGTGTTCCTCAGGCTTTTACGATTATGAGTTATTTGCCTCCCCCGCTGCCTACAGTAATTTCCTTCGGAGACATGGCAAGCGCCTCACAATCAACGAAACGAAACGAAAACACACTACGAGGAACAGGAATTAAAAACTCTTGGACGGAAAATTTCTCAATTGACGAAAAAGCTCTGTCAGCCAAAAGTAGCATATCCCAAAAATACTCTCTCGACCGTGGCATGGCTCACCCATCTATACCCGTAGTGTGAAGGGGGTCGTTATCCGAAAAGGTCTATGCGTCGGCCTTTATCGTGTTCGGTCTTAATATACTGATGGATATGGTTCTGGTTTATTTGGCTTGGTAGTGATACCTCAGGTGATTTCGCCACCGCTCGCGTGTCGTTCCCTGGCGTACTACAGTCGTATTTCGGTGCCCGTCTTAGTTTGTTTTGTGTCATAGGGATGCGTTTACAGCACCTTTTCGGCCCACGGGGTTGGCTTTTAAGGCAATTGGTGAATCTAACGACGGCAACATCATCACCAACACCATCATCGTCAGCCTCATACTGATAATCATCGACAATGCTTAAATAGTTTGGGGGGATGACCTTCTATAATGTTTTAATCGCAATGTTTGTACTACTAAAGCATATGAACATTTCTTTCACGTGCGCCATGTCACTTGTTCCCCTTTGACGCGGCATTGTCTACGCATTCTCCGCGCACTGCTGTCTACTGCTGCGTCAGTCAACACCAACGATGCGTTCGTAGGCTTTGATTCTGCAAACCTCAAATCGGGGGGGTCGTCCAAGATTCTCCCTCCGGCATGGGATGCCGGTGAGAGTTTCCACGTACGAGTTTCAGTAGTGGTTTTATGTTTGTTGCAGAACCACGAAAAAGTCGTCCAAACATTACTGTCCGCATCCCGGATGAACTTACAATTCGGTAACAACTCGTTGAGTTTAACGTGGGCGATCGTTTTTTCAAAAATCTAACATGCTCGTCTTGAATAGGCGAAGGGCATGCTACGAATCCTAGTTCGTCGCTTGAGGGCATGGTTAAGGGCATGGTTGGTAGGGTACAAAATTGGGCATGTTTCAAAATACACCCGCATGTAAAACAGCTAGAACCAGGTGTGGGCCTGACCAAAACACCCCGTTTCCCGAATGTTGACAATAGTTTAGATATCAAAAGTTTATGGCAGTAAACACTTCTCGGGGGGAAGGTGGGGAACACTTCCTGTACACTACAACAATATCAACGAACTTAACGCCAGAGAGTGAAGAGTGCGGGAAAGCAAATTGGCAGCAAGAAAGACGCTTCGTAGATCGCACATTTTCGAGTCCCTTTTAAAAAGCCGGTAGCAGACAGGCTTCCTGAGGGCACAGCTGTAATCCAGCGCCAAAGAAAATATACGCCTTCCTACCGTACAACACACGCAGGGACCGAGGAAAACAATGAGCTGTGTACCCACATCCCGGGGCCAGCCTGCAGCGGAACGGCCGGAAACGAAGAGGCGGGACCGGGAGAAGGGTACATTCACGCCCATCGCGGCGTGCACGGGGTCAGCGGAGAGCTGCCCTCCGCTACCTACGCCTGGCTCAACCCTGTAGCCGAGGTTTACATCGCCAAGCCTACGGAAGCTTAAGACCGATAACAAGCGGTACCATGAACATCTCCAAGCGTGCGCACTGATGCGCTACGTTAGCATATGGACGTTGAGATCCATATGTATCTATAGTGATGTACAGTCACTACGCCCTAATACGGGTTTATGTATATCTTAGTTTAGATGATCCGGTAAATGCATTATGCGGACAGATTACGAGTTTGTCTTACTCGTAGTACGCTCTATTGTATGTCCACAGCATCTCCTTTAAGAACGACGCTGAGAACGGGGCTAGAATGTTACTGTAACGTTGTTGAGAACATTACAGGAAACAGTACGGATTGCGGTAGAATGTAACTGTCCGTAGCATGGGCATTGTACTGAGATGACCAGGTGCAGGCATCCCCCACCTCGATCACTCTACTCCACTTTCCACTCCTTTTCTCTCCGCTTCTTCTCTTTTTCATTGATCTTTCAGATCAATCTTGTCTCCAATGTGGCCGCATACGAGCCTTTTCAACCTATGACTTTTCTTCTTCAAAAGTGATCTTTGCAGACACTTCGGTGCCACCTCTGCCATCTCTCTTAACAGAGACAGGGCCTCGATACACGCGTCAGTATTTCACGCTCTACGTATTCAGCTAGAGTCTACTGCTTGTCGCTAACCTGTACTTTCAAGGGGTGCGAGCTGAGACATTATGATCAGCCAGTATACGACTACCGGAACAGCGTGTACTGCAAGTAGAATAGTTCCTACTGCTATTGAGTCTGCCGATGTAGCCCGTCAATAGTCCCCCGTGCGTCAGATTACCGCACCATGTCGCGTGACACAAGACCATAAACGGAGATTCGAACTTAGTTGTGGTTGTCTTTCTCTGATTGTACCACTGGGAAGGTATTGGTCATATACACGACGGTATTGGTCAGGCCGTGGTTGACCTACTGGTGTTGTATCGCTCAACTTAAGATGGTCATGAACAAGCTGTGGCATCGTGTTGCAGTTGTCGTATCGCTCGAATTTGTGCCTGCATTTTCGATTCATGGAGGCACATTAGCTGTTAAACAAGGTTGCGATGAATTGTAAGACCTTTGTATGCATCGGCTCAAGCATATTTGACAAGAGTGAGCTCATATTCTTCTACTTGTTGGCTTTTTCCTCTCTGACCTTTTGGTGGTCTAAACGCATCCCGTTATTTCTCAGAAAACTCTTGCAGGCGCGACGAGGTCATATGTGAAGTTAAGCCCTGTGGAATACAATGAACCCTCATCATGTGTTTGGCTTTTATTCGCGGAGGTGTCTACTAGTATCGCCTGTGTGCAGTAGTTGTGTCCTTCCACTGAACAACGACTTGTCATGAGTCAATAGGACTGCTTTTTCTCCATGCCCCCGTGATCCGTGGCACTCACGAAAGTTACGCGTTGAGTGCGTGGCGTTTTCGAAGGCGATGACGGTTGCATGCGGCTCACCACAATCTCCCAGAATTGTGCTTGTAGTAGTGTTCGGCGGCAATACCCACTAACGTTCATGGGCAGTCGTTGTGTATTAGAATGGCGTACAGCGTATGGCTACAGTAATTGTCGGGGGACTCCATCTCTACATACCGTAGTGAAGTAAGACATCCCGAGCGACCCTCGTGGCAAGCGTGTGTTGAATACGGCGCCGCTTCGAAAACACATGGAGTTGTATACTTCGAACTATTTGACACCATAGCTTGCCGTCAAGTTGCTGTAGTATCTAATAACCCCATATGTAGGCAGTCGTTGTTTGTTTTCGAGGTTTTCAGCATAGTCAGTTTCCAGGAATTCGTGTACCTCATATAGCAGTGGCGCTTGAGCGAACCTCGCTCGAGTTGTGGCACATGGCATCGTTGATGGTAAAACATTTACTGTTAGGGCCATATATCCATTGTGTGTTTCCGCGCCTACAGGGTTCATATTATTCGCAGAACCGCCTTTTTCGACGTGAAGCTATGGTTGGATATCTTCGAGTCAGTTCATAGATGAGGATTTGTAACCCTTTCGAGGCGGCGTACAGTTAACTGACAATGGGATAATATCACAAATCACAGCCTGCCGTGTGTTTGTATCGAGGGCGCTCTGTAAACGCCCCCGTAACCTAGCCCAATACGACGAGTTGTGCTGGATCGATCGCGTGCTTTCAAAGTTTCTGGAGGTAGGTTTAGGCGAGCTGACCACGGGGAATAGTTCCTAACCGGATAGCAGGGTACCCGGGTACTCACCATTTTTGTTGTTGACGTTTTGTGGATCTTACATGTAGCAGGCCCTGCACCCCGAACGCTATCTATGTTGCGCTGATCTTTTGAGTGCTTGAAGGGTTTACAGAGGTCATGTGATTCCGACTCCGGAGACACTTTACCAACCGGTTATCTGTGCAACCTGCCCGATCAACCCGGCGTGGTTTGGGTCGGACCCGGGCCCGGTGACGGGTAGTACCCGCCCGGTCAAACCCGTTGGGTGCCCGGGTAGTAAACGAACCGGGACGCGTGCTACGACAAAGATAGCACCTTTCGTTTTTTTCTGAATTCTCCTTAACCCAAAACCACCGGATGTTCAGTCTCGTGTTGCAATATTGTTCATTATATACAGTATACTTAGGCCGTGGTATTGTTCAGTGGGTAGCACTTTTTTTCCTTCCAAAATAAGTTTTTGAGTGGGGTCTAGAGCTCCTTAAGTGACCACCCTCAGAAAACAACATGGTGCACCTGCATGCAGGCTACCGTAGCATGCGTCCGGGTAGCACACCTAGTGTATATAGCTTCTCTCGGCCACCGCCCACCCCTCGTCCAACCGCATCCGTCCCCCCGTATACAGTTTATACCCGATACTCAAGTACGTGTTAATACAAAAACGAGGCTCAGCCTTTTACAACACATAAGGAATTCGGAGTGAGAAAATCATGTCAAATTGGCCGACAAGATACGAAAAGGGCCAATTGAAAGAAACAGCAGCCACCAAACGCCTGGTCGAGATGATCAATATTAATGTGCAGGAACTCCGACTAAACTACTGTAAGAATCGCGGACCACATCACGGCGTACTGTACAGTAGCAGACCGTGGGTACTTTCCGCATTGTGGAGGTTCTTGCTTTCCCTTGGGTTTTGAACAAATTTTACTCTGCAAAATCAACCCGGGTAGTATCCTGTCCCCTATATCTGTCCAGTTCTCCTTCTTACGGAAGACCACCTAACAAGCAAACGTATCGCTCAAGACATGCGGCGGTCGAAGAATGTGCACAGGACTGCGAAACGGCATTCGAAGCAATACAGCTAGAATGTGAGCCTCAACGACTAACTGACGTTTCATAACAGCGGGCCTTAAGGGGCCCCTTCGGACAAACACTATATATGAGCACTTCGGTATCTCAAGAAAACAAACCCCTTTATTCAAGTTGAACTACTACCTGTCGGATAATCTCGACCTTTCCTGACTCAAGATACCCAAAACCACACTTTTCCAAAGGCGGTTTTATAGAGTGTAGGTCATGGGCGAACTATTTATTATGGTGTCTGGCGCCGCATCGATCCGACGTGTTTTACGTCACCAAACGTGCCTTATACTCAAACCCATATTCGCCATACTGTTTTAATTCGGGCTGTTGATACTGCTTGAACTCCGATGTCTCGCCTAACCTACCTGGGCTTTTAGTTTGACCATCAATAGCGTGTTACGAGGCCACAGCAGAGCGTCGATGCCAATAAGAGCTCCGAAACATTGAAAATCCTTGCTGCTGAGCACCGTTCGTCTCTTTATACAAACAAAGGCATGCCTGTGCCCCCTTACAGATTAAACGGCCCCAACACCTCCCCGAGGCTATGACGATCAACCTATACGTCGGTCGGGAGCAGGTCTGAGCATAAGAACTGGAGGTATGCCGTGTTCGGTAAGGAGTAAGTATATTGTGTTACTGCTGTACCATTTTTTTTATTTGTATTGCTGCGGTGAAAACGAAAAAACAATATTGTTTTCAAAACACTTGTACACACTCATGTTTTGGATTGGTCGAAGGTGCCTCTTTAACCATCCAATTCAGCTCGAATTCAGAGCGTTTGTGGCGCACATTAAATACATTGGAATGCGCCTGAGTCCGGAGGATCGGGGACATTCTTAGGTACCTTTTCTCGGCAGTCTCGAGCGAACCCGTCAAGATTTCGCGACCCAGATTTCGTGGAGGGAGCTCGGATTGAGTGACCTCTGGCGTCGTATCGTCTAATAAGAGAAACGACACACATTTAAAAACAAAACAAAAACCAGGGCTTTCCATGTTCGGTCGCCCCGATCTAGTAGTCTAGTGGTCAGCTGCCAATTCTACTAGCATTGGTATCCGAGTTCGAATCCCGCCGTGGGGAGATTTGAACTTTATTTGGAAACATTAAATTGGAATCAATCAACAGCCGTTTTTCCTAATTGAGAATTCCCTTTCCGATGAGAATGATGTTGAATACGCTTGCTGTATAATGTGTTCTAGGAAACCACGCGGCGTGCCCCTATGGTGTAGATCGATGAGAGAAGATAAAATACTCGTACACCCAAATACCAAATACACACCAGGATTGTCACCGGCTGTACCTCTCACATACAGACGGGCAGTATCGTTATCATCAACGCCCGGGTCGTATCATTGTCACCAGCGACTGCCCCTGTAGCAGGCAGCATCCAGCCTTCCAGCGACGAGGCATACTAAACGATGCCTCGATACATGATACGAAACCCTACAATGTATGAAACCCCCAGCATCCTCAAACCTGTATCAAGCTACCGCATACCACAAACAGCCCCCCTATTTGGTGCGCGATACGATAGGTCCTGAATACCTTGGTATGAATTGGCAGGTAAAACGGCAGGTCCCAAATTCCATTAAAACCATTGTCAAGGTAAAACGGTAACCCGAAAGTCTATCCTGCATCATGGTAAAACGGCAACCCCGATAAAAAATGATCAATGTCGGTTCCAGTATATATCTCCTAAAATATATCAGGACATTAACTATGGAAAGGAAAAAAGCCAACAAACGCAGGTATGTTGGTAAATCCTTAAACAACAATCAATAACACCGTCTTCATGTAGATATAGTACCGCCCACTAGCATCGGCCACCCTGTTGTGTACTCTGAAAGAGAAGAACAACAGAACGTCCCTGATGTAGGACATTTCAAATTGAACTACAATAGCCCCACTGATATTAGTAGGTTTTTACTACGAGAGTATGCAAAGGTCAACAACATGTTGCATCTGAATTTAAAAGTACCATGGATACTACTGTAGTAATTTTGGGTCCCCTGTACGCTGTGCATACTTGACCAATAGCCAACGTGTACGGCACGATTGGTTAAGACCAGCGGCATACCCTATTGGCGTGTTAATTTTGCTCGACGCATGAGTACACCCCAATACTTGTTTTAATTCCCTACAAATAACTCTACTCCGTTCTCATCACCCAATACCCCAAAATACCCGAAATACATAATTAAATGAAAGAAATTACCACAAATTCATCGCAAAGTTACGGTGAAAACTGAACGCTTCCGTGTGTAAGGGCTTGGTGAGGAACTCAGCAGGCTGCAATACCGACGACACGTGGACAACCTCGAACTCCCCATCTGCAACACACTCCCGAAGGAAGTGACGACGGACATTAATGTGCTTGCTGTTCGGGGTGGTCACAAGGCTTTTCGCTAAATGTATTGCCCCCTGGTTATCTTCGTTCACCGTGGTACATCCCACATCGCGCTCCGGGGAAATAAAACTCCAGAGATACCGGATGAATATCGTCTAGCGGAAACCGGTGGCCATCGCCACATACTTTGCCTCCGTGGACGAAAGAGTAATATATTTCTTCGTCCTAGAGTAAAACAACACGCATGCATCAGCGCACATGACAACTTCACCAGAGACAGACCTCTGGTCATTGGCCTCGTGCGCGTAGTCCTCAGCCACGTACAACTTCAGCTGGACTCCATTCCCAAGACCCCTCTGAAAAGTAATACCGTACGTACTCGTAGGTTTGACGTACATAAGGATGTGCAACGCTGCCTGCCAATGCAAAAATATTGGTGCTGCAGAGTATCTTCCCACCGCCGGAACCGCGTTAAGGGTGTCCGGGCCGGTCTGGTTCGCAAGCCACATCGAATGCCCTACCAACGACCGCAAAGGCTCATCAGCGTCTAGTTCATCCTTGGCAAACACCTGGAGCTTTAGGTCAACCACCGCAGGAATGCGCTTGCCGCGGGTGACACCAAACTTCGCTACGGTGCATTCAGCGAAAACCTGCTGTGATATCGTCAATGTCCCTTCATCCCAGTCTCGAGAAAATCGGCAACCTGCGTACCACCGCAACCCCCCCCAGTTTGCTGATAGGAACGAACTGGTCCAGGTCCTCACAAAACTGGTCACACCTTCTGTTAAGGCCCATCCCATATATGTCATCCACATGCACTACTACTACGTTATAAACGCCCCCTGCTTCCACCAAACGCATAGCATACGCATCAGCCTCACACTGCTCAAACCCAAGACCCCTCATACCGCGTACCAAGTGGTAGTGCCATTGCCGCGACGCCTGCTTCAAACCATACATGCTGCGACACAACTTAACCACCTCCCCGGACATCGACCCGCACCTCTTGTGGAGGCGCATGTAGATGTCTTCACTCAGCTCTGACTGGACAAACGCCTGCTGGGCATCAAAATGGCCTACATCCAATGCCAACTCACACGTAATGGCAGCCAGCAACACATAATGGCAGCCAGCAAACGGATACTCGGAACGGATGGGCACGAGGAATAAGTGGCGAAATAGTCAACTCTTTCACGCTGCCCAAAGCCTCTCGCTACCAACCTGACCTTTGCCCGCACTACTCTACTAAATTTGTTAACCTTCCAAAAATAGACCCGCTTAGATGCGATCACGTTGATTCCATTTCGTTGCTACGTGGCCCTACCGTTCTCGTCCACCACAGCACCGAACGCCTTCGCACGGTACATGCCGTCAAGCTCAGTGTCCATGGCAGGAACCACACTTCTCCGTGTTCATCCTCGAACGCTTCGCGATACCAGTCGGGCGTTACCAACTCACTCTCAGGGCATCAAGGCAGTTCAGGGGCGAGAATGTGCGGTGGAGACTGGTCGGCAATGATGATGACGATATTCTCCCGCGCAGCTAACATCGAAACGAACTCGTGCTGCGCACCCAGGCCCCCATGTTACCGCAACGCCGACCGCGTCACCGCCGGCGATACGCGCGGTTGCTACTGCTGCTGCTGCTGCACCGGCACCTCCGACACAGGGGGCTGAGGTGCGGGCGAGGAGTTTGGCGATGCAACGGTTGCGGGCGGCGCAGGGGGAAGGGACACCGGCATGGGCTCCGGTGATGCCTCGGTCGCTGACGTCGGCTGCTGCTGCTGCGGTAGGGACGACGCAGCAGGCAGGGGCGTAGGCGAGGACTCTGGCGTTGCACCAGTCGGTGAAGTCGACGGTTGGTACCACACCTCGAAGCTCCGCGGCGCTTGCGGTTGCTGGGCTGGGTCACCGACAGCTTCCTCTTTAGCCGGCAACGGGGACCAAGCTATCGTGGTCCCTCCACCGAACGGCGCGCGCCGGTAGCCCCACGTCACATCGGTCGAGTGGCTCGCGATGCCTGATGGCGACAACATGGTCTTGCTGCAATCCGAGGCGTGGTAGTTGCCAGAGTTCAGGTGGAAGCACGGCTCGCCCTTCGGCTCTGACTTAGCCGCCCGCTTGGCCTTCTGGCGTCCCGGCATCATACATGGAAGCACCGGGCACCTGTCAGGCCTCTCGTGGAACGTCTCCAACGGGCACATCATGTCGAGCTTTTCATCCACCCGCGCCATGATGTTGAACGCGTCCCGTCCACATCTATGGTTCTGGCCACGTGCAAGCATAGTCGAGCGCCTTGGGCGGGAACTCCACACCATCGAACCTTGTGTGGAACTCCACGAATGCGGCGTGGGTTCCTTCGGCAACAAGACCTAGATTCCGCTCCACCCGTCCGTTGCGCTTCGGCACGTCGACGGAAGTGAACTTGCGGCGGATGATGTTCTCGGCCATCAGCCTTTGGAACTCGGTGTTTGTGAATCCGGAGGCATTGTCTGTGCGAAGGCATTCCGGCTACCCGTAGGCATTTACGGCCGCCAGGAAAGTACGGAAACCGAGGGTGACCGTGGCCGCGCTCTTGTCCGGCAGAAATACCGGCCATCCCATGTTGGTGGCGTCGTCGACGGTCACCAAACATTACCGAGAGCCGCCCGATGACGTCGGCATAGGTCCTTTGATATCGGCGAACAGGCGCTGAATCCGCTTCTCGGCACGGCACGATGTGGACTTAGCGATGGCTTTGCGGATCCCCTTCCATCCCGCGAACCCGTCGCATTACCCCAAACGTCTCGCTACCTTGATGTCCATTTGATGAGCAGTCTCACGTAAAACGGCATCATGGGCGTGGACAAGAGAAGAGTGCAAATCGTTGACGTCTATCCATATCTGCCCACCAGGCCTCAACACTGCAGCATCAAGCGTGGGGCATTTCTCGTGCCTCGCTACCCGTGTGGGCTCGATGTAGTTGCCGAACGCCTCCTTGCGGAAGAACACGCGTCCATTGAGCATGTGTGCTCCTTTGTGGTCAAGCGCAATGACGTGCTCCTCTTGGATCACGTTGAACGAGCAAAGGATGACAGGGACCCCAGGCACAAATGCCACTTTCCTCAGAGTCACTGCTACGTCCTCAGCACAATGCATCACTACATCAACGCAACCGAAACACTCTACCCCCATTCTCTTTCCATCGCCTATGATCGAAAACGTCTCATCGAGGGTAGGGGTCTCTTGTTGTAAAAGAAAGTACAATCAACAGTGCAGTGGATTGACGCAGCACTATCTCCGATCATAATCTTACTCCCAGGCCTTGTAGGCCTCAAGAGACCACCACCAACAGAAAGACCATGTCACTTGCCTAACATACGTTAAATGCGCCAAGAAGATGGTAGACCACTTGACCTGCTGTTCGTTGCTGGCCGTCGCTTGGCTTTCGATAGTCGAGGAAAGCGGTCCGCCCTCGTAGGCTTCCCCGGCTCCTCCACCTGCCGGCTCTGGCTGACCTTGCTCCACTGCCCTCACCAGTATGATTCGCCTTCGCCCATACCGTCCCCGACCCAGTACGGTTCGCCTCCGCCCATACCACCCCCGTCCCATTTCGGTTCGCTGCCGGCCACACCGCCCCCGCCCCATTTCGGTTCGCCTTCGCCCATACCGCCCCCGCCTTATTTCCCGTTCGCCGCCGCCCACACCGCCCTCGTCCCATTGCTGTACGCCTCCTTCCATACCGCCCCCGTCCAATTCGTCGTCGGGAATTACGAAGCCCGGTTGGTCCTGAGGCCAAGCTTCCGGTGGTGGTGCGCTGATGTATTGCTCCTGAGGGGCCGGAGGGCCGTGTGGAGGGACTGCGACAATGTTTGCATTCATGCGGGTGAGCGTGGCAGTGCGGCACTGCCTGGCCGTGTGGCCGTGGGCTCCACAAGTACAGCATGCCCCAGCCAAAGCGTTCGGCGCTCTGCAAATATCGGACTTGTGCCCGAGGGCATCACACCAGAAACACTTCTATACTTCCCCCATGGACTCTCCTGGAGGACAACGGGACCCCGGTTGATGCCACCCGATTCCGGTGTTGCCAACCCAACCAGTGCCCCCCTGTCTCTGCTGGTGTTGGCGCTGCTGCTGCGGTTGAGGTGGGTGCTGCTGCTGCTACCTGTGGCCTCCACCCCCACGTTGCTGCTGTTGCCCACCCCCCCTGCTGCCGCTGCTGCTGCTACTGCTGCTGCTGCTGCTGCTGCTGCCCGGCGCCTCGAAATCTTCCCTGAAACCCTTCACCAACGGCGAGGGCGTGGGGATCCGCCAACGGCGCTGCAGCCATTGACACGACCACCGCCAACATCTGCTCCTCCAACTCCTTTGTCTTGCGGTTAGCGTGGGAGGTGTAGACTATTTACTCCATCTCCGAGGCGTGGTACGATAGAGGTAGCACTTTTAGGTGGAAACGTTTTTGGAGTGATCAGGCTCCTAAACCCAAACTCGTCTGACTTTAATCCTTGTGTAGTAGTATATTTCATACTAGACTCAGGCCATGGCATTTTTAATCGGATAGCACTTTTATTATCCTCCAAAACCTAGTTTTCGGCGACGTATGGAACTTCTCAAGTTAGTAGCTTAGAAAAATCAGGGTGCACGTCTATCGTAGCATGCGTCCTCCAATCGCGTGGTACGGGGCCGAAGCAAACGAGTGCGCTGCTCAACGTCGTAAAACTCAGACGGAAGGTGACGTGTGAGTATGCGAGCAACCTCGCGGTCCAACTTGTGGATAGCCAATGCGGACAGCACATTGAGTTTCCCTTTGGCACGGGCGAAGAACAGCCTGGGGTTCGCATCCCCCTGCATTCCAATGTTCTCGAACTCTTGTTCGAGATGATCCCTTTCGGCATCACCCTGCGGCGGATACCAGGCTATTACAGCCTTCCACGCTCCCGCCACCGACCCAGCGGCATGCATCCGTTCCTCCACAGGCTGGCTTTGCATGGCTTCCAAAAGGAATTCCCAGGCCTTCTCGCATTTCTGCACCCTCTGCTGCCCATGACGATAACTAGATCGGTTGCGCTACTCCACCCCTCCTAAACTTCCGGCTATCCGAATTGGGTCGCTCGTGGGCTCAAGCGCCCCGATCAGACCCCGCGCCGTCAAGAACGGTTGGGATCTGTGTGACCACAAGTGCAGCTGACTGCGCCCATCGAACTTGGGCACCCGCATACTATTTTTCGACGGCATGAAAAGCGCCGGGGGGGGTTGGTGACGATAGTCTGGCTCCGGCGCAGGCTACCCAGCCGGCGTAGGCTGCCCAGCAGTTGCCTTCTGCATGGGCCGCCCGCTCCTCCCAGCGGCAGCCGCCTGAACCGCTGCCTCGGCGGACATTCTTAACACCCTCTCCGCGGACAGCGCCACGTCTCGCTCAGCCACCGTCGCGTCACGCTCAGCCAACGTTGCCGTCAACGTCGCGTCTCGCTCAGACAAATTATTCAATACTTCAGCAAGTTGCTGCCGAAGTAGCTTAGCCTCCTCGGCCATAACAACAACGCTTCAGCAAGCTGGGACCTCGGAAAGCCACGGTAATCGTGTTTTAATACGCTGGCTGTATAACGTGTTATGTGTAACCACTCGGTGTGACGCTATGGCGTAGATGAAGAGACACCATATATTGTACACAGAGCCGCACGTGGTTGTAGCAGACCCTCGAACACATACCCACACAAAAGGAGCACAGTACCTGTCGTCATAGGCTCCACACAAATAAATCACACAGGAGTGAGCGGTACCTTTCCGTCACGCTTCACTCACACATATATACGGACAGTATCTTCGTATCAAGGTCCGGGTCGTGTCTTATTATCATCAGCGACTGCTCCCGGAAGAGCGGCATCCAGTCTTCCAGCGACGAGGAAAATAAAATGATGCCTCGATACATCATACCAAAACCACCAATATATGAAACCCCCAATATCCTCAGACCTGTATCTAGCTACCGCATACCACAAAAAAACACCCTTTCATTACCACGCCCTCTGAATCTGGCGAGGCTCTGTTGATTCTCTGTATCAATCAAAACTACCGTTAGGACACCCCCTCGTTGCCACACCCCCTCGTTACCACACCCCCTAGCTGCAGGGCTCTCGTGCATGGTATCACCAGGGATCTGTTAGATAGCACACACCCCAAAACAGCAGACCCGGGGATACTATTATAAAACGTCAACATGTTGCCACCGGGGTGTGCTTTCTTCCGTTTCACACGGTATATCGGTGATGGGGATTGGAATTGAAATGCCCTGGACGAATGCTTCGATAGACGTTGAAGCTCATGCTGCACATTGTCGGATGGCAAAGATGGCAATATTAATACAGGTGCACCATGGCGTTTTTTAGGGTGGTCACTTATTAAGGAGCTCTAGACTTCACCCGAAAAGTTGATTTCGGAGGGGAGGAAAAGTTCTAACCGACGAACAGTACCATGGCCTAACGATACAACGAGAAATGTAGCAACACAAACATGCAATTCCGACGAGGCTGGGTTCAGGAGCCCCTTGATTCAGAAAACGTTTTCATCCGAATATTGCTACGTTTACCGTGGCACGCGTCCTGCAAATATTTGCAATATTTTCGAAACTCTCTACATTTGCCACGGATTGACGTTTTTGCCGGCGGATAGTTCAATCTAGATCGAGAATCGAAGATTGGTCAATTCGCATCTTTCAATCTCAATATTTGGGATCCCGCCCAAAGAGTTAGTGGGGTCTTTGGGATGACGCCCAAATAACACGCCTTGCCATATTACTGGAAATCCTCATAAAACGCACCATCACGCTGTACTACACCCTGTAGCGTATTATTGGAGCCCCCCCTGTGAAAAGGAAGACCCCCCTCCCAAATGAGAGATCCCCCTGAATAGAACCCCCCCCCGCGCCAAAAATGACAAAAGCCACTCCCCCCTCATCCATCGGTACTGATACCTGCAAATCAGACTTGAAAGCGATACCTCTTGTATCGATTAGTCGATACTTCCGACGGAAATTAGATACACGGCACCGAAAGGGGGGAGGGGTCTCCCATCTACACTTACTTGTAGGCGGTTGTGCCCTAAATATAAAGCGCATATAACAGATGAAACATTGCAAGCCATGTTTTACGATACCCTGTATCACGGCGTAAAATAGGCGTCCGGCTCGTGGTGAAATCATCGCACCACGAGGTGGAGACCGTGGTGTGGGCCCGCACCACATCGCCGAAGGCGATATGCGCCCCCCCGCAGGGCCCCCCGGAGGGCACCCGGAGGGCCCCCGTAGGGCTCCCGGAGGCCCCCCGGAGGGCCCCCGGGAGGGCTCCCGGAGGGCCCCCGGAGGGCGCTCTTGTTACCATATATGCGTCAATATACCCAAAATGTGCGTCAAACCCGCTCGGTTTATCCTCTTGTATACGTGGTGCCGGCTGCCTTAGGATGTTCTGCATTTCCGAAGAAACAAGGACAAAATTACGGTCAAAAACCATCAGACATATCCTTTTGCTTTCAGGTCGAGCCTTGGATCCGGCTTTTGTTTTCGTATACGTCCTGGTAGCGTCTTAGACAAGAGGTCCAATGAGCTGTAGGATCAAGTGCACCACTCGTTACCCTGATGCTTGAAGACTGTATCACTCAACCCGGGCCACCCGTCTGCCACGAACACAGGCGTGAACCAGTTTGTGGTATGTCATTTCGTCGTAAACTAAGAAGAGCAGCATTTGTCATGAGGATGCATGTACGGACTACGCCCACCGCATGTGCACCAAGTGAGCCGCACGAACCCGAGCATCAGGCCTGGGCTGGATCTCTACTGATCTGCTGCAACACATTCAAGAAGTACACCGTATATATGTGACCTCCCTTGAGTTCCACATATGTCAGATTTGTTCCCCTCAAAACCCGTAGTTCGCGCGATCGAAGCATCCCACTCAGCTAGCAAAGATGCTAGCAAAGATGAGTTTCGATAAAATCCTCGATCTCACAGCTGTGTTTTTTTTTATTTTATATATCATCAGCAGATGTGAGGTGCTTGAATAGGCGCCACATGCCACAGTGTCCCTGGCCTGGTTTGCCTGGGACGTCCTCAGGCATAGGAAAACGGCAACAGTTTCAATCGAATTATCAGAAGAAGTAAAGTACTCTATGCTAAAAGAGGAAACAAGACCCAAAACTAGCATCTGAGACGAAATCAAGACCAAAAATAAACATTGTTTGCCTGCGGCGAAAAACACGCCAAAACATGTTTTCGACTGCGGCGAAACAGGCCCCCCCCAAAAAAACGCCTACAGCGAAAAAGGACCCGCACACGTTTTTTAGCCTCCGGCGAAAAAAGGTGCGGCACAAAAAAAGCGTGGTGCGGCAAGCCACAGCATGCCTTCGGCAAATGGTGAAAAATGCGGGATTTATGAGAAAAAAATGCGGCAGCGCAACATTTCACCACCTATTTTACGCTCTGCTCTGTATTCCTTGTTCGATACTTAAGGCTCGAAAACGATACACTGTATGTATCGAAAGGGGGAGGGGTCTCCCATCAACACTTACTTGTAGTGGACAGTTTTGCTCATACGAAAAAGTGCACATATTAGATGAAACACGTGAAATTTGTCACGTTTCACGATGTATCGCTTGTTCGATACTTCCGCCTCAAAAACGATAGCTTGTATCGGATGGGGGGGGGGGGTCTCCCATCCACATATACCTGTACCGGTGTTTATAGTGCCTGGAAGTGTATACATTTGGTTGGCGATATTCTGTATCTCTAGTTCGATACTACAGACGGAAAAATCGATACACTCTATCGTTACGATACAGCAGTGTACCGAATGTGTAATCGTTTCCCATCCACGTCTAATCATTTGCAGGAGGCTTCGCTGCTACCAGAAACTTCACTACAACAGTATTCCGATACGTACGTATGCCCCGTCCATACACTTTGTACATTCGGAGCCTTCAGTAGCCTTCAGCTAGTTTGACCGCGAAACTTCACAACGTGTGTGTGTTGTCTTCACATTAAACCCGTTCTTTCTACTCAACCACATCAGTACACCCAGTGCCTGTCCTGATTCCCAATCCTAGAGAGATACAAATTATGTGGTCACAGACTGTGAAACAGAAAAAACAAAAAAAATAAACGCAAATTCATGGGCAAGGCAAGTGAGATGCTAACGTACCGGGTACGAGAACACAACGACACGAGCTGAACCGAAAAATAGGAACAACAGACAAATAAAACTTAACTTTGAAACGAAACAGAATACAAATGACGCAGGGAGACATAAGCGCCCTTAGAAGAAAAACCACACGTGCCCAAGAGAGGAACAGATAACTGCTGCACGGCCGGGGTAACACGAAGAAGAGGAAGACACCTGTATAGGGCGGTTTCAAATGGTGAAACAAGGCAATAAGCAAGAAAGAAGACACTAGAAGAGAGGAAAAGAGAGAAATCGTTCTCAAGGCGATGATAATAACAGATTCCCGTATCTGCTACAAGGCCGATACGGGGACCATGTCACACCATTTGCCATCTCCTTCCTGCTTCTCAAAAAGAACGGTGTCAAGAGCCGGTACTACCCCCCCCCAGTGAGCAAGTCAACAAGAAGCAAACAAACAAACAAACAAAATAAAACGAAAAATAGAATTCAGGGGCTAGTCGAACCGATACCTTGCCGCACAATCTACCATTTCGTTTCTGCATTCGTCGACAGCTGTATCAGTACAGCCGCCTCTGCCTTGTCCCCCCCCCCCCTCTCCTTGTCGCCTCTCTAGGCGTCCTCAGCTGCATGCCGTAGCCGGCTCCTTTCCGCTTCGGCCCTGTGCCACCTCGGCATGAAATGGTCCGCCGCCTCAACTATCCCGCGATACCACACCCCACTCTTCTCAGCCGCGCTCTGCCATAGTAACGTCTCTGCTCCGAACACTAAAGGAGAGCTTTCGGTGGAGCCCTCTGTCGCTCGAAAAACCCTGAGGTCATCTGCTATACATTGGGCCCAGTTCTTTTCTGGGCGGCCAGGTCCCGGGCTCGTCCCACCGACGATCGTCCCAAACATCACCCGCCGAGTCAGCCGCTCATTGGTCGTGCGCTGTAAGGCCCCCGCAAAGAGGAGGCGTCGTTTGCGGATGGTCGTTTCAACGCTCTCGCATTGTGCCTTCTTGAGAGCCTTGGCGTACGACATGAGATGGTCGGTGCGTTTTCGGCGCTTGAAACCAGTGATCCGTAGGAGGAAGTTGTGGTGTGCCGTTCGGAGCTCAGCGAAGTGTTCCTTGCCAAGGGTCCACGTCACACACCCGTACAGCGGGGTCTCCACCACCTCTTCCTTTAGCATGCGCACCTTTAGAGTAAAAGGGGCACCCTCCATATCGTACAGCTCCCGCTTGAACCGATGGTAGCATGACCATGCGCGTCGGATGCGTCGTTGGATCTCTGGCATAATGTCCGCGCTTGCGACGACAAGACCACCAACCTACAAAAACTGCATCGTCTGTTTATACCTCTGACCCGCTGCTTCGAAGACGAGCGGGGAGGTCCGGAGTGCCTGGTTTTGGTGCGCAGCAGCATAGTCTCCGTTTTCTTTTCGGATACGGTGAGACCAGCTGCTTCGAAAACGGTCACAATAACGGTCATCATCTTCGCAAGCCCTTCCGACGATTTAGACACAATACCTGCAACTTCGGCGTACAGCATACCCCATATTGCTCTCCGTACACGTGGTAGTGGGCCTTCCCTCACTCTGTCCTCCCCGAGGTCCTCCTCGTGGTGAACCAGGTCCCTCAAGATGACTGGGTCTTCACTGAAGCGTATCAGCACGGCGTGTATCACAGCAGCCAAGAAGACATTGCACAGAAGCGGTGACAACACACATCCTTGCCGCAGACCCTGAGTGACATCGGACCACTCAGAGTGCTCACCGTCATCCGTACGCACGCGGGCTCGCATGCCTTCGTGGAATTGGTGGATAACGGTCAACATCTTCTCTGGTATGCGGAAGCGTGCGAGCACCACCCACGACAACTCTCGGTCGACGGAGTCATACGTCTTCTGCAGGTCAATGAAGCACATGTACAGGGGGGTATTTTTGGCTCGTCCGAGTTCTTGCAGTCGACGAAACGATGAATACCATGTCGACTGTTGATCATGCTGGGCGAAAGCCGCACTGCTCCTCGGGAAGTATCCCTTCGGCCTCGCAGAAATTGCTGAGACGTGACGCGACCATTTTCAGCAGTACTTTGCCTGAATGAGCAACATGCGAAATCCCTCGGTAGTTGTTGCAATCGGATCGATCCTTCTTTTTATGAAGTGCCTTAATGGTCTCACATTTCCATCGCTGAGGGACGTCACCCGTTCTCCACACATTAGAGCTATTTGAAACTCAAAATAGGAGCTTATATATGGTTCTTCCCGAAACAAGGTCATACCGAGTTTCAAACGTCGCCAAAATAGGCGCTTATTTTTGACATAACGACCAGCGTGATATTTGGCTCTTCTCAAAATATGTACTTGGTCACTTTTTTTAGCAAGTACATAAGTTTTACTTGGTGGGAAGTTTCTCAGCAATTTATCCTACAATCGAAGCACCACAGCAGGGCACAGGCATCACAGGACTAAAAGCAAAGCAGCACAGGGCAGCAGCACAACTACCCTCGAC
>MEHQ01003716.1:107313-172389 GCA_008828725.1 Saccharina japonica
TCGCTTTGCGGACCCTTCGGGTTCCACTTTTATTTCAGTATACCTTTTTTGGGTAAGTTAGCCTGTGACCACGGGAATCGACCGTGTCAAGTGTTGGATTAGTTCGGACAGATGGAGGTACTGGATAGAGAGACCGGCACGGTTTTTAATGTGAAGACAACAACAACAGCAATGGTCGGTTGGTCTCCAAGCAATGGTGCCAACGGTCGTTGTGGAAATAGGGCGCTGATGGTTGGGTCAAGATTAGGCGATTTCGCGGTGAAAAGAGTGCCGAAAAAACACCGCCCATCGTTCAAGAATGTGCACCTTGTCCCTTAGTGGATATACTTTTTGATACAACAGCAGTTTTCTACAAAGATGCTCGAAAAAGACGTATACCTGTATAATACGACGTATCGTCATGGTGTGTGATGTGCAGTATTAAGTATTCGTATTTGTTTTTTTAATTTGAAAAGCGGCGTACCAAGATGTAGTTACGAACGATTCAGCATTCAAAACTGGTATCAGGTGGTACGAGGTACGGGTATACTGAACACTGCCATAGAAAGTTTATGGGAAAGCTCGTACATATATATACAAATGTATATACGAGCACCAGTTCGTGCGAAACAATGATTACGAGATGGGGCAGCTAAGGCGCTGCCACAACGGTTGACTGGCTATGCCCTGCCCAATAATACGTATTTTTAACATGATTGTTTGACACGGCGGTGCATCATACATATGTCCTAACCACTCTGTGACGATAACAACAACAACAACAACAGCAACCACTCTTGGCCACTCTTCATCCAACCCCAAGCGGCGATCAACCTGGTCCAGTCCACACGCCATAAAACAAACGCCGTTGGCATTCCTGTCCACCTCGGTACCAACCCGGAGCGTGCAGCCTGAAAAACAGCAACTGTACGCGAGAGCCAGATCCTCGAAAGGCATCGCATTGACAGGTATGTCGGGAAATTGACTGCAATACGAAAAATAAGTGCGAGCTGGGCCACCTTTAGAACGGTTTGAACGTCGAATTGGCCATGCCCCCCGCCAATTTCGGGAAATTGTACTTGTATCTCTACGTAAACACTGTGGTAGTTCACGGCACTTATCGGTACATTAACGTGGGTTCGACGACGAAGGAGCAAGGAGATTGAGCGTTGACAAGCGGTGAAGAGACGGATTGAGCTCACCCTACGCGCTATTTTTCATTTCCAAATCATTAGTATACTACCGCAAGCCGCTAAAAGAAGTTTGTTTTGGGGCGGGATAGAAGAAGAAAACGACTGGCATTGCGTGGCGCCGGGAGAACGTGCGAAGGAGCGGGCTGAGTGGACCTAGGCAATGAGGCGGCAATGGAGAACGGCAGAAGAACGGCACAAGGAGTTCCACGATCGCCGCGCACACCACCACGAGAGCAGCAATCATCGTTTTGTTTTGTGTTACTTATGTACGGCAGGCACTGGTTTTTGTTGTGTTGGCAGAGTTAGTTATAAACCCTTCATGGGGAACGACCTGTTGGAATTCTCGGGGATGTGGTGGTCGTGCTGTACTACTGCTGTTGATTGAGCTCTAAAGGTGTACACGCATTTGCCACAGGAGACGCGTGCTACGATAGAGGTGTAGGGTATACCTTATTTTGGCTGAAATGCTTTCTGAATGACCTAATAAAGGCCAAAATCGTCGGAATTCCGTTCTTGCGTTGCACCATTTTTCGTTTTGTACGTAAATGCCGCGGGAGTGTTCATCGGGTATGGTAGCTTTCGTTTTCCTCCAAAGTCAGTGTGCAGGCTACTGCAGGTATAGAGCTCCTCGAGTGACCACCCTTAGCAAATTCACGGTGCACCTTTACCGTAGCATGCGCCAGGAAAGCGCCGTGGTGGCTCAAGGCGGCAGTAACACATACACTCTCTCTTCTTGCATTATTCCCAAGCTGTCGAGCTGACTCAGCCCAAACATCGAGTGACATCGAGCGGGTCGTATAATGTCCCGATATCCCATATCCCAGCAAGAGTGGGTTCCAGCGACACCCAAACGATGCTTCTTCGCACGTTTGCACACTAATTTTTGAGAGTTGGAAAACGAAATTTGGCAGGACTTCTGTTTGTTCATCATGGCCAGACAATAACACGAATGACAGAGCAGCCTTTTATTTTCGTTTCGTTTGTCTTCTGTAGGCGCTGTAGGCTGTAGGTGGTGGTGTTTCATCTTTTTCGGAGATTTGTAGGAAACTTCAACTTTGACCCGGGATACCTCATGTTTTCTTTTGTTTTTCAACATAGGCTCTTCCTGGGTCCGTTCTTACTCTTTGTTGTGCAGAACACCTTCGCGAAATTTCGTTTTCCAAATCTCAAAAATAAGCGTGCAAAACAGAGTGGTTTCCCTAAAGCGGATATTTTCCCCTAATAATCAAAAGGTTTCAAATTTGCTCAACCCCAGACGAAAACAATGCAATAATGGAAAGTATGACAGTACGTATAGTCACACCAAAAACAAAATACTACTTCGTACGTGAGACAAATTATAAAGCCAGAAATCGCAAGGAANCCCCCCCCCCCGATACACTTCTCCATTCATCCCCAACTCCGGCCATAGAATAAAATATCGCGACGATAATGAGATATAAGCATCATGCATACTTCCCAGGTAGGTTGTGTTCGGTAGGGCACGTACAAAACCAAAACCGAGGTATTTACCTGACAGGGCATTACTACTGCTGTATCCTACAAATAACGTATGTATGTAAGCTCTGTACGACATGTATACCCCTCCCTGGAATGTCTGTGAGTTCTGTACGCCTGTTTCACAATGCCCGGAACTTCTGTGAGTTCTGTAACACTTTCATACCCGTACCCGGAACTTCTGTATGCTCTGTAACACTCCCATACCCGTACTCTAAATCCACAAACCCTACGAGTACAGAACATTAACACTACCCAAGTTCTGATAAATTTGGCGCTCAAACCACCGTACTGCTGTACAGGGGGTCGTTTTTGAGTAAGAGGCACGTTACCTGAGGAAGCAAACGTCGGGTCGGTCCTTCTCCTAATAAATAGGACAAAACTGTTCCCCGTGACCTGCGCTCGCTTAAGCTCCTCGCAGGCGGTACGTAGGTCTTGAGAAATTAAAACTGGAGAAATGTCGTTTGTGGTACGGAGTCATGAAAGGTCGAATCTACACATGTACTCACAGCAGTATAATAGTAATCGCTTTGGAACATAGGTGCAAGCTGGGCCAGTCATAAAACGGAGAAAGCTTCCCAAAGTCCTCTCTCGTGAACCACTGCAAATTAGGCTACGCAAAATACTAACCCTCACACACCACCGCTTATGAAAACAAAACACGTATACGAAAATGTCCATACTTTTATTTCCCCGACTCGATCTCGCCGAGATATCAGCAAAATATAATAAAACACATACTCATCGACACACAAATCGTATACAAATCGTCGTTTTCAATCAAAACGAAAATTCTGGAGACAGTGCTGAAGACGCAAGGAGAGGAGCGAGGAAAGTCACGTTGCCCAATTCGCCACCCATCAAGGGATATCACCCAACCGATTTTATAGGATCCCAAGCCATATTCCCCACGAAAGCCTACCCAATTTGATTCGTTTAGAATCGAAGATGAAAGTTTGTGGTCGTCGCGAATACGAGCAATGATTATTAATGAATATGCTTTATTTGCGTGGCCACATGTTGAAGGCCGTTTCATTGCTGCAATATAATCTTGTAAAGTTGGGTCTGATTGTGTAGCATATTTACTGCATTAAGTGACGACAGAGACTGTACCTCTGTAGGGAAATCGGCACGGACACTGTCTGGGTGTGATGGATATCGACGGGTGGAAATACCGGTTTGATGTGAAAACACACACAGAGAAAAAACTCTAACGACCGATTTGAAAGAAAACATATTCACCGTTTTTCCTTGAGAAGGAAAAAGCTGCTTTGACACCGCTTACATTCATCGTACACTTTTCTTTTCTTTTTGTTTTTCCATCCCATTTATTATCTTCGCACTTCTGTCTTTCTCCCTCCCTAGTCGTAACTCAGATCCGGGGTCACAAAGTAGGCTCCTCTCCCTCCTCCCCCACTACGTACGGACATTGCCTTGATTTTATCGCGCAGAGGGTTCAGCCTTCCCAACGCTCGTCGATCTTCATCGATTTTTGCTAACTCACGCTCTTGCGCTTTCAGCTAGTCAATTCATTGTTCGCGAGAAAACGTCCCTACCAGCATGCACTCGAGGAGGGCTCGAACTCACGACCTTGACGCTAACAAGCTTCGTGGTTACCTGCTAACCCACCGGGGTGACTTGATACACTAAACATATTTAATGAGCACCAAATAAACAAATTACACTCTAGTAGTAATATTGCCGCAGACAAGCCGGCGTATGTATCATATGTGTAGGATGCAAAGTAAACATGATTTTGTTGACTTTTACCGAATGTCGAACCTGCCCTGCCGACCCCAACCCAGACCCAACGGAATGGGTGCCAGTGTTGCCCACTAGTACGATACATGTACGAGTGGTTACAGTCGATACTCGAGGCTCAATTCAGTTCTCAATTCCCCACGTTGAGCGATGTTTGGTGGAAAAATCAGTCGTTTTGTCGGTTCCTTATTTTTCCAGGCTCAACCGCTGAATTGCTTGAAATTCAGTCACTCGTAGTACTTGGTGCTTGCCAACAGAATCCTTTGACATGAGAACACCAGATACACGACCCCTTCGTCCCTCGTTGGTGGCCTTCCGTTTTTTGCTCAGACAGTTCAGTACTCCCGCTGCTTGTCCATTTGCATCACGCATTTTGCCACAAACTACGAGTAGTACGATCGTAGTTGTAATTGGGTTACGACTTGGTTGATGGGAGTATGCAGGGCTAGGCGAACGACCACCCCCCCCCCCCCAAAGAAAAGCAAACTTAACTGACCCCCTATCTCCCTCCCACTACGTCCCCGCTGGCGTTTGACGCCCTGGACACCCTCTTTTGTTGTTACCGTATGTCTGGTGCGGCTTTTCTTCTCCGTAACAGGGAACCGAACGAGCACTTTTACCTCGAGTTAACTTCAAATGGAAGCGTTTGACACTCTAACTTCGGCGGAGGTGTTGGCTGTCTTGAAGGCGACGCCCTCCACGACAGACCCCGCTACGGATGTCATCATCTCCAGGACTCAGGACTACTACAACAAAGAGCATATTTTTCAGTTCTACATACAGGTGATAAACTCCTGGAACACCGGGTGTTCCCAGAAAACATTGTTTCGGGGCTGACTTTGGGCCCAACCTAAAGCAGTACAAAAAAGTTGTACGTGGTGGAAGGAGAAGCCTTTACTAAAATTGTATATAAGTAGAATGGCGGATGCAGGGTATAGACCCTTTATCTGTTTTGAATGAGGAGCCGGGATGCGAGGAGGGCGAAGCCCGACGAGCATCTCGAGATGCTCTTCTATACGGGGTTGTGTGTATGGGGATGTGTGTGCATGCGCGGGGGTACACGAACGGGCACAAACGGAACAAAAACGCTTCTGAACAGTGCCAGAGCGTGGCTTTACTTAACAAGGTATACATATTGAGGTCTGTCGTCCGTCGTCGTCCGTCATCGTCCCTTGTTCCTCGTTCGTTTTTGGATTTCCACCGTGCGACGGGTACACTGAATCGATCCAGACACGCTCGGGACTGATAGACGCCCGGCATTAAAGCGCACTGTCCTGTATTGTTCGTGTCGAAAGCCGCGCCGAGATCGGAGAGTTAGGTGATGGTGACTGTTCTAACTAGTCGCCAATGCGTAAATTGTCACTGGGGTGTGTACCTTGCAGGGTTGATTACATTCCGCCGCGCTCTCAATCACGATCAGGATATTCAGGGTAGCCTGATACCACGAACATGAAACAAGCGCCACCACCAGCAAACACCACCACAACCACCACTTGCACCACCACTACCACCAACAGGCTTGCAACAGCCCTGTCCTGGTGGTGTTGGTGTGGTCGCACCAGGTGGCGGCGGTGATGGCGATGGTGGTGTGGCGTGCTTCACGCTCTCTCAGAAGGAGCAGCAAGAAATCAGAGTAGTACCATTATCACCAGCAACCACAACCACCACCACTACCACCTCCACCACCAGCCAAGCGGCAGGAGCACCAGAAGCTTGTTGCTCGTGGTGGGTGGTGGGGATGGTGATGATGATGGTGTGGTCCTGTGGTTTGTGACGTAGTGTTATGGATGTTGTTGGCTGAGCGAGGTACCACCGCCGTACGTCCGTAGAATGGCACACCAATACATATATTGAACGTTACTCGCCGTCGTGGTATATAATCACAGAATCACACACACCAGCAGTGTTTCCAGGTATCATATCACAGATACCACAGGTACCACACAACAGCAGGAACTCGTACATCGCGAAACGTTCGTATACGTTCTTTTTCTGAAGAGTCAAATTCGTGCGATACGATGCGTAGTCACGTATATGGGGTGGTTGATAATTGTCTAAGCACTATCCTTGTGTTGTGGATGACTCGTACCGGTATATACTTTGCATATAGCACTTTCCCTGTGTTGTGCTTGGCTGTTTGCTTTGGTGGTATCTATATATCATGGAGGCTGTCGTCCTGATGCAAGCCCGCCTCACAGGCGGTTATGTGCGGCATGTAGTTCACCTTCCATGCGACTCGCGCAGTATCACCAGGCGCTTAGCGCTTCGTACAAGCCATGTGTGCCTTGTTGGTGAAAACACCAACGTGCTCCGTCCCGGCATTGTCGGGATGCAAGGGTCTAATGTCATACGACTACGGCCGTGCACGACATGAGTACACCTCCCCCCCTTCCCACGTCCTGAACCTGCCAGAAAGAGGTAAGAGGTATCAGGTGTACCAGTAGCTGGGAGGACAAGGGAGTAGATGCACATGTGGGCCCTCGAGTCAAAAATAGAGAGTATAACTCATATAGTGGGAGAATGTGGAATGCACAAGGAGGGACGGGCTTTGTTGAAGAGATGCAAAAAATGGATGAATGTGACATGGAGAAGTTCGGTACACTAGATAGTATCGAGAAAATCATTGCTATTCTAGGAGATAGATAGTGGCCACAGGCAGCGAAACTGCAAGCTGATAATATTAGCAAAACCTTTCCATGTCATGTCTGGAAACAACGTTTATGGGCGCCCAACTGTTGGAGGTATCTCTAGTAGGAGTTAGAACGGTGCTAGGTTTTGAAAGGGATGCGTGGTCAATGATAAAATTACTAAGTCAAGCAATAAATGAGTATGCCCGCACCCCCCTCCCTCGTCCTTGGACGCTCTCGTACGTATGTCGAGAAAGTCCGTCTCACACGCGGTTCTTAGCATGATGGGTGGATCTTAGCCTTCATGCAACTCGTCGGACACCTTACGGCGCTTCGCGCCAGTTGGTAGCGTCGTCTTCTTGGTCGTTGAAAGGTCGACGTGTTCCGCTCCGGCACTCTGAAGAGACGAGAGCGTCTATATGGTCATACGGCTGCGGCCATGCCTGTGAATGAGTAAACCCATAATATTAATAAGGCGCATTGCAGCATGGCCGAGGCTGTGCCCGGCAGGGTCGCGAGAGGCGAGCTAGGTGGCGCAAGAGCCAGAAACAGCCTACCTAATGATTGGGAAACGTCATCAAGAGGTACTGCATATCCCCAATGCCACGGCAAGGCCCCGAGTTCAACGTGTAGTTGGCCGTTAGCAAAACATGAAAGCATCTGGCGGATTGTCTATATACGCTAATTATGCCATATTTAGTCCTTACTCTAGCTCCCTGGTCACGTACGAACCAGGCGAACTTATATCCGTAGTGGGTCACCTAGCGACGTATTCTTATCCACCTTACAACTGTAGATATTACAGTTTCTGCGATCTGAAGCCAATTCAGCACTCTCTAAAGATTGCACCGTCTCAAGATTGTTCGTGCTTCTTTGCGACGATCTTCTCTATTCGAAACATGGCCGCTCTACCATTGGTGTGGAGCGGCCAGTTGTAAACCCTTGTTTCAATTATTTGTAGAGTACCCGCAATACTAAGAGGGTTTTGTTTGTTACCTCTCTTTCGCTCGCACGCTCCCGCCTCACCGCCAATTCAGTACTCTAAAGGTAACACTGTCTAAAGATTTTTCGGGCTTTTTTGCGACGATCTTCTCTGTTCAAAATATGGCCGCTCTACCATTGGTGTGGAGCGGCCAGTTGTAAACCATTGTTTCAATTATTTGTTAAGAGTACCCGCACTACTAAGAGGGTTTATTTATTAACCTCTCTTTCGCTCGCACGCTCCCGCCTGACCGCCGTTTCCAAACGAATTCAATGCGCAGGTGTATGGAGGAGAGTTCCTGCATGTGGGCCTGTACTCCATGTTGGAAGGCGACGACGCCAACTTGCAGGGAGTTCCCAGGATTTCCAAGGCCTGTTCCATCTCGACGCGGGAGCTTCTCTCCCGATTCTTCCCCAGCGACAGCGAATTTGTGCCCGACAAGTGCACCATCATGGACATGGGCGCTGGGTTTGGAGGAACGGCACGAGTGGTCGCCAAGGAGTTTGGCTGCAGGGTACCGGGAACTCGCATTTTTCGTGTTCGTTGAGGTCGCTGTTCGGGTGTTCTTCTAGCCGTTTCATTGATCGCTGTAAGGGCAGACGGTGTTTTCGGCGTCAACGCCTTGTCATCATCGAAACCAGAAACCACAGAAACGTGTCGGGGCCACTATTAGCAAGACGTTCCACTGTGTGGGGTTGATGCCTCCTTCAGTACTTGACAAGGAACGTTAACAAACACAACATATCCTTGGCATCCCGCTTTTACCCTGTTGCCCTGCCCCCCAACCCACCTCCTCTCTAATTCGCGTGCGCCTGCCTCGTTTTTTTAAGGTAATTTGCATCGAAATTTCTAAGAAAGAGAACGACTTCAATGCGTCCCTGACCAAAACGGCTGGACTGGAAGACAAAGTCATCATCCCTGGGGAGAAGTCGTTTTTCGAAACGGGCGTGCCGGACTCAAGCTGCGAAGTCGTCTTCGCCCAGGATGCGCTGCATCACGGCGGGTCACAGAGGCACAGGATTGTGGAGGAGGCGGCCCGCGTGCTGAAGCCAGGGGGGAGAATGGTGTTCGCAGACGTCATGATCTCGGACGATGCCACCCCTGAGGAGGTGGACAAGGTGAACAAACAAGGAGGGTCAAGGGGAGAGATCGGTGGGCGAATGGATTTAGAAGTTGGGATAAACAAAAGCCGAAGTGCTCGACAAGCTCGTTTGCAGTGCGATGTGTTTGCGCGTTCTCGACTGAAGTTTGCAGACCACAGCGCGTCACGTTGCACCAAACCTGTGTCGCACACACGAAAGATGTTATCAGATACAATAATATTGTGATGCAGGATTACCGTCGCTTTGTGGTGTGGTGGCTATCCGACGGCCGCACTTCACTTTGCGGAGGGCACCTACTGAAACCTGTCTATCCTCGGGCGGATACTCCTGTACAACGGTCTTGGGGTGCGTCTCGGTGCCTGGTATTTCTTTTCCTTACGACAGCGCTTAGCGGCAACACAGTTGGTGGCGGTGGATCGTTCTTGTTCGTTTGGAGTGCGTGTTACGAAATACCAAGTAGGAGAGTGGCGTGGATATATAGACCACTACTGTAGGGGGGGTAGGAGAACCCGGGACCTGCATTTCGCGTAGCACTTGTCTCTTGCGAAACTTGCAGGAGATCATGCACACCGCAAGATCAAGCCATTCCTCGGTCAGACTTGGCTCTAGCACCTCGCACGCCGACCGGCAAAGAGTGGGCACCGGCGGTTTTGATCCCACCCGCTGCATCTGTTCCCCTTGGAGACAGTACTTGCAAAGGCCTTGCTGCACCCGCGAATACCTATGACTCTACGCAAGGCGAACCACAAGTACCCAATTCGTTATTGAAACTCGCATGAAACCAGTGTCTGAATATAAACAAAGAAAGACCGGTGCGTCTCCACGCATCGGCTATCCTCACGCCTCTTCTCCCTGCTTGCCCACCCCCCTCAACATGCTTCTTGGTGTTACTGCCACTAAACGCGCCTCCTTTGGTCGACATGGTACGGATAAAAGGTGTCTAAGCGCGAAGGGACACTGGATAGCCTGGGGTCGGTGAAGTTCTACCAGAAATGGGGCAAGGTTTACGGACTCGAGTTCGTGGATTACGCTGACTATTCCAGCGACGTCTCGGATCACTACGAGACGGTAAGCCAAAATCCAGTATTTGGAATTGATCGCTTGGTTGACACGTGGGCATCAACCTCTACAAACACATACTGCGCTGTAAAGCAAGATAATGACGTGGCTCTCGCTAGAATCTCGCTTTATACGGATACAGTACGCGACATACATGTGATCGATATGTTGGAGTTAGTCATTTCCGATTGCAATTGATGGAATTCTCAGACACTATACAGCCGAGCAGCTTAGCTGAGCGGGGAAAACCGCGCCAAACCTTCTGCAACAGCCTTCGCCAGTGCCTTACGTTGGCATGATATTAAGCCGCGAGCCAAATAGCGAAAATAGGTGATTACTATCTATTGTCGCGTACTGTATTTATAACTTCCGCGAGTTGTGTAGTTAGTGGAGGGTGTGCAGTAGCTGCTGGTGTTGCCTTGTCGCTATTTTCTACTGTTCTTGTCCGCGGTGGCAAGGTAGGCGCCATAACCTAGTGCTTTTACAGTACATAACCCGCGGTCATAAGGCAGGCGCCATAACCTACTACTGTTACAGTACATAGCCCGTGATCACAAGGCAAGCGGCATAGTCTACTGTTGTTGTAGTACGTAGCCTGTGGTCACGAGGCAGGCGCCATAATCTATACCAGGTGTGCCGCAACCATAGTTTTGTTCATAGCCATCATATATACCGGTAAGCCGCAGTGACGGATTTCCCCTGTACCGCCAATTGGCGTACTACGCCCCACATATACTGTTGTTTGGCTTGAAATCCTAAACAATGCAGGCTGGCTCAAGGGGTATTCTCCAAATTTGTTCAAGTTTACGCCGGGTTTGAGAGATAGGTCCTGACATTTGGCGCACATGTTCTTGTTGCCCCTGCCAACCCGTTAACGGACGGTGTGTGTGTTTTTCCCATCAGATACTTGTTTAGTTTTGTGAGGAGGTTGCTGTTCAAGCCTCAAGAAACACCAAATCCCCGTTGAAATAAAAATACAACTAAATGTCAACGCTTCGGCAGGGGCTAATACAACACGTGTGCCAATTTTCAGGAGCTACATCTGAACAACGCCGGGAACATTGGGGCTTTTGTGTGCAATACAAGGGTGTATTTTGCAGTTGCCTGGTAGTGACGTACAGTAGTTTCAGCATAGGATCGGCCTTGGACGTTACAAATGTCTTGATATTGGCCCTACGAAGGTCAAATCTTCGAACAAGTGCGCGGGTTTGTTTACAGCCGTGCCTTGAAGTGCCTGAAAAACCGGCTCGTTCCGAAACAAGTAAAATAATATCAAACGATATTTGCCAAGGAAACGCCTGTCTGTTGCGGGGCCTTATTTATGGCCCGTGGTCGGTCGGGACACATTTCTGCCTCCAGTAGAAACCCTAGGACCTTAACTGAAGAACGGGCTAAGTCACCCTCTTCCGTTGTGCATGCCGGTCCGTATGATACCAAAAATGTGACATTCGCGTAGATATTGCAACCGACATTCGTGTCTGGCATAATTTGGGGTGCTCAACTTGAACTACAGTAGCTCGTAGCTTTGTGTTGTGTGTCAGGATGGGAGGAGTACTGCTGCAGTCCTGCTGGACTGGTGGTGCTCAACACTAGCACTCCTACGGTATTGCTGGTATGTGTGCACTGCGCGTACTGTTGTCCTGCTGCACTACCATACTGCTACTATGCATAGTCTGCTGCGGTGTTTAGACATCTTTCGGAGGCGCTATGATGCTCCCACTACTGTCTACTGTACACCTCGGCGACCTTGTTTTGGGTAGAATCCAAACAATGTTTGCAGTTAACCCGGCTTGAACCGGCATGTCCACGGTGGGTGAACGCCCCCGGCACAACCTGGCGCCTTTCTTGATCGCATCGATGACCGCGACCGAGACGACAAATGATGAACCACGACCCGATACCACCAGGACAACACCCGCGCCTACGCCTACAGACCAAAGCATATCATTCCCCGGCGTTGGCGCCTCAAATCCAATCATGGCGGTCGCAATCCCAACTGCTCAACCAGCTCGATGCGCCCATCTGCCCAAGAACTGAGTGGTCGACTTGAAAACGAGAGGATAGGCTCAAGACTTCGATAGCACCGTCGCCGGCGCTGTCGCGGCCGTGGTGTTTCAGGGATCCCTACGCCCACCCAAGACACCCGGCGAGCGATAGCTTCCCAGCCTGTTCCCCGCCAAAAGCAACCATATGCCGGCGGCGGCGAGTAATCACTGATGTGTGCCCTCGCTCTCATCTACCCTCGTTAGATGTTGTCGCCTGGACGTTGTCGGACGTGCTGCGTTAGTTCGATTTCGGACATATTTCTACAAAAAAATCACCTTTCCCGATAGGACGCAAACCAGCTTTGTTTTGCGAGATCAAATCCGAGTTGGATTTCATTTTTCAAATTGACTTGATGCTCTATCTTTGTTAATATGGACCCTTAGCATTCCAATATATAGAAAATACATGAAAATCTGAAACTCTTGCTCGAAACGGAAATATGACAAATATGTAAATATAGGCAAACTCGTCCTTTAACAATACCCGCCCTTTAAACGGACTGGAATATACCCTGGCAATAGATTACCCTGGCCTTACCTACCGACCAGCTGCCCACAAGGTTTGTCCATTTCATAAGTCGGACAATAGCAACCGTCCCCTTACCTCCACCCCCACGGCCCCCCCGATCCTCACACCACATGTTCGTGTAACTGTTCCTTGTGTAGACGCTGCACGCACGTGATTCAAGGCTATCCGATGCTGCACAACAAAGGACAATTTGCGTTGTGATTCCAGCAAGCAGTGTGTGCTGCCCGTGCTCAGTTTCCTTTCATAGCAACAATTGATTCACGGCAAGCGGGTTTCGCGGGCGCTTCCCTCCCTGTTACTTCGCTGGCAAACCGAGCGAGTGACACTTAGGCGGCGGATTTTCAAGCCTATGGCCACGTGATTCCCGCTGATTACAGAGCAAATGCTCTTTTTGACCCGGGCATGTGTGGCTGACGAAGGCTTCCAAACTGAATACCTTGCCCAATTATTTCAATGTCACCCGAACCCTCAGACTCAATACTTGATAAACCGAACCAGTGCGATTTGTTAGTCGGGTTTTATGCATAGGTTTTATCAAAATTGGTTTGATGTGCGGGAGTTGTGAGTTGTGGGGATTTTCATGCGAGCCCAAAAACAGAAAACGCCGTAGGTACCCGCCCCCAACCGTAGCTTCGCTCCAGATCCTCAGGCGTACCCCCCGCCCTCTTCCCCCCCTCCCCGAAACAAAAACGGTCCCTTGGTTTTCTTGTTCAGGTTGCTGATGTGATGCTATCTTTTCGCGGTGAGCACCAGGGCAAACACGATGAGTTTATCGATCATACGGCGAAGGATGTTCGCACGTGGGCCTCGGGAGCGAGGAGCGGGCTCATCCGCTGGGGCTTCATGGTGTTCAAGAAGCCGGTGAGCCGTGACGAGAAATATTGCTGCGGGAGGTCTTGTACCCGGGCAAGCCGTCCTACATCGACGTCAATGACTTCCGACCGTCGTTATTTTGCGTCCTCGCCATGATTAACAGATCCCTGCCAACGTGTGGAACCGATAGTTTCTTTTATATCCGGATTTCTATTCGGCTGCCTTTTTTGTTTGCGGCCGGATTGTGAGGGACGTACATTATCTGACGTTTTCGTGGTATGTCGAGCGCAATGCCGCGGGCGATGGCGCGGGATGCCACGATATATAACGGCATCTCCTGGCAGCCCACGGCATGCCTGAACGACTGCCGTGGAAGGGCCGACGGTAAGCACCACGACAACCGTATCATATCACCAATACGACCCGCCGTAAATCACTACATCTACGGAAGGCCCCGTCGATGTCCACGGACTACCACGGCAGGGCCCACGGCAAGCCGGGTGTACTATACTCGCGGCAACACGTGCAGAACGGTAGGCAGCAAGACCCGGCGCGGCAAGTAACGCGGAAATAACTGCGGCAAGGATCAATGCAAAATAGGAACAGGGTCGCCGGTTGGCTCTCGTCGCGGGTGTTGCAGCGGGACCTACTACGGGACTTGTCGAGACTCTTGTCGTGGGTTCGATCTTACCGTGGTCTTGCCGCAGGTCTTGCCGTTGGCCTTGCCAGGATCTTGCCGTTGGTAGGATATTGCCGAGGACATCGCCGTGATATGCCAAGGATTTTCCCACGGCAGTATTGGCGGGCACACCTGCGGCACGTTTCACGGTAGATGAGAACCCGTGGGGAATGTCGCGGCACCGGCACTAACATGTTAAATGTTTTATACATTCATGTGGAGTGTACGCCGATGTGCTACATCACAAACACGCCTGTCTCCACCAAAATATAACGAATCGCCGAGGTACGTCGTAGCGTGTATTCTTCCAGCCTTGGCGATCTTGAGCCACAGAGCACCACTGAGGGAACTGAACTTCAACCTACGTGAATCGCTGCCATGACGATTCAGGTTGATACTGGAAATATGAGGGTTGGTCGTGTGGTGTAAAACGAAGAAACCCTTCAGTAGCTGGACGAATGGACAAATACAATGCTCGTGTTAGGACCCAAGCTCGAGTCGCAGCATGATCCACACTCCAATGATTGTTTACAACGTATGGCGAACCTAGGCATCTGGAGTCACCCGTCTTAGATGTTCATCAGTAGGCAACACTTCGGAGTCGAGAGCTCTGTTCCTTTCATGGTATAACCCCCCTTTGACGCTCATCCACGGTTTATGTACCAAACTTGCAAACCGATATGTTTGAGACCATCCAGCATAAAACTGGGCTCACTCGTCCCGCCAAGGACCGCAAGCCTAATCGTGTTTGGTTGGGTTAAGTTTAATGCCCGAGGCGACACCCTCGGTCGTCATCGTGGGCGGTCAGCCAAGATCGTTGAAGCTTGATCGCCGATTTCCCTCTGCGAGTACGACTCAAAGTGTCCATTCCGCCGCACGAGGACCATAATTTCTGCTGTCCCTCGCCCCCCAGCAACGGGTTCCACCGCCTAGCTACCACTCTCCAAGAAGCAGAACGACGGAACGCAAGGAGTATTCTACTCTGATCAGCCATATCAGTACCGTTTGTGTATCACCATATAAACGAAATTGTATCTTATAACACCCGTGCAGCGTGGTACAGTACCTCACATACCGGAAAGAAGAACAAAGAGACCGGTTTTCCGTCATGCGTGACGAACAATGCCGCGGGTTCCTTCTTGACTTACGAGTATCGTGGCTCTTACACAGTCGAACGCACATGGAAGACGAGAATTTACTTTCGAGTTTCGGAGAGGCTTGGCTATTCCTTTGTTGTGTAAAGCATATCGGTTTCGGTATATAGTAGTCCCTCGTAGAGCGGCACCGAGGCGACCGAAAGACATGGGTTACCCGTAGATACAGCAGGCGCAACCGTCTACTCGTACAAACACGCACCGAAGTACTCGTTGTCCTTCACATCTGCGGCCCCGGGTTCGTTGTCATCGGTCTTCGCTTTCTTTTAGGCCTTTGTTTTCATTGGTGGATATGACCCAGGGACACTACTTACCATCCCGATGTGGTTTTCCTGGAGTGTCTGTAGTGGTCGTGACAGCAAAACACCCAACTCCGAGGACGGCAGCATCAGCATGATTTTCTTTGCAAATTCCGCCCCATAATAGGGGATGTTTAGGAGGGACACCCGCAATAAAACCGCTCCAAATGTTCGGAAACACCGCCACTGCGGTAAATATCTGTAACGCCAGTACGACATCCATCTAAGCGTGTTACTACAACTGAGTATCAACTATTCAATCAGTCGAACTCACAGCTAACGCACTTCTAGTATTATACAAAACTAATTACACATACCCGCACGTGTAACACAGCAGTACAATATTATTGATTCTTGATTCGGGATGTACGTTGTCTGCTATTTTGTGTTGCTACATAATTTGCGTACGAGCTATGACAACGTCATTAACATATTGTTATACGCGTATCAGGTACCTGGAAGTGTTTTGTCGAGCATGTGCGTTTTCTAACTATCGTGTATTACGATGCAATTGGTAAAATCGTGAAACAAAACATCCAGATTAGCCAGTAGCCTTTACCGCATCCCTGAATTGTTATCTAGGAGAAAGTATCTAGATATCAGGGAATATTTTATCATATGTCTTTTAGTGGGGTCGACCATTTTTTCCAAACAAACAAGCATGAAACAAGCCTAATTTTTTCGAGAAAAGTCTCGTAAGGGTCGCGACGGGGTCGGGGTTGGGGTTTGAGTTAGGGTTACGGTTAGTGGCTAGAGTAGTGTTTTGGGCGTTTTCGGAAGTATTCCTTTTCATAACACTGGAGCCACAAGCGGGCCGAAACCACTCCCCGATTTCTATACTTTATCCTAGATAACAAATTCAGAATTGCGGTAAAGACGGCTCAGATTTGCCAATGAAACAGAGGTGAATCCAGAACTTTGACGCAAGTGTCTATATTGGAACACTGACCCGCCTGATCAATGCTCCACCGATAGACCTAACACAGTAATATAGGTATTGGTAGCAGAAAACACTGACCGTCTCGCCCAACCAGCTTAGCTTGCCAGGTTTTCTGCATGTACCATTTTACAAACTAGTATACACCGCGCTTGCGCTGAGCGTAGCGTGGAAATATATATATATATCTATATATATATATCCCAGGTGTGAAACCACCGACTGGGGCAGGAGGCCTCGTGTAATCCGATACCTACTTCAAATAGTCGGTGAAGGCGCACAATACTACGACAGTATTTCAGCGAACACCCCAGTTTACTTCATGCCACTGGCAACTAACGACAGACGACAACAAAGCAACACTGCTGTGTGATGTTGCCACTGTGGAATCTAGCTAACACACATGTTACACCGTCGCCCGCTAATACCGTGGCGTACTACCGCAACACTATGTTACCACGACATCTAAAAAGGGGGGTAACGTAGCAACGTACAGTAGTGTTCCAAGCAAAGTACGATGAACCCTACTCTTTGTGTGGAACGTTAATATTTACCTTAATCGAGGTGTGGAATGTTATGACGACGATTGAAGAAGGAGAAAAATATGTGCCCTGTTTCATAGGTTACGTGACGGGACTACCTGCTTACGAACTGAGACGGCCATCATTCCACAGCGTGCCAGGACGATAACCGGGGCACGTCTCATGCACAGGCTTGAAATTTAACTGGCTAGGTGGGCCATCGATTTGGATTCGCTCGGCGCGGTGGACTTGTGTTCCGCGGAGGGTTGTCCCGTTACCCCGGTTACCTTCAGTTTCGTGTTTCCCATTGAATACATTTTTCTTCGCTGCGTCAATAATCCTAAACTTCGTTGCATATGCGTCGTTGTTCGTTTGTGTTGTTCTGACGTCGTTCTGCGCAAGGTCGTGACGGATTAAGCCGTTTGCTGGAGCCAACAAACCACCTATATTGCTTCCAAGATGACGCATCGCCAAACGCTGGCAAGAAGCCCGGCGGGCAGGGGTTGGGGGAGAGGCGGAGCGACAGCGCGGTTGTGGGTTGGGCGCACGCGTGCTTTGAGCGGGTCCGTAGAGACCAGCTCGCTTTCGTTGGCACCCTGAGCGCACCAACAGCGGCACCACGAGTCGGAGCGGAAAAGGTACAACGAACACATGGGAGGGGTCGATAAATCGACTACATTGAGGAATCCGTTCGTTCCGTACGCTATGGTCTTGCTGGGTACTGTATGTCGCGGGTTACCGAATATATCAGCAAATAGACGGCGGGGGAGGGGAGGGAAGGGCACTCGGGCGTGCTTGTTGCACAAGGCGAGAGCTCATCGATTTTGAGGTGTTGCCTCGGTCGGCTGTGATATATATTGTTTTCAGGTTATTTATTCTTCACATTTTGGTGGTGGACGCAATGGGTGCGCGGGGGAGGGCGGTGATCTATTTAAAGAGTTGTAGACCGCGAGGCCACTGGGACCAACTGCTGAGACTTGCGCCATTTGGTATGGCACGTGGGTAGACAGGCGACATTTTCGCAGGCTCGCACCGTCCACGCTTACGTTGGCGGCGTGGCGAGGGTAGCACGTCTGCTTGTATTGCATCGCTGATAGTCATGGCGATCTTGTCAACCATACAATCCGAGTTACGGCTGGAAACCTTGGTTGAAGAATGAAAACGACCCTCGTAGCTACTGGCTTGGACACGTTCGGTCGGCATAGACTCCTTCTGATCGAATTATCGGGCTTTTGCCGCCTGTCGCTCTTGCCAGTTGGGTGCAAAGTAACCAGTGAGGCGAACCTCAATTCAAAGATGGTTGTGGTCGAAGTCAGCCCTTGCTGGTGGCGGAGGCTGCCTGACGACTGGTGGATGTCGACGAGTAAACATGATGGCTTGTTCTTGGTGTGAAGAACACACAAGCACGCACACACTGCGATCAGATCACCTGCCCGTCGGACTTGGAGGAATGCCTTGTACGTAACTCGCTATTAAAAAAATGATGTATACGTCCTACACAGTATACAGCAGTATACGTTACGTGCATTTTCTTCACACCCAAAGGGCGTGGTGATTATTCATCCCAAATAGAAAAAAATACACTTTGTTTATTTCCTTCCCTTGCGTTACCTTCATCCTATTTTGTCTCTCCTTCCTAGTACCTAGTCGGGACTCAGATGCGGTGTCACCAAGCAGAGTATATATTCCCCCTCTCCACTGCCGTTCATGGCCTCCATTTCTATCGCGAGATAACTTCCGCCCGTATCCCCTATGGCGACTCGCGTCGAGTTGCACCAAACCACGCCACGCACTTTCAGCAGTGAATTCCGTGTAATTTATGTAAATAATGACATAGGCAAAATAAAGAGTAGGCACTCCTACGCCTTTCAAACGCTTTTAGGTACACGATGCATTGCACTCTGGAAAAGGCTTCCTGGGACCATCTGTGTTCGGCAAAAGCTCCGTCGTACCGTTGAATGGCGCAAAACCACGGATGAACATTACCCGTGGCCGAGTTACATGCCTACCGGCAATACATATTTCTCACGGTAATTACTCCAATATCCGCGGATAAGACGAACCATCCCCGGGTTTTTGTATCGACACGATCGCCTTGCCGTGAGGGCCATGACGCTTGTTCCACTAGTCGCGTGCATGTATCCTCACCGTGAGTGATAACAGAGCTCGGTCCCCCGGCTGATGTTTTAGTTGTCCCACACGAAGTCACCTTTCCTCGCGTGGGCGTTTTCTTCCTCGAGCGTGGTTGTGAGGCCTCCCGTCGTGGCAGTGGTCGGGAGAGATGATCCGACGTCCCAAGCCTGTTTCGATTACGCTGGAGAACTGTGCTCGATGTGATTTACAACTTTGATCGGCAAATGGTACCGTAGATTGTGCCGGTCATGGTCCCGAGCAGTTTCCTGTTGCCGGCGGTGAGTATCGGCTTATACACGTCTAGTGGTGTGGGGTTGATCAGGTTATCCTTCAATGCCGGGATCGGCTTCCCGTCCAGGGAGTGCCCCGTAGCGCCTCTGCCAACACCATCATGTCTTAGGTTGTTCGAGCCGAGAAGTCCATACGTTCGTCAAGGTCGCCAACACGGATCCTTGGTTGTCGGTGGGGAGCTTCTACTCGACAAGCGCGCTTCTGCGATTCATCATGTCCCACAGACCTCGAACGATCGTGATGACGCCGGCTACCGCCAGATAGAGGATGCTGGTTCGTTGTCGTGAGTAATCCGTGGAACGTTGAGAACGCCGGCATCTGCAGAGTAGGCGTCCACCGATGTCACCGTTTCTTGAGTAGGAAGGTCCGTGCAGCAGTTGTGTTTGTAAACAGAAAACCCCTGTCGAAGTCGTTTACAGCGTTAGGTTCCGATTCGTCGCTGTACTCATCAGGATAAAGTCCTGCATGGCGTCAGACAAGCTATCTAAACGCGTCCCTGCGGTGGGCGCGGCGCCCCTTGTGCGTAGCACTCGGAGTCGGAGTGTGTCGTCGTGATGTGAAATAAGCACCAGGTATACACATCGCTGTTTCAAGATGCACCCTTTTCCCCGGAGTGTTTCTTGGTCCGCTCCCGATTACCCTTGCCATTGGCTAGCTCGGGGTAGTTGCGCTTGGAGTGCTCTTGCTTGTTATATTGGCGGCATGCGTCCAATTCAGCGGACATTGCACCGCCACGCGGGTTGTGCTGATCGAATTTTGGGTTACAGCAGGTGACTCATTCTGTTGACACCACATCGCCGCGCCCGGCAATCCTCCCGTTGCCTTTGGTGGGGCGAGACTCGGCGTCGAGGTACAGATGGCGCTTGGTTAATCTGAAGCATGACGGGATCTCACTCGTCCGATAACCCCTGCGCTAGGATTCCTTAAAGCGTCGGTCGGTCATCAGTTCCTCTCTCGCGGCCACCTCATTGAGTTCGAGGATGTCATACACGAAGTAGTCGCCGGGGTCTTGCCCGGACTTCATGGTGGTTACCGTTCGTTCTGCGAGTTTGACACGGATGACCTCGTCTGTAATCTTGAAGAATTTTGATTGTCTTCTTGTCAATACGTCTGTTTCCCGTATCATACGCTTACAGGAGGGCCACGGTTTGTGCCGGCTTTTCAGTAAGCAAGTACAATAGGTTGTAAAGGTCCTGTGGACCCATGCCGTACGTAGATATGGCGAGGTCAAGCGTTCGAGTTGCATTCGTTGATTAATCGGCACCCCTTGGGCATCGGCGAGAAGTGCTGAGGTTTCTCAAGAAAAATGAGATGAAGACACTGAACGGTTAAGTAAACATACCAGAGCCGTAATTAATTAGACAGTGGACAAGTCCCCATCCTTGACTTTATAGTGGTAGAGAATAGAAGAATCAGTAAAGAAACGGAAGTGTATGTATGCCCAGCGGACATAGGAACTACGGGCCACTGCCTGATATGGACAGACAGTATGCCGACAAGAAGTATACAAAATGGGCGAGGTAGGACACTGTACAGATGGCGAATAGATAAACTAGACGTAACAGAAAACGAGACGAATATCAAGACGAGATTGCCAAAAATGCAAAGTTTTTTATGGGCTGTTGAAAAGCATAGGTACGATAGAGAACAATACGGAGAGGGATAGTGCAGGAGCGAGGATAATAGGAGGATGGGAACAAATGGTGAAGACCACTGCAAATAAAGTGCTAGGGAAGAAGTTGATAATATGTAACAGACCAGTAAAATGGTGGGATGAGGACGTAAATGAGGTTGTAAGAGTAATGAGAGAGGCACACGAATTATACCCATCGAGTATGCTATCGCTAGAAAGAAAGTAAACTGCTTGGTTGAGAAGGGGAGTAAGTGGTATGGAAAGATCTCGTTAATATATCTAACAAGGAGTTTGATGGACGGATGAAGCAGATTTGGGCAAGGCTAAAATGGATACTAAGCGAACAAGCAGGAGAGGCAGACACGGGGATAGCTACTTGAAGAGCCCGTAACGGTAAAATGGTTAGTAGTTGGAAGGGGAAAAAGGAGATACTTGTAGAGCACCACCGCAAGCTAGGAATGCCCATACCCAACTCACCGTTCGACGACAAATTTGATAAGGGAATCAACGCGGGTAGAGGCGAACGTAGATGTATCAGAAAGGGAGGACAGTGGTTCAGAAGGGTTACAGTAAGAGTATACAAGGGGGAAAATTAAAAGCGTGTAGCTAAACTTAAGAATATAAAGGCAGCAGGGGCAGACCAAATAGTGAATGAATTTAGGAAGTACGGGGGAGAAGGAATGATTGTCATGATGGTTAAGTTAATTACCCGGATATCGAAAAATGAGTACGCACCGAAAATGTGGAGAGAAGGAGTAGTAGTACACATGTTTATGAACGGAGACAAAGCTGATCCGAGTAAACATAGGGGGATAACGCTACTAAGCACTGTAGGTAGTGGCATCAAAGCTTAACGAAGACTAAACCACGTTATTCAGAGCGGGTCGATAGTACGGTTGGTTTAATAGAGTCAAGCAGCGGCGGAGCTGTGGTTTCGATGTTTTCGGGAAACCGATGCAGAATACCAAGTGCGATGTCGCGGGTACAAATTGAGATCGCTAGTACAGACGGAACGGTTGCGTCCCAAGGTATGTATTATATCCGTTCTAGTAAACGCTGGTTACCCAGGGAAGTGTTAGTAGAGGCCGGTACATCTGAAATTCCACCTCGGCATTTGGGAGATCAACCATACTTACTGCAACCGAACATGAAACTGGAAGTAGGACGTGCCCCTTTCGTCTAGAGTGATCTGGCGGAAGCACAGTTTAAACGCACCCCTTCATACGCAACAAAATGCAGTAGAAGCTGTAGAATCACAAACTCAAAATCCTAGCGAACCTCAACCAGAAGTTTAAGCAAGTTTGTATACGCATCCGAGATCAGCTTTTGAAGATTGTGCGACGGGTTCCCCCACACTCAACAAAAATAATTTCGATTTCGAAAACAAGCTGTGGACGGCAGCCGACATTAACGCTTTGGGGGAACTGCTGTGTCAGTATGAACATCGTTTTTCCCATCACAGTACTGATCTACGTAGGACACGTTATAGTTGACCCGTGCCGTATTTTACTCAAACATGATGCGAGACCAGTCGAACCACGAGCGTACCGTCACTCTCCAGTATTGTGGGTGAAGGTGAAAACAGAAATAGATAAGCTAGTGCTGTCATGATTACTGCAACGATCATACTCCAAATGGGTCAAGTATATTAGTAGTGATCGCGAAAGCCGATGGGAGGATTTGAATAACGTGTAACTACAAGAAGGTCAACGAACAATCTGCCATTCCAGTTTTGCCTCAGGCAACGAACGGTAGATGACCTTTTATCGGATTTAATTGGGGCACATTTTTCAGTACAATGGATTTGGTTAGCGGAATTTTCCAGTGTTCCATACACGAGGACTCCATACCACTAACATCAGTGTGTGCGTAAGCAGGAAATGGGGAGTGGACGGTCATGCAGCTGGGGCTTGGGTCAAGACCGGGGTGGTTTCAGTCGATCATATGCCGCGTATGTGAGGGTCTGGAAGCAATCTTCATCACTTATACTCGTGTAGATTGTCCTCGCCACGATCTCAGGGATCAGAGTAGCGAGGCACCCCTTCTTGTTGGATCATCAAACACACGTTGGGAGTATTGTGGACATACATTGGTATCCATAAGGGGTGTACACACAATTTCTCTCGACATCATGTTGCTGAAATAAATATGAACGAGCAACAAAGTGTGGCCATAACGTTGGGTCTTTTTGTTAGACCAAACGTTATGGTACCACTTTCTGTGGCTCGTTCAGTATCTTATCAGTAAGATGGCGGTAAAGGAAATGGGTGTACTCCTCGTATGGAGACAAAAATGTAGGTCCACGATGTTCCCAAGATTGAAAAATCCAACAAAAAGGGAGTGCCTTGCCACCTACAGTATTTTGAACCCTGAGATAGTGGCAGGCACCACGCTACTACTTTGTTGCATGTTTTTATTGTTCTGAAAATATATACTGAAATAATACGCGTACTGTATATGCCCTGGCACTATATATGAGAACAATCCAAAAAATATGCTCGTAATACGCACACCGGGCACCGGGCACAGTATACGAGAACGATACGTGCAACATTATGAAAATACACATCATACGGGTACTACTTGTACTGCTGTGTGCTGCTGCACAGCCTTTTTTATATTTGGGTGGCGAAATAAACGCCGGGAAGAAAAGTGTCAGACGCATCATAGCGACACCAGATTGCAATCCCTGATATGCACATATGATATAGGGCATTTGACCAAAAGGGGGACACCCCTCATATATCGTAACAAAAGGGGGGACACCACCAAGCACCGGCGGCGGGGTTATCGTTAAAGAGGCGGTCGTCAACACCAATTCAACGGCCCAGCGCATTAACGGTATACTCATAGTCATATATTAACCATCACTCTGACCGAACAGCTCAACAGCTCATTTCCTGGTACAATAAGAATCTCCTCTCCTTTACGCCATGGTACGTACCTGATATACGCGGATACGTATACGGCGGTACCGGCACGACTACATATATACGTACAGCAGCCAGCAGTAGTACCAGAGGAGTACTACTATAATTTGTTACGTATATATTTACGTATACTCGTTTATATATATGTTGGTGATTTTTGAGGACCACAGGGCACAGGGCGCCAACCAATGTATGCTGATTTGCTGGCCACGTTTGCCTAGGTGTGGGCCGTTGGTCGTTTCGACGTTAGACGTCGTCTGTTGGACGTGCCACAACAACCAGAACATGGAGTGGTCACTTACCCTAGGTCTTTTTTATACAGAAAGGGGGATACCTCTCTGCATGCTTACAAAAAGGGGGACGTTACGAAAAAAGGGGGAAATTCCCAAACTAAGTAGATGAGAAGGGGGATACCCTCGCGTAGGCATAACAAAAAGGGGGATATGCTCACATCCCCCTTTTCATCGCTCTCGTTCACCCGTTCAACATATGGAAAAAAAAACAAAACGCTGGGGATGGTAGGGAGGTGCCATGTGAGTGTGGCAAACGCATCAGATTTCAATATCGAGTCGATTTGACAGAGTACATGGCTTACCCGGCGGCGAAAACCGCTGTCCCCCTTTTTGTAACGATACAGGGGGGTGTACCCCTTTTTGTTAAATCCCCTATGATAGATATACAAGGGAACTTCGCCGTCGGCCCAGGCCGCCGGCGAAGCTAACGAAGGAGGAATAAGGTCCGCAATTACGATGCCAAGGGACAAACGCGTTTTGTCTTGAGACAAAATGAAATTATAATACGTACATAAATTACCACAAACATGGCGGAGGTATATACAGTATACAGAAAGGAAGCACGAGGCACGAGCGTTAAGAACTCAGGTTTTCCTGAGATATGAAAATGGCACGAGGGTCGAGAACTGACGTTTTACAGATCATCCAATAATATGTAATCAAGGTACAAGGGAACTACGCCGTCGGCCCAGGCCGCCCGCGAAGCTACCGAAGGAGGACTAAGGTCCACAATTACGATGCCAAGGGACAAACGCGTATTGTCTTGAAATTATAATACGTACATGAATTACCACAAACATGACGGCGGGGGGTGTATAGGGTATACGGAAAGGAAGCACGAGGCACGAGCGTCGAGAGCTCAGGTTTTCCTGAGATATGAAAAGGCACGAGCGTCGAGAACTGACGTTTTTCTGAGCTCATGAAATAATACAAATGTTTATATATACCTTTCGTACGTATTGCAGCAATTAATTGTTTCACATGTATGTATCTATCTACTACTACTGTACGAAGTAATGATGCGTTCTTCGTCTACCCATCCAGCATGTTTTGCGCATTCACCGTGCCCAGACGCAAGCCCGGTGTGGCGGTGTTTCGCATTGGCTCTGTTCACGGACACATGTAGGTGGCCTTCAACTGCCCAACCAATCACAAGTCACTGGGATCTCTTTTATGAGAGAGCGTCGTCAGAGCAAAAATAAACTACTACGGAGGACCTTATGGTGAATAGTAAATAGGACCAAATATTATTAGTAAAAATAGTGAAATATGTAGGTTTTTGTATGTACCGTAGGTCCTATTTACTATGGTCCCCCGTAATAGTACCAGGTATCATATATACGAGTATACGTACCTGGTACCAGATTTAAAGTCACCTGCCAAGGATGTACCAACCAAAAAATAGATACGACGTACCCGAAAATATATACACTTTCTCCGATTCTCTCAGCGGATATATACACGAACCAGACAAATTCAAACGGGTTCAAATCTTCCGAGGACCAACGCCTAAACGGGTAGAGTGGATCGTAAATGATCCGAGTCTGGCGGGAAGGCTTCTTGGCCTGGGTTTTTGTTAGTGGATGAGCTGCGGCAAGTTCCACACTACCCGGAGAGTTTACTCTTCGGGTGGCTATCCCCACCGCACCGGGCCCCTTCGGGGGTCAGGTCGGGTCAACATGCTCAAGTTACCGAAGGCCGTAGACAGCAAGGGCTGATACTTCCGAGGGAACATGGAGTGAATTGACACACGACACGAAGTGCACGAAGTGAGACGTGGAAGTGTGGAGGGCGTAAGCTTTATTTTGACCCATCCGCCGGAGGATAAAAAAAAAAAAATCAAATCAAATCTGGTTTCAGCACGTGTAACGTGCAAAATGACATCAACCTATCACGTTCGTACGCATACATACGCATTCCTTCACCCAAAACATACTCGTACGAGTAGCCAACGGATGTTTTTATATTAATATACTTTCACACGTATTATACATAGTATATACCTGTTGTTGGTGTTCGCCGTATACAGTATTAATAGTATTCAGTAGTTTTTGGTGACAGGGCAAGCTCCAGTAATTCTGGAGTGGAATTTTACCTCAGGAGGGGGAAATTGTTTTTCAATTACACGACAACAAACGTAACTGAAACAGATCGAACGCCTACATGACAACAATTTGACGAACTGTGGTTCGCCAACCAGTTGACAGCTGACAGCAGCGTCATGGCGGGACATATCTGTCTGGACCCCTGCACCCCTCGACTCTTCCACGATAGCATACCCCACTCCCCACCTGCTACTTACTACCCATTGCAAACACAAAATAGTTAGCCCCGCTCAAGCCTGGCTATTAATAACTCGCAGCAAGCCACCCTTCTCAGCTGCACTTTTCTCTCCCTTTGTCTGGTGGTGAAACACTGCCGTACCACAACACAAGTATTTCATCATCATCATGGTTCGCATTTTGTCCATGGGATCGGCTCTGCTTATCGCGGCTTCTGCGCTGACCCTCTCCAACGCCCACCTGGAGTACCAGGTGAGTGAGAGAGAACAAATTCACCGCAGGAGCAGCCGTGGGACCCAACCCTCGAGACTCTTAGTGTTGACTTGCGGACACATTTTACTGGCGGTACATATAGTAGTATCGCCGTTTTACTTCTGGAGCGTGGTTTCGTTTGCTTCTATTTTCCCGCCAGTGAGTGCCTCTTCCACCTTTCTTTCCCCAATGCGGTGATGACCTCGAATCGTATTATTATAGCTTCTATTGTTTCAATAGTTTGCGAGCCATGCCGATCTAAGGTACTGTAGGGCCGATTCATTTAAGGGCAACCAAGTTCCGGCTAAAGCGGCTGCTTGTTGTGTTTGCAATCCCACTTATTTGTGTTGCAACTGAACCGCTGTCTACCCCCCAAGGCGTTGCCCATCAAGCGTATTCGCCGTAAGCCCTGGTATCACACAGCACTACTCGAAGTATTAATACAGTAGTACGTAACGCTTGCTGTAGTATGCATCAAAAGTTATGCGCTTGGAAAGGTAAGTACACAGAGGACCGAACTCCTGTAATGCACGTTAGGGACCAGAGAATGCCACCTAGCGCCCCTGCACCGACGTTTGATTCATGCTGTTACTTATCCGCGCTGAACAGCGCACGTGGACCGCTGGCTGTGCTTTTCGAAGCCATGCCGAGACAGGCACAGTAGTGACCATAGTTACTGCCGTAGATATATACCAGGATAGCACTAAATATTGTTAGAAAAACAAGGGAAACATATATATATATATATGTTTACATATATATCGTATGTGTATCGTAAGTCCTTTATATTTTTTGGTATTTGCTTTTATTTTTTTTCATCCCTATTATTATTTTCGCCCTTCTTTTCTCTCTCCTTCCTACTGTATTAAAGGCGTAACTCTGATCGGGGGTCACCAAGTATGTCTCCTCTCCCCTGCCCCCCACTACGGTCCGTGCCTTGTTTTTTAAGCGCCGGAAGGCTTCAGCCCTTTCTTCCCTCGTCGACTTGCATCGAATTGTTCCTACCCACGCTACTGGGCGCTCTTAGCAGTTGATTCCGTTTCAACTTTTTTTTTTGCGAATACAGTAGTACGTATGCACCCTAATATTGCGTACGACTGTAGTTTTAGTGTGCGTTTTAGATTCCGCGCGCAACTGCAGCCCAGTGCATATAGTAATAGCACAAGTACGTACTGACTTATACACGATATATGCGTACCAAATGCGTGCCTACACAGTGGTCGGAGGAGTTTGGGAAGTTGTTGTCCGGTTTGCTACCTCGTCTGTATTACGTGTACAGAGCACATAGTATACTACTGGTGTGGGACCAATTGTCTAATCGGGCTGTTGATACATTTAATGCACCGGGAGCGAATTTAAAGTTTGTCGCCACATTGTTGGGTTTTGTACGGCTCCACAGCCGTTTCAAGTTATCCAGTGCCAAATAAGTGTAGTGCTATCCTCCGTACCAACAACGACAGCTGGGCAGGCGCTGCTTGCGCACGTATACGAGGCCAAACCACACACACGGAGCGCCTATACGTATTTGGGTTGGGGTTGTATTTTAGCACCAGCAGCCCGTACGAGTAGTGGCCGCGAAATAAATACCCGGGCAGGACGTCCAGTGCGCCCCCGTCCCGGATGGAACAACTTTCGAATCTTGGAGGAAAAATAATATTCAACAACTATAGGCAGAGTCCCACTGGCCGACACCGCAGAAACAATGTGACAGCGGGTGGGCAATGAGACGGGCTACATATATACGTAAAGGCGGGCGAGGCGGAAGATGAGCACATACCTACAACAGGTGCAGAGTGCAGAACCACACTCTCACATTGAACGGCGAGAGGCTGTGGATTGTTTCAATTCCCAGCTTGTTTGATACCGTACGTAGTAGGTTGCTTTCGGAGCGTGACCAGACACGTGTGATCTTATATTATGACTTCGCGAGGGGCCGACTGGCGCGCATTTCAAGACATGGTCAACCCGGCCCAGCGTATACTGCTGTACAGCCAAGTACAGCCGTTAAGGACCTGATGAAAAACAGGAAATATGGTCTAGGCTAGTGTTCTTAGTCGAGAGAGGGTTCTTTCTAAACTTCTTTCAAGCTAACGACTCCCCGATTTTCTAATTTCCTCCGAAGCTAAGCCTGGTTTTCTTTTTAGCCTGTTTCGCATCAGGTGTCCTGTACTGTACTCGTACAGCATACATACTCTGCACATTTCTTTCAGCATTCCCCGATACACACGGTGTAGAAAGCAAAGCGTATACTGCTGTACATCTCTCCTGCTGTCAGTGAAGGGGCGCGGCGTCCGCGAGTTTGATGAGGTGTGCAACCTTCTTCCCCCTCGGGAGCATCCCACAGCACGCAGCGCTTAGATAAGGCAACGTCGGTGAAGGTAGCATATTTGGTCTATCGATGCATTCGGTTTCTGAACAAACTTGCGGAAGTACTACTCTGTACTGCTGCTGCAATGAAAAAATACCTGAACTTTACTTCAATCGATTTTCCGGGCTTAATCCCTCGAACCCACCACATTCGTTCGGGAGTTCTTCGTGGCAAGGTTCTACGGCACACAATTCTGCTGGTGGAGAGACGCTCTACAGCTCTACATGAGTAGGGCCGCTGATGATAGCTGTCCGTCTTGCATTTACCGGTCCCTTCAGCGACGTATTTTATCATAGGTCTCGTCGCTTATCTCTTTCCTCTCTCTTACTCTCAGGTATTTAAGCTTGTTTATCTGATATCAATCCCTGGAATTAATTACCTCACCTTGCAACCCACAACCCCTCCATCTATATATGTAGTAGATATGATATCACTTACATAATACACACGAGACAGATCAATCACTGTGTTGCTTTGGCCTTGCACTACTACGGAGGATCATAGAAAATATTACCAAATATTCCTGGTAAAAATACAGTAGGTAACTACAAGGCTTTCCTTTGGAGTGGTTGTAAGATGGGAGTTGATTCATGCACGAATACAATTTGCTTGTGGTTGGGTTTGGGCTAGTCCGCCACAAATTTCAGTTGTATGGGGGGTTATATTCATAGTGTGGCTACAATGAGTTTCAATAACAGTACATTAATGAACAGCTAGCGTGTAAACCGTCCAAATGCGGGCGACGCAGGAGAAAAACACAGTACCTCAGCAGTAGTACCAGAGCAGCAACAAACAATACAAAGAGGCAGCCTATACTGCTGTGGTGGTCCATGGACGAGTCGGCAATGTGTACCACCAGCTTCTTCATCTGATCGGAAGACAACAAAACACTTTGCACTCGTACATAGAGGCGGTGTAGGGATTGTATGAGACTCGTACCCTGTGGAACGTACTTCGTACGGGTACGACTTGTTTAATTTTCATTATTTTACAGAGAATTTGGAGTGGATTTCCCGATTTCCTGTAAAACTATTAAAAAAGCGTGCGTATTGCACACATAGAAAGTCCCACAAAAAAGTATTCACTGGGCAAGAAAGTACTGCACGCTACAGCACTACGAGGCTGACGGTCTATGATCTGCGCAGCAACACAGCAGTATGAACGCATACGAGCACGCAGTACAGTAGTTCTGTCCCGGCAGCCACGTTCCTTCCGTCCAAGATACCGTCGCAGAGGTCGATTTAGTATTGCTTGCTGTGCTGCAGTACAGCAGTACATCATAAGCTCTGCATGGTCTGTATGATGGTGTCTCTCTTCAAGCTCACAAAATTCCGGATATACAACAGTACACTTCCGGCCCTCTCATAAGAAAGTGCCCCACAAGAAACTCAGCCTAAACATTACGGGGAAATAAGAAAGTCGACAGCTATTATACTGAAGTTAGTGTGGGACACACCCCTTTCTCAAATAAGGAAGTCAGCCTAAGCCCGATTTCCGGTTTCTTATGAGCGGGCCGGTACTGTACATAATGAGCTCTTCTATCTGGTAGTCTGTATGCTGGTGCCTCTCCCTGGTGCTTTGGAGTGGTTGTAAGATAAGAGTTGATAATCTTGCACGAATACAATTTGTTTATAGTCGAGTTTGGGCTAGTCCGCCAACCTTGCAGTTGTATGGGGGTATTATAATAGTGTGGCCACGATGAGTTGCAATTTTACAGTATATTAAACGCAAGCCTATAGCAAACCGTGCAAATGATGGACGACGCAAGAAAATTACAGGAGTAGTAAGGTTGCCCCACCCCCCGTACGCAGTATAACTCAGCATTAGTAGCAGAGCAGCAACAAACAATACAAAGCGGCAGCCTATTTCGTGTGCCCGAACTACGAAAATGAATAAATAACTCTGATTCCGGAAAGTGCCAAAAAGAGCAATCCATTCACCGGGCAAGAAACTACTGTACGCTACTACACTACTATCTGATTATCTGTGATTTGTACCGCAACAGCGCAGCAATAAACGCATACTCGTATGATCTTCCGCCTGAGCTACCGTGGCAGAAGTTGATTGAGTACTACTGGGGCTTGCTGTGCTGCAGTACAGCAGCAGCAGCAGCAGTACGCCATGAGCTCTGCCTGATAGTCTGTATGATGGTGTATCCCTCTACACCCACAAAAGCCGGTTGTGCAGCCATACATCATGAGATCTTCTATTTGATAGTATGTATGCTGGTGTCTCTCCGTGGTTGTGCTGTACAAATGCCGGCCATCGAGTGACGGCAGTAGGTTGTGGTGGTTGCGCGCCAGAGCGCCCGCTGCTTCCGCCCATTGCTGCTGCTGCTGCACATAGCCCCCGCGCCCTGCTGCACGTAGCTCCCACGCCCAGAGCCACATTACTTAGGCACGCGCTATCGCAGCAACAGTTGATAATGTGCTGCTGATGCCCATCATCAGCTGTGTCTGATGACCTGTTTGATGATGTCTCCAGCGAAGCAGTTGGTATCGAAGCGCTGCTGCTGCTACTGTTGAAACGCCTGCTATGCTCTGCCGTACGTTGTCGTCATTGCCGACAAACCTGAAGGGCTATAGGCTAGTCGTGCTGCTGCCAGCAAAACGTGAAGAGCTAAAAGATATTTCGAAGCTGTCAATCGAAAGTTGGGCCCTTTGTCACGAAGAAGAGCTGTCTCACGGTCCGCTCGTAACGACCGACCCGGGTTTACGTAAATCTGTAGTTGTTTATATATTATAGTTTGTTGTGTGTACCGTAGGTCCATACATATCATACATGTACTCGTATATATAGATAACATGACAATTACGTCGACTGGGGTCGGTCGTTAGTTACGAGTGGACCGTACTACACCTCGTTTCTTCGTGACAAACGGCCCAACTTTCGATTGCCAGCTTCAAAATAGCTCTTAGCTTTTCACTTTTTGCTGGCAGCAGCACGACTAGTCTATAGTCCGTACTTTAGTTTGTCGGCAACGACGACAACGCACGGCAGAGCATGGCCGGCATTTAAACAGCAACGCTTCGCCACCAACTGCTTCGCCGGAGATATCGTAAAACAGGTCATCATACAATATCAACTGCTGCTGCGATAGCGCATGCCTACGTAATGTGGCTGTGGGCGCGGAAGCTAAGTGCAGCAGGGCGTGGGGGCTGTGTGCAGCAGCAGCAGTAGCAGCAGCAGCAGCAGCAGCAACAGCAGCAGCAGCAACGGGCGGAACCAGCAGGCGCTTCGGTGCGCAACCACCATGGCGTACTGCTGTAGTCGTCCGATGGCCGGCATTTGTACAGCACCGCCAGGGAAATATACCAGCATACAAACTATCAAATAGAAGACCTCATGATGTATAGCTGCGCAACCGGCATTTTTTAGGCGTAGAGAGACACCATCATACAGACTATCAGGCAGAGCTCATGGCGTACTGCTGCTGCTGCTGCTGCTGCCGCTGCTGCACTGCAGCACAGCAAGCAGCAGTACTCAATGAACTTCTGCGACGGTAGCTCAGGCGGAAGATCATACGAGTATGCGTTTGTTGCCGCACTGTTGCGGGACAGATCACTGACCATCCGATATTGCTGTAGTAGCGTACAGTAGTTACTTGCCCTGTGAATAGGTTGCTGTTTTTGGCACTTTCCGTCTGCGCATGAGGTACGCTTTTTTCAGTATTATTTGACAGGAAACTCAGGGGAAATCCTCTCTAAAATAAGAGTCATTGCTCCCAGAAAATAAACAAGTCGTACCCGTATGTATACCAAGTACGACGCGTTCCAAGGTACTCACATGTATACAGTACTGCATCAAACAATACGTACACCGCCCCTATAAGGGCAGAGTACCATCGCTGTCTCTTCGGGTCTGATGAAAAAAACAGCTACACATTGTCGACTCGTCCATGAACCAGCATACACACCGTGGTAGACCACAATAAATGTTCATTGGTCAAAAACAACGACATATCCGATAGGTTCTTCGACTTGCACGCTGTACTCGTAGCCCCGTTCGATAGTTGTACGTACTCGCCCGAGAGTATTGCTTTTATGTTTATTTGACAATCCAACGAGAAAAGCATAGTTTTGAAATTCATCCAAGAGTTATCCAACAATTGATCTGGAGAGTTCTTCAATTTCTGTTCACTGGGCTTTTTTTGGAACAACACTGCACATTGTCGGATGGCAAGCATAATAATTATAATGTTATTATCCAACAAAAACAATGCGAGTGGACGTGCTTTCAACTTATTTCGTATAGCTTTCAGAGTGTAAAATGGATTTTTACTAGAATCCTGACCCCGTAACCCCCGCTCTGATTTCAAAAGTGCCTCCAAAAAGCAAATCCAGACACTTACGTTCTTTCCGGTTCGCGAGTACAATCTGGTCAAAACAATACAACAATGACCCTGCATTTCCTATTTTTTTATTTCGTACCGGAATAAGAGGTAATTTTTCATTTTCGGAGTTCGGGCACACGAAATAGGCTGCCGCTTTGTATTGTTTGTTGCTGCTCTGCAACTACTGCTAAGTTACTGCGTACGGGGGTGGCACAACCTTACTACTACTGTAATGTTCTTGCGTCACCCATCATTTGTACGGTTTGCTGTAGGTTAGCGTTCAATATACTGTAACATTGCAACTCATTGTGGCCACGATAATACCCCCATACAACTGTGAACTGCAAGTTTTGGTAGACTGGCCCAAACTCGACTACAAGCAATTAGTATTCGTGCAAGAATATCGACTCCCATCTTACAACCACTCCAAAGGAAAGCCTTGTATTATATATATTTTGGTCCCCCGTAACAGAGTCGAATGTGTGAGCCTTGCATCTAATCAGCATCAAAATTCAAGATGAACGACGTATGTATACGTATCAATTACATTATGTTTAAAATACAAATGTATTTCGTTCCTCGTCCACATATATTTATACCATACATATCATACATGCATACCCATCCAGCGCATAACGCCCGCGCACTCTACAAGAAAGGCCGGTGATGACGTTTCGCAGTCGCTCATTGTAAAGCTGTCCGCGAACGCACGCCCTTCCACTGCCAACCAAGACCGACGCCTTGGCCCGACGTTTTTGAGCGTAAGTCGTCAGACGCAACACCCTAGTGATATACCTGGTATTATGTCATAATAATAGTATATCCTGGATAATGTTTCCATCCACAACTTGCAATCCTGTTCCGTAAGGGCGCGGAGGGTCTTATCCACCCCTCAACCCCTGGTTTCCGGGTGTTTTTTGTTCTTTTTTACATATGCTCGTATGAATATATAGTTTCCATCCCATTTGCCATTACCCCTTATTTGCTTCCTGCATCATTTTACTGTAGTCGTATCTCCGATTCGGAGGGGTCACAATATAGGCTCTTCTCCCTCCTCCCCCAGTAGGTGCGTTTCGTGCCTTGAAGTTTTATCACGTGAATACTTCAGCCCTTTCTCCCCTCGTTGACCCGCGTCGAATTGCGCCTACCCACTGCCCACGCTACTAGGCCCTCTCAGCAGCGTAATTCGTTTTTCACAACAAATTGTAAATAAACTAAAACGTCCGACTGACGTGAGATTAGAACCCCGGGAAACAACTATCAGCAGCATTCGAGGGTACCACTCGTACACCGTCGGGGCGGCCGACTACCGTCTATATGTATACACTTTTCTTCCGCTAATTGGACACGCTGCGTGCGTGAAATGTTTCACCCAAGTCAGCTCGTGATTCTGCCCAGGTTAGTCTATTTATAATGGTGGAGTTTCTCAAAGGAGCTCTACAGTACCTCGACTGTGAGGTACTGCGGTGATCAAAATAGGTCGAAATTTGGTGTACACAAACATATTTTGTTTACAAAAACACCCCCCCAACGAAACGTTTGCACTTCACTTGCGGCTACGGTATAGTTGATAGTTACAGCTCCTCGTATTCGACGAGAGTTGACGACGGAAGAATCCGCTGAAATATGATCGCGACAAAAATGCAATGCACGTATGATATAGTACCGTAGTGGGGAGGGAGGAGAAGAGCTCACTTACAGAAGTGCCCCTGGATCTGGGTTACGACTGAAGAGGGAGAGACAATAAACGGGAGCAACGAAGTATATATATATAAAACCATATAGATAGGAAAGTACAACCCGAGTAATTGAGAAACGCTCCTGATGACGTGTGAGTGCGTCGGGTACGCCAAAGAGAAGTGAAGGCTGCCAGAAACGACTCACATAAGTTTTTATTTGAGCCAGAAGTTGCGATCCCGCCGTACAAACGCTGCCAAAAATCCCTAAATTATTTTAGTTTACGAACGGCAGCTTCGCACGATAGCTCTACAGTACATCGCCGATAAAAACACGGCCTTCGCCTAATATTGATTGGCTGTTCTCGAGGTGGTCCGGTTTCACGATGTAGGGGGCGTACCCAAGTAAAGCAGCCGATGAAAATCAACTATTGAATTCCCGTGATGGGTTACCTGGAAAGTTACTGCAGTATGATAGGCACAAACAAGCCAAAATAAGCGTAAAGAGTTATGTAGCATTACTATTTATTATCGCTAGGAATTTGGGCGATTATATAATACGGGGGTTGGCTTAGGGCCTGGGCATGTGGCCATATTTATAAAACGTCATTCGCAAAGATTGGCCTCCCGGATGCAGCAAACCATCTCTCATACTTTGGGTCAGCTGGTATTGGATCGCTCGATTTATTGAAGGTGAAGAAGCTGTATTTTGAAACCGACCTGGTGAGCGTCCTTGCTTATAAAAACATGACTTGTTTGCTACAACAGTATACTAAAACACATACGATTTGTTTCCCATCGACTTGCTATACATCCCCCCAAACTGTGTTCGGCTCTCGTTGTTGTTGAAACCTGGGAAAACACCGCATACCCGGGGCTCAGGAAGGCGTGGGGCTCCCCTACGGAGCTAACATAATAGTACCGTGGCCACTTGGTTCACGGGCACGCGTTGGAGGCTATATGGGGCGTAAATATATTGTTTGTGCCAGAGCTAGTATGTTTCCTGTTTGCTGGAGTGCTGGCTGCGGATGAGTCTCTCAATTGTACCAGAGGGCTCTCGGAACCACAACCACAATTTTAGGCTCTTCTCTCCACACTACAGAACACATTCGTGTGCTTACTGTGAATTCCCACCTAACAACTATTCACCGCCTGTATATACCGCTTGTGGCAATATTATTGACATATCTGGCAGCGGTAATAATCTCGATGTGAGCTTAAGTCATCTCTCAACGCTTGGTATTCGCTGCGGCTGCTAGTGTCAACCTTTCGAGCAGTTCATACGTACCACTGTCCGTATTGCAGCCTCGACGTAAGCTACGCAACGTATGGACGGGCTTCAGCCCACCCCGGCGTAGCCCCCCTTGTATCAATAGTTTGCCTTTCGTATGAGGGAACGAGTAGAAGGAGTTACTCCCCCTCCCCACTATAGTGTATATACCCTTTATTCATTCGTCGTCAACATTCTACCACTGCCCCCAAGTCGTCGTGGGTCTCATTTATTCGCTCGTTCGCGTGCTTGCTGTCGGCCAGATTCGCGTCAGGAACCTAACGTACCAGCAGCCCTTCTCTCAGATCTTCTTCCTCGCCCACACTAAGGTGAGTGGAGCTCCAGGGGGAGCCGGTGATACGATAGGGGCTGCGAGTTTTGGCCTCAACCTCTTGCACCGCCGGGGCTTCTCAACCGAAGAGCTACGTATGAGGCAAAACCCATATTATTGAATCCTACGTGTATGTACGTTGTTTAGAGGTTTCCCTGCGTTTTCTCTAAAACGCGTAAGAGTAACCGATGTTGGAGCTCGTGCCCGAACTGTCCGAGGGCCAAATATAAACAGACTATGGATGCATATTCGTAGTGAGCGGAGCCCGGCAAGATTCCACAATGATCTTCTGTAACCGTCGAGCGAGGAGGTGGGTGTTGGTGTTGTAGGGTTCGTAAAAAGACTGGCGGTAGTGCTGATTCAGTACATTGGCTGGGTTACCTGTGCGTCGATTAATGCACGAGGCGACTTTCCGACCTTGCCGTGTACGCAACGTACCTGGGAAAGAACCCCAAATATTCCACTGGTTCCGTCTGGTAGATACCGTGATGTAGTCGCATTCGACGTTACGGTAGCAGGTGCCAAAATATCGTATATTATTTTCCTTTTTTCTCCCAGACATGTTTTTTTGTTGTTAAAATGTTTCTACGTACATATCGCAGAATCAAAATTGCAACAATACCGACATGTATACATGATATTGGACTGAAACAAACAATACCTCTACGATTGCAAAACCCGCTCGCACTAATCCCCGCCTTCGATCTGTTCCTGCGGTGTAAATCGGTTCATCGGTTGAACTTAATTGTTATAGCCGGTTCACAATGTTTAAGCGTTTAGCGCGGCCTCGAAAATAACGTATCAGTTTATGTTTTGAAAATTGGACTAGTCTGACACGCCTGCAGGACTTCTAAAGCCGCGCTGTAGCGTGTGGTGTTCACATCTACCCGCTGCGGGTTGTTGCTGAGACTGACCCCCCGCCCTCACCTCCGCCCCAACCCCTGCTGACAATGGCGTCTGTCGTCGTTTGACAGGACATCAACCCCTTTAAAGAAGGTTTGCCGGCCAACGACTTTATCAAGCAGGTGGCCGAGACCGGCACCTTCCCTGACATTGATGTAAGTGCTATACTCGCGGCATATTCTTCAAGTTGAGCTGTAGACGTGATCGATGCATGATCTTCGTACTGAGCTAGGCTCTTTGAGCGTCTCGTGCTCTGGACATTGAGCGAACAACCTTTCATCAAGGTAAATATCTTGACATTGGGGAAAGTTATTAATCGCATCAGGTTGTTGACATATGGGCGAGAATTTCAAGGTCATGAAGTACATTTAGCAGGTACCTGAGATCTGTTCTGCTCTTGACGTTGGGATAAAATGAGCGTTAGCCATGACGCAATAGTTTGGGACGTTAACGCAACGCCTTTTCCACACTCAGAATTTTGTATTACCTTCGGGGCCAAAACTCGGCGATGAAAAAACAAACAAGCATTTTGAATCGTATCCGAGGAGTGGCGGCCTTGCACACGAGAAACGTTGTTCTTATAGGTCCGGGACATTAAGGAGTCCGGGAGCGGTTACCCTAATTGACTCACGTGAAACACGATACAGTTAAACTGCAAGGCTGGGCCGCTACCCGGAATGCTGATATGAAGATCAGTAGTGTCGTTCATCTCGCTCTTTTGCATTAATACGCTGCACGCAGAATGACTTGCCTTTTATCACTTTATCCGTTTCTATCCAGGTCAATGATGCCAACCTGTACAAATACAGTGTCTCGAAAACCAAGGTCTGTCGTTGTGCAAGTTTTAACACGGCCGTCTCGATTGTTCGTACACGTCTTTGTCGCGGTACGAAGGCGATCATCTCGGAGACGGGTGCTACTCCGTTCGTGTGTGGATACCTCGTGGGCTCTGCTGGTGTCATGCCCGGAGACACGCAGCGCCTGACCTTGACTGTCGACGACGACATTTGCGACGGCGATGGGCTCATCTCCATGGTCAGCATGCTTGGTGAGGAAACGCACATACTTAGCGAGCAACAGCTGTTTAGAACGGTGGTTTCAGAGCGATAGCGCGGGTGTGTTGTCGATGGTCGAACCGCTCGCTACGCAACATTACCCATGATACATGCTATGGTAAAAGGTGCACATACATGCGTCATGGTACGGCAGCGGGTGTACCAAGCTTTCTCAGGCTCTCAAGCTTAGGCGCTCTTGAAACTCGCCACTTGATAAAAGTGCTTACGAGAGATGGTAAGAGCCTCACAACCAACGAAGCAAACCAAAAACACAAAACCAGGATTGAAAAACACATCGATTGATGGGTAGTTGCTCAGTTGGCGAGAATGCTCTATCGGCAAGAAATATGTTATCCCAAAAGTTCCCCTCGACCGTGCCATAGACCATCTATACATGTAGCATGCAGGAACTCGTTATGTGAAGAGGTCTAGGCATCGGCCAGACGCATATTTATAGGAAGCTAGTAGTCTCGAACCGACCAGACTTCTTCTTGGCTATACACATTACGCGACCTTTGTTGAAATCTGTGAATCAAGATTTTGAGACTGAGGTTCTGGGAGGAAACAACAATGCGACCTCTTTGTACTGAAAGTAGCGTGTAACACACGCAGTCTTCCAAACTGATTCCAGTCTGGGCTGGTTTGGGCAAACATGAAATATTATTAACACCTGTCGCGTACTGTATACCAGGTATGGAGTTTAATTCAGCAAATGATGTTGAAGAGCAATACATGTCTCGATTTATACATTGCGCCGGCCCTGGACTGAGGGTCCTGTCGGTCAGAAGCGTTCGGTTACAAGCCTAAACATCTCGCTGGAGCATCGCTCCTCCCTATACCGAAAATTAGCAAGGCCCGTCTGCAGAAACACGCCCGCGTCCGCCGTTGGCTTTGCTTCCTTTGACGTCGAACAATACCAAGAAGTGCTGCTTGAAGCACTTTTCAAACACTAGGTGCTGTACGTAGTGGACGTCTCATATTTTTCATTAATCTATTTTTCATTAATCTCAACTGTAATGATGATCGCCGCCTAAACGTTACGTCATATATTCATCATTCGCATATTTCTGGTGCCTCAAAACTATAGCAGTGGTCGCTAACAGCCCAGGACTAAAACTGATTGTCCCCATACTGATCGTTCCCTCGTGATTGCGACCTCCACAACAGCCACATCGACACCTTCAGGCACACCCTGATTATGGCCGAACCACGTGAAAACCCTGGCCATGTACCCGTTTTTTATCTCGTCATAGCGCATACACAAGCAACCACGACATCAGAAATGTGATATCTATGTAATCTCGAAAGGGCTCAACCCGTGCTGTAAACAATTCACCCGCGTGATATTTCCATGAAATATTTCATTCATATCTCCTTCCTCGATCGCGAGACACTCAAAACATTATTTTGTTGGTACCCGCCTCAAACGAGTCATGTATACCGTTCCCGGCATGGCTCTATTGCGTGGCGTCGGTCAGAGTGTTCGAACGACGTTGCACACAAACGCCGAGAGCGCTGCTTACATAAATTGTTCCCATACCATGAACGCAGCCAGAACAGGAAACATTTACATGCCTGCTTGCCTTTATTGTGTTAGTATTTACATACCCATGGATAAGGTTGGGGTATTAGTTTGTTTGAAAGTGACACGAGGTGGTTTTGCCACCGCCCGCGTATCGTTCCCTGGCTGCGGTGCACGTCATATAGATTCGTTTACAGCCCCTTGGAGTCCACGGGGTAGATTGTGAAGGACATTGGCGAATGTATCAACATCGTCATCATCATCACCACCACCATGATCATCATTATCACCATCATACCAACAATGATCACCATCATGCAAAAGCGTTTGTCAGGGGTTATCTACTTCCAATAGGTTTGTTGCAATGTTTGCTCTTCTTCAGCAACACCAGTTTAACGTGCGCCCCCTCACGTGTTCCGCTTTGACACGGTATTGTCTGCACCTTCTGTCTGCGCACTGCTGTCTCTACTGCTGCGCCAGTCAACACCAACGATGCGTTTGTAGGCTTTGATTCGGCAAACCTCAAATCGGGGGGGTCGTCTAAGATTTACCCTCCGGCATGGGATGCCGGTGAGAGGTTTCATGTACGAGTTAGTGGTTTTATGATTGTCGCGGAATCACTTGTGGGATGAAGATGTCAACGCATTCCAGTTCGCATCCAGCATGAAATGTGGAGTTCAGTAAACGATCGGTGAATGAGTGTTTTAAAGTGGGCGATCTCTTTTTCAGAAACTAAAACGGTCGTCTTACATGGACTAAGGTCATGCGAAGAATCGTAGATAATGGCTTGAGGGTACGGTTAACGTCAGGGTTGATAGTGTACGAAATAGAGCTGGTATTGAAGTACACGCGGAAATAAAATAGCTGGACCAATTGTGGGCTTGACAAAAACGCTCCGTTTCCCGGATATTACCCAATATCTTATATATCAAGCTATGATGGTGGCAAACGCTTCCGATACAATCGTACTGTAACTTCGACGAACACAACGCCAGAGAGTGAAGACTGCGGGAGAAAACATTGTCAGCAAGATAAAATATAAGTGGATCCTACATTTGTTAGTCTATTATACAAGGCCTGCAACAGACAAATTTCCTGAGGGCACACAATAATCAAGCGCCTTTTGAAACCGGCCGCCATTCTACCGTACAACACGCGCAGGGACCGAAAACAACAACGAGCTGTGTACCCACATCCCGGGGCCGGCGTGCAGCGGTACTGCCGGCAATGAAGAGGCAGGGCCGGGAGAGGGTTACATCCACACTCATCGCGGCGTGCACGGGGTCAGCGGAGAGCTACCCTCCGCTACCTACACCTGGCTCAACCCTGTAGCCGAGGTTTACATCGCCAAGCCTACGGAAGCTTAAGACGGTTGACAAGCGGTACCATGAACATCTCCAAGCGTGCCCACTGATGCGCTATATGTATACAGCTAGAGTCTACTGCTTGTCTCTAACATGTACTTCCAAGGGATGCGAACTGAGACATTATGATTAGCCAGTATATGACTACCGGAACAGCGTGTACTCCCAGTAGAATATTTCCTACTGGTGCTTTGGGTCTGCCGATGTATCCCGTCAATAGCCTCCCGTGCATCAGATTACCACACCATGTTGCGTCACATAATACCATAAACTGGGATTCGGACTTTGTTGTGGTTTTCTTTCTCTGCTTGTACCACTGGGGACGTATTGGTCATAAATCACCCGGTCTGACGATATTGGCCAGGCCGTGGTTGTCTTGCTGTGATGTTGTATCGCTCAGCTTGAGATGACCATGAAAAAGCTGTGTCATCGTGTTGTAGTTGTCGTATCGCTCGAATTTGTGCCCGAATTTTCGATTAATGGAGGCATATTCGCTGTTGACAAAAAGTTGCGATGAATTGTAATGTCAATGTATGCATTCGCTTAGCTCTGTTTGACAAGAGTGAGCTAACAACCTTCTACTTTCCGGCTTTGGCCCTTCTGTGACATTATGGTGCACTAAACGCATCCTGTTCGTTCTTAGAAACTCTCGCAGAAGCGACGAGGAAAGATGTGGAGTTAAGCCCGGTTGAACATAACGAACCCTCATCTTGTGTTCGGCTTTTATTCACGGAGGTGTTTACTAGTATCGCCTGTGTGTAGTAGTTGTGCCTTTCCACTGAAAAGCTGTATATCATAAGTAAACGGATCTGCCATTTCCCCTTGCCCTCGTGTCATCCGTGGCACTCACGAAAGTAACACGTTGAGTGCGTGGCGTTTCCGAAGGCGACGACGGTTGCATGCGGCTTACCACGATCTCCCATAATTGTGTTTGTACTAGTGTTCGGCGACAATATTCACTAACGTTCGTGGGCAGTCTTTCTGTATTTGAATAACGTGCAGCGTATGGCCAGTTATCTGGGGACTCCATGTCCACATACCGTAGTGAAGGAAGACATCCCGAGCGACCCTCGTGGCAAACGGGTGTTAAATACGGCGCCACCTCAAAAGCACATGGAGTTGTGTACGTCGAGCTATTTATCATTATATCTTGCCGTTAATTTGCGGCAGAATCAAATTGTACCAAATGTAGGCAGTCGTTGCTCTTTGGTGAGATTTCTAGCATAGTCGGTTCCCAGGAATTCGTGCACGTCGTGCAGCAGTGACGCCTGAGCGACCCTTGCTCGAGTTGTGGCACACGGCATCGTTGAAGGTAAAACATTTACTGTTAGGGCCATATATCGATTGTATGTTTGCCGCGCCTACAGGGTTCATATTTTTCGCAGAACCGCTTCTTTTGAGGTGAAGCTATGGTTGGATATATTCGAGCCAGTTCATAGATGAAGGTTTGTAACCCTTTCGATGCGGCATACAGTTCACAGCCAATGGGACAATCATACAGTTAACTGCCAATGGGACAGTATCACAAATCACAACCTGTCGTGTGTTTGCATCGAGGGCACGCAATAAACGGCCCCGTAGATCATCCCAATTCGAGGGTGTTGCGCTGGATATGTCGCGTGCTTGTAAGGTTTCAGGAAGTATGTTTAGGCGTGCTTACCACCGAGAAACGTTGCTAACAAGGAACCGGGGCACTCGAGTACTCGACATTTGTGTTGTTGGTGTTTTGTGGTGCTCACATGTAGTAGGCGCAGCACCCCGAATTTTACGTTGCGCTTAATCGTCGGCGTGTTTGAAGGGTTACTGGAGGTCATGTTATTATTTATCATGGAGATACTATACTTGCACTCCGGGTATCCGAGTAAATCTGCCCGAAAACCCCAGTGAGATTTGGGTCGGACCCGTGCACGGTGACAGGGAGTACCCGCCAGGTCAAACCCGCCGGGTGCCCGGGTTGTACACGAACGGGCACGCGTGCTACTAAAATGGTAGCAAGTTTCGGGTACCTGGTATTGTTTTTCTGAATGATCGGGCTCCTTAACCCAAAACCGCCGGACTTTCAGTCTCGTGTTGCAACATTGTTCATTCTATATACTTAGGCCGTGGTATTCTTCATTGGGTAGCACTTTTTGTTTTTCGTCAAAAACCGTTTTTTGGGTGAGGTATAGAGCTCCTCGTGTGACCGCCCTCAGAAGAACACCTGATGCACCTGCATGCAGGCTACCGTATAATGCGTCCGGGTAGCACCCCTATCAAATAGTGTATATAGCTTCTCTCGGCCACCCCCCATTCCCCCTTCAACCAGGTCCGCCCAGCCCCGTATACAGTTAATACCCGATACTCAATGAATCGCTGATAATAAATCGAAGCTCAGCCTTTTTCACAAAACACAAGGACTTCGGCGTGCGAAAATATTATCAAACTGGCAGACAGGACAGGAAAAGGGCCAAATAAAATAAACTTCACCCACCAAACGTCTGCCCGAGATGATATGTATTTTTATTCAGAAGCTCCGACCAAACTACTGTCCTAATCGCGGACCACAGCACGGCGTACTGTACTGTAGCAGCCCGCGGGTTCTTTCCGCATGGTAGAGGTTCGTGCTCTCCTTTTTCGGTTTTGAACTGTTTTATGATTTAAACAATCTACCGGATACAATCCAGTCCCCTACACCGGTCCGGCTCTCGTGTTTACCGAAAACCACCTTTAAAGGAAAGTTCTCGCTCAAGCTATGCTGCGGTCGAAGAATGCCCACAGGATTACGAAACCCCGTTTTAAGCAATACAGCTTAAGTATGAGCCTCAACACCAAACTGACGTCTCACCACAGCGGGCCTTAAGGGGCCACTTCGGGCAAACGATCTGCGGTATAATCTCGACTTTTCACGACTCACGATAATACCCAAAACGACACTCCTCCAGTTAGAATGCTCGAATCTATATCCCATGGAGGCAGTTTTATAGAGTGTAGGTCATGGGCGAACTGTTTATTATAGTGTCTGGCGCCGCATCGATCCGACGTCTTTTACGTCAATAAAAGTGCTTTCTACTCAAAAAGTAGTTCCCCATACTGTTTAAACTCCGACTGACTGTTGTTGTTGATACGTTTTGAACTTCAAAGTTCGACGAGGACGCCGAGCACTATATTAGGCGTTACTCTACCTGGGTCTCTAGTTCGACCATCACTAAGTAGTAGTAGTAGTAGTAGTAGTAGTTTTACCAGGCCACAGCAGAGAGAGCGTCGATACGAAAGAGGAGCTCCGAAACGAAAAATTGCTTGCTGCTGAGCACTTTCGTCTCTTGATGCAAACAAAGCAATCAATGCCTGTACTCCCTCGCAGATCCAACAGCCCCAACACCTCCCATAGACTAAAACGAACAAGCTATACGTTGGTCGGGAGCAGGTCTGCGTGTTTGTGTTGCACACAGAATTCATCGCGATGCGCCTGAGATCGGACGATCGGGGAGACTACGACGTATTATTAATATGTATCTTTTCTCGCCAGTCTCGTGCGAATCCGTGAAGATTTCCGGGAGGGAGGGAGCTCGGGTTGAGTGGCCTCATTGGCGTCCTATCGTCAAATGAGAAACCCGACATGGAAAAAAAGAGGGAAATCGAGGTATTTTCTCATCCGGTCGCCCCGATCGAGTATTGGAGTTGTCTGTTTCCAATGCTGTTAGCATTGATATCCCAGTTCGAATCCCACCGTGGTCAGATTTTGACATAATTTAGAAAACTAAAAGAGGAACAGATTAATAACCGTTTTTCCTAATGGGAATTCCTTTTCCGATGAGAATGATATTCGATTATATTTACTGTAGTATTTTGTTGTTTTTTCATAGTTGTATTTCGCTCACAATCCATATTTCACCTAGAATATGTGTATGCTCATCGAGGTACTGTAGGTACCGATCCACCAAAAAAAGTCAAACGCAGCCGTGACAGGCTCATAATTCAGAGGATATTAGATATTTCGTACTTAAGGTGCTAGGTATATACCTCGCCGATTAATGTAGACTTTCTTGGATCGTCGATATCTTGAGACTGCCGATTTTTTTTTGTTTTTTTGTGGTCGAAGGCTGTCACAAATGAAAATAGTTGAACGTGTAAAATTTTACAGGTTATATTTCTTACGATACAAAACGCATTATATTTGAGTATCATTCTAATTGTAAAAGCCATTATCAATCAGGAAAGTAGGCTGTAAACTACTGAGAGCGCCTTCATAGCGTTAGTGGGCGGAATTCGACGCGAATCGACGAGGGACAGAAGTGCTGAAATGTTCTCGCGAAACAAAAGCAAGCGACGTACCAGAGACGAGCGAACTTAGTGACGCCGGATATGAGTTACGAGTATAGAGGGATAAGAAAGAAATGCGAAGACAACAGATGGGATGAAAAAACTAAACAAACACCTTTCACGTACAGAGTACAGGAAACCGAAAAAGAAATAGGCCAATATGAAAGCCAGCGCGCGAAAATCACTACAACAAACATAAATTGCAGAGTCGTGATCGTGAAAATAGTGTAGAAATCGCCCTCTCAGAAGAGAAATCCAGCCTGGACCATATGTCCTGTTTCTTACTATTAATACGACGTACAGTAGGTGTTTTGTACAGTATGTAGCCCAATTGTTTTTTTGAAGAATCACAGCCCCATTATTTTTCTTTGTTTCTTTTCGCTTTTGCTATTCTTTTGTTTTGTTTTGTTTTGTTTTTCTCGTACCCTTCAACGTATCTTGATTGCGAGCAGGTGTAAGTCGTGCCTGTCGTATATGACATTCCATTGCCTACTTTCCCTATTAAAAGTTTTTTTCAACGTAAAGTTTACCTTTGTCTTGGTTTTATGAGCATATGCATGCAAAACTTCTCCAAGGTACCTGGTATCTAGGATGAGAAATAGGAAATAGACACTGACACCCGGTGTGTTTGTGTGTAAACCCTCTTTTCTACCCGTCGAGATCAAGCACACCCAGTGTCCGTGCCGATTATTTATCCTAGAGAGGTATCAGTTACTTGGTCACAAAACCACGACACAGTGGTAGCAGAGATCCTACGCGGTGTGCTGAAAGTCGATCGGTACAAACCATGGGGGATGACCCCCCAAACAACCTTTTTCTCAGGGTCATCTACAAATAACGGTAACACTGCAAATAACGGTACCACTGCATCCACCCTGTGGGAACACAACACTTGGAACTAGAGTCTAATATAGGCCGAAATACCGTGCAGTACTGAACGTGAGAGCACACATGCATATATCTATACCATCACTCGTGGCGGCCTCGTGACGAACATAAAAGCAATCCCGCTCAACACTCGCTCGTTCGCGTGAAGGCATCTAGCCTCGCTTCACTTCAGTACCAAGGACGCAACTCAAGCATCTCATCATCATCATGGTTCGCACTTCGTCAGTGGGATCGGCTCTGCTTTTCGCGGCTACCACGCTGACATTCTCCTGCGCCCACTTGGAGTATACGGTAAGCGAGACAAACAAATATGACCAATAAAGCAGGCAAACACAACAAAATTTCGATTCTTCTAACAATATTGACACGCACATTTGTTTAGGCCTGTCTGTGGTGCCGCTCTGTTTAGCAACAGAGGACTCGATTCGGCTAGTTGTTTCCATTATCGACGGCCTCCCTCCATACGTCGTGCGACAGTAATATCCGCCGTGTTAGCTATGTTGGGGTAAAGCCGCTGCCGTGCAGTGATCCCACAGTACCCCCAGGCGGGTTTTTGCGAAGCTATCCTCAGGGCAGGCAGTGAGTGGACAAACTATAAAAAACGGTCCAACGTCTTTGAAGTCGGCCCATCGCAACAATCAGTACGATCAGCGGCCATAATCCGCAGTGTCTGGGTGGAAATACCAAGTTGGCGTTTTGTTGGTCCCGCTGTCCTACCGAGATATAGCTGGGCTGCCGGTAGAGGAACGAAATTGGCCAATTGCACTGCTGGAGTTACGGACATCTTTGGAGGGGTCTGCTGATACTCTATAGGGCAATATCCAAAACCAGGTATACATGGTCTGTTTTTGCATACAAATAGGTACACACTGATATGAAATAGAAACGTGAAAACAACACCAAACGATTCACGCTATTGGCCGAAGGGACATCGTACATCGTACCACTTTTTGAGACATATAGGTCGTGCATGTTAGTGATTTGTACATACGGTTATCGCCCCGGTAGACTAGTGGTCAGAGTCAAAGACTACTGGCATCGGTACCCAAGTTCGAATCCCACCGTGGTGAGATTTTTACTTCATTTGAAAAAATAAAAAGGAACCAATTGCTGAGAGTGCCTTCGTGGCGTGGGTAGGCGGAATCCGACGCAAGTCGACGAGGGAAGAAAGTGCTGAAATCTTCTCGCGATAAAATTTCAACTCAACTACCGTAGTGGGGAGGGGGGAGAAGAGCCTACTTAGTGACCCTGCGTCTGAGTTACGACTAAAGAGGGAGAGAGAAAAGAAGGGCGAAGATAATGAGTGGGATGGACAAAAAACAAAACTAAAACAACACGGCGCGGTATTCGTAAATCGAAAATCCTACGGCGGTCCCATTCGGTGCGGGCTTTAAGAAATCCGAATTCTTAAGGAGCGGTTCGGTTGCGGTTTTTTATATTGTATGCCTGGTATCTTACCTTGCGGTTCCCGTACTGATGGTGTGATACACCCTACGGTGCGGTTTGGTGCGGTTTTCGATAATCATCAATCTGACACGGTGTGGTTTTCATAAATCAGGAATCCTGCGCTGATATGTGCGGTCTTGAGCAAAATGCCACGGTATTGTACAGTATTTTACAGGGCACAGGACGCCCTATAATAATGAGACACAGGACCACTGGCCCAGGCTGGGTTTCTTATTCGAGAGGGTGATATCTCGTACAATAAGTCAAGATAACCACTCTCAAACTTAGTCGATTTGTATTCAATAGCAGACTGGATGTATTACTACCTTGTGTCTTATTAAAGTAGGTGTCTTTTACTGTCTGTATTGGTATTGAGTATACGCAGGAAAGGGGAATATATTGCATATGATCATAATACTTTATTATTAATATTAATAGTGGTATTCGACAAATCGTGTCAGCTGTTTCAATTTGAATGAATCATTCCTGCAAATTGTCGGAAGCGAAAATAAATATTGATTACAACAGTATATACAGCAGTAGTACCAGGTACCACTCTGTCCCGAAATATAGGCCCCTTTTCACATTAGCACTCCATTAAGAAGTTTATTATATTTCGGGACAGAGTGGTATATGATAAGGCTCAGATACCGGATAAAATGTACGTACGAGTATTGCAACGTAGTAATTAACTACGTACTCGTAATACATTCCAACAATAAAATAAAACTAAAATCTAAAATCGGACATATCAGCCGTCAGATATACATGTTTTGTATAATATATTAATAATGAAAAACAATCATAACAATAATAGTAATAATTTAAAACACAAAAAACAGCAGCTGTGAGTGCTCGAGGATTTCAACCCATCTACTGCCCAAGGGAAAGGAGACGGAGGGTGGGGGGGTTCGTACGGAAACCACGGCGGACGAAAGCAGGAAAAAGACGGCAAACAGCAAACAGAGTAGGCACCAGTACCAGACCGACTAGCTGGTAGAACCTGCCTGTACTACGGGCACAAACCTGCCTGGGCTGGCTGGAAGGTGCTTTTAGTGTGCTAGACCGACTAGCTGGTAGAACCTGCCTGTACTACGGGCACAAACCTGCCTGGGCTGGCTGGAAGGTGCTTTTAGTGTGCTCCGGCTGCCTGTCCTTCCCTGTCGTTCTTAGTCTTGCTCTGTTGGCGCTGTTTTTCGGTCCATTTCATTTCGTTTCATTTCATTTGGTTTCTTTTTTATTGGATGTCGCATCTCCTCAGGGAGAAGCACGACACTTTCGTTCTTTTATTTTGTCATGCTTTTGTTTGGTTGCTTGATTGTTGATTTGCTTCAGTATGTTTTACTTTTGATATTTTTCCTTTTCGCTTTTTTTTTTTTTTTCTCTTTTTCTCTCGCATGCACCTGAGGGTAGGTCTTGCCTGTCGTATATGGCATTGCATTGTCTGCTCTGCTTACTGCACTGAGCGTAGTACCTCTGTGTCGTAGTTTGGTGACCACAGAACTGGTACCTTTTTAGGATGAGGAATCGGCACGGACACTGGGTGTGCTGGATGCCGACGGGTAGAAAGGAAGGTTTAATGTGAAGAACACACACACACTGCTGTGAGACTGTATTCCTTCGAGCGGGCGTAAGAACTAGAGCCTAGAGGTGGGCACCGGTAAAAATAAAATCGGTTTAAACCGGTTTTTGGAAACCCAGCAGGCGTGTACGAGTAGCCGGTTTTGGGGGGGAAACAACGCGTTTTTTTTCGCCGGTTTAAACCGGTTAACCGCAAACCGGATAAAACCGGAAAAAACGTATAAAATCCGATAAAACCGGATAAAACCGGCTTTTATCCGTATAAAACCGGTTTTAAACCGGATAAAACCGGATTAAAACCGGATAAGACCGAACAATTTTTTCACTGTTTCTCTACCGAATGAAACCATCACCAGTGTAACGAAGGATAAGAGCTGTTTTAGACGTACGCACCCTGGTCTCCAATCCACCTGTCCCTAGTCTCTCACCGCTTCGTGGTTCGTTTCCTTCCGTAGATGCTTTCAGGTTGTTCCTCCTCCTGTATCCTGTCACGATTGCTTCCTGCAAAGGCTACGAGTCTTCTGCCTGCTAACTCCTCTTCGATCCTCCAGTGCTACACAACAGATCTCCGCATGAAACCTTCAACAATACCTTGCTGTAACGATCGCTCTACTCAATCTCGCTTCGCAGTCACGCACGCTCAAGTTCTCTTCCGTTTTTCCCTCAATGTTATTGTGTGTTTTTGGGTTTGGTTTTGGACTACCCAAGAGCGGTGCTGCGGTGCTGCTCTGAACTGATAGGGAGTTACACCGATCTAGGAAGCATTCCGTTACGTTACGTATTTAACGTTACGTATGTCATTCCGCCGCAACACCCCCCCAGCACGGATTCCTAAGAATACCGTGCTAACCGGGCTGCGGACACACTGGAGTAAGAGTGAGGGCCTTTTCCCACACTTAATCGTGTTTCGATTACCGTGAGGCTCGAATGAGCGGCGTCTACCATTTTAATGGAAAGGCGTCACCCCGGGGGTAGGGACCCTGGGCCTTGCGTTTTTCCGCGTTGGGTCCCAGATCGGTACTGCTGGACTTGCTAGAATTTATCATCAAGCGCACCAGCTGAAAGCCTCTTATCCAACCACTTCCCGACTTTTCCCGTTAACCCGGGTAGGCCGAGGTCTTGATCCCGTTCGCTAGTCGATCTTCGGCTAACGTCTTCTCCCGCTCTCCATCGAACTCTATTCGCGTTTACAGGGAACCGGATTACGAATTTCCAGTTCTCCTAGCTTTCAGTATCTCACGTTCGGCGAGTTCCTCCCAATCTCCGTCTGAGTACCGAACCCGCCAGTACGGTGACTTGTAGTCGAAGATCTTCGAAAGGTGACGCTTCTTATTTCCTTCAGCGCCCGCGAATTCTCTCCAGATCACGGTCCTCACGGGGTGTTGTTTCAACGCATGTTCACGGTCGATTGCATCTCTTTCCTTCCGTGTTAGCATCGAAGACGGCCTTGCCCGACACTCCGCTTCGTGATATGTCTCCCACAGTGCATGGAAAACGTCCAGCTGTAAGGGGGTGAAACTGTCTCGCGTCTCTTCCTCGGACAGCCACTGCGACTCTGAACCATCCACGAATCGCCCCTTGTATCGCCACTTCCAAGCGTTGTCCTGACCCATCACAGCCTCTCTGTCTATTAGGGTATACATAGGCGACGCTACAATCGACGGCTCCGCAAGTGCGAAGTCAACTCCCCATGCCAGGTGAGCAAACTCGTCCTCGAAGTCGTGACGGAGGTTGTCCGGACGTAAGTGGAACATCTTGATGTTCGCTGCTGACGCTCTCCGTCGGCGAATCCCTCGCCCATTCATCGTGACGATGTAGCTGAGTCCTGGTAAGACAACTTCAGTCACCTCCCAAGGTCCGGTCCAGTGCTCGTGGGCTAGTTTATGATGGATCCCCTCTCTTGCCATCACAGACTCCGCCTCCTTCACCAGTACCTTGTCTCCGACAACCACACGGGTTCCTACCGAGGTCCGACCGATTTCAGCATTCCGACTCTCGCGAGTTTTCTGCCTGTCATCATGTCTTTTCAATAGAGCTTCCCGTACATCTCGTACCTCCTTGTACGCTTGACGTTTGTCGGCCACGTAACTGTGCATCCCGCCCCTGAAATCACCACCATCGATCTCGGGGTGCGTAGCATCAAGTTGCGTGCGCGCATCACGACCGAAGAAAAGACGGAAGGGAGTTGGCTTCCCCGGCAAGCGCAGGTCCGGCGTGGTACGATGGATCCACAGTGCCGGCTGTACGTACTCGTCCCATCTGCGTGGCCAGGTCTTGCACAGTTCTCCTAGTGCTTCGTGTAGCCACCCCCCCAGTCTCTCCACCGTCCCCTGCGCACGAGGATGGTCGGCAGGCCCATAGGCGATGGTCACGTTCAACCACTTGCATAAGTGTTGCATCACCTCTGCCGTGAACTCGGATCCCGGATCACTGCGAACATACAGCGGTAGCCCAAAAGTAAGCATCACTTCAAGCAGTTTCTTCGCTACTCCGAGTGCTTCTTTCGTGGGGAGCGGGAAGGCGAACAAGAACTTGCTGGCTTTGTCGACTGCCACCAGTAGAACTTTGTTGCCTGCGTCCGACTTCACCCCCATGTCCTGGATGTCGACTTCGAGTACCTCCCCGGGTCGCAGAAACCTCGCCGGTAGCATGGCAACCCGTTGACTCGCTGATCGCTTGCGACGCCTGCACCCACACGAGAGGACGTAGTCTCTCACGTCCCTGATGAGGGTAGGCCAGCAATACCGACGACTAACCAAGGCTGTAGTTCTCGCCGTCCCTGGATGCCCATAGGTGCTGTGCGCCAGCGCCATAATCCCTGGAACGAGAGATTGGGGAACTGCAAGTCGTGGGACCTTTCCCAGAGGTGCTACCCACAAGAGGCCATTGTCATCCATCACATATTCGCCACCTCCTGCTCCTCGGTTTCCCACTTCCTGGAGTTCTTTCCGAATCCTGCCAAGTACCATATCTTCGCACTGCCTCTGCATCAGCTGTGGCGTATCTTGGAGAATAGCTGTCACCTTTTCCAGCATGGGCGGCTCCGACCGCTGGGACTCCTTGGCCTCTTTCCCTGATCCGCTTGAACGGCTGCTGGTGTCCTTCGGTGGTTCCTCCAAAGGATCTCGTTGCCGTTTCGGTTTTGGGATGGGCTCTCTCTGCCCCTTGCGTTTGCGTGGACGATCAACTTCCACTGGTAGCTCAGTAGTAGTGATTGTCTGCGTCGGTGCATTCTCCATCTCCTCCTCCTCAGGTAACGGTGGTTCTGCCTCCCAGACAACCTCCGGTTCCTGGGGAGTGGCCTTCGCCTGCGATCTCGTGACCGCTCTCGTCACCCCCAAGGTTTCTGCTGCTGCGAGGTAATCCTCAAACACCACGCAGGCCAATCCTTCCAGTTCCACGACCTCTGACACCGGTTTTCCCAGCAAGCCTTGAACAGCTAGTTCAACTAACACTGCTCGTAGCATTGGAGGAGACGTGAAATCTGCGATGACGTTCGCCGCTGCGCTTTCGCTGACCGTCTGCGGGATCACATAGTGTTCCTGTCCTGTGGTGATCTTGGCGTAGTCGTTGAAGTGCAACTCCTCAGCTTCTTCAAGGCGTGCCGTATCCGCTGGGTGTGCGACATACCCTTCGGTTGGCTTTTCCCCCATGATGTGAACACGGTTCAAAGAGATGATGGGTTCGCTGAACGAATAAACCGCTCGCTCTCCGATGCCTCTCTTCAGGAAGTATGCGCCTCTTCGTCCCAGAAATTCCCCCAATTCCTGAACTGGTTGCTTTACCTTCTCCAACCTCCGCTTCCAAACGGCTAACTTCCCCTTCGTGGCAAGGCCTCCCTTGATTCCTACCACGAATGTCCGTTTCCTCCTCCACGGAATCCCTACTTGGCTCGCCGATATCTCCGCCTTGTCCACGATGTATGACTCTCGTTCCAAAGCAGGGAGAATCTCGTCGTTCCATTCCGTCGTTCGCAGAAGGTTGCCCAAACATTCGAGTATAAAAACTCGCGCGTCTGAGGCGATGGCAGCTTTGACTAAGCTACTCGCTCTGGATACTCCTTCCTTCTCTCGTACCCCTTCAAACCTCCTGCAGGTGTCACCGACCACCACGTCTGGTTTCACCTCTCTCAACATGCTTAAGCATTCCTGTGACCCTGTTGTCACCCTGAGTAGCCTCGCACCGTTGTCCAGTCCGTTTGCTCTGATGCATTCCAGTGCTGTCCAGTCCTGGTCTACCGCTCCTCTGACCGTCAGCAATCCCTCCGATGCAAGGATGCTGCCTCCCCCCCCACAGTCGAGCATGACCACCACTGGAAGCTCCGGTGCAATAACAAGCTCGGCCTGTTGAGTATCTGTCTCAGATGGGTCTGCGGGTGTGAATGCGACGGCTGCCAGCACTGCAAGACTTTGAGTACTAGTTTCGTCTACACCTTCCACTCCTAAGGTTTCGAGGTGTACGCCGTCGAGCACTGGCCCTTGTGGCCCCTTGTAAACGTTTGGCAGCGACTCGTCCCCTGGAAAAGAGTCGTCGAAGTCCTCGATCACGTTGCTCTTGTTCGGTAACCGCGACATGGCGTCCGGGAGCTGATGTTGTGTCCCCGGCCTCCACTTCAAGATTATGTCGTGCTCCATCAACCTCAGAGCCCAGCGGTGGTATTTCGGTGTCAGGGATTGGCTTTTGAAGAGCCAAGTCAACGCCGAACAGTCCGTGATGAGCGTGAATGGTCGTCCCCAAAGATAGGGTTGGAACTTGTTCACCGCCCACATGACCGCCATGCATTCACGGTCTGTTGCTGACCTTTTGGAGTCCCCTCTTGACCACCTCTTGCTGGCATACGCGATCACCTTCTCCACTCCTTCGATGCATTGCGTGAGCACCGCCCCTGCTCCTATCTCACTGGCGTCGGTGTACAGCAAGAACGGTTCTGTCCACACCGGCTGACAGAAATGCGATTTCTGGAGATTGACGGTTAGACGTCCTTGTCGTAGACATTCGAGCGTTTCTCGAAGCAGCCCCCAATGATCTTCAAGGTTTTCGACGGGATGGCGATGTCGTCCAACCAGTTATTGATTCCTTTATCCTTGACTGGCAACAGTCGCCCTCCCACGTAGTTGGCAAACGCGGATGGCACTGTCTTCAACCCGAAGCCGCAGCGAACGCACTCGTACAGCTTCCCATCAGCGTTTCGAAACGCCGTCAGGTGTCGATCGTCCTCATGGATCTCGAGCTGTAAGAATCCTGAAGCCAAATCGATGCTGGAGAAATACTTCGACCCTTCCATCTCGTCCATAATGTGCTGCAGGTCCCCGAGTCCACCACTCTGTGACTTGAGCAGTGCATTGGCACCTCGAAAATCCTGCACAACCCGTACTGTCCCGTCTTTCTTGCGAGCCGTCGAACAATTGGCAGCCCACTCGGAAGTTGGTTTCGATGATTTCACCGCGCAAAAGTGATGCTACTCGGCATATATCGCTCCTATTGCGGCTTCTACGACCTCTTTCGGGGCGAATGGTACCCACGATGAGGATGATGTCGGCCGGCAACCCTTCTCACCACCGAAACTGATGATATTTCGATGATCTGTCATGTACGCGGCTCCAAGCACCATCGCGTACGGGAGTCCTTTCACCACCCGGAACTTCACACGGAAGATCTGGTCGACCGGTGTAAAGACCAGCGGTAGCAAGCACGAGTTTACCACTTCCATCCGGGGTATGGCGCTGTTCTTTGGGTTTGCTGCGGTAAGTAGGCCCTTTTCCGTTGGACTCACCAGCGATTTGCCCCAACCGTCACTTTCCTCAATGGACTCGGTGAACTGCTGTGACACGTAGTTTCCTACACCTGCCCCAGTATCCACCAGCACCGCAATCGGAAGTCGCCGGCTGGGGTGTTCGAGAGCCTCCTCACCACTCCCGGTGCAGCACCGACTCGTAAGCGCTCTTCCGTCCTTCTACCCCCATTTCCTTGACTAGGCGGTCGACCATGCGTTGGGCTTCTTTCGAAAACCCTCCGGTTATGTCGTATAACGGATTAAGCTGTCCGATCCACGATCCATCAGTTCCTAGTGGGAAGGGTGGTTGTCCTCCCTGGGGTCCCCACCCCCGCATCATGGGTTGACCACCCCACGGTGCCTGCCACCCCTGAGTTCCCGCTGGTCCGATGAATCCTGGCTGTTGTTGACCAGTGAACCCTGGCTGTTGTTGACCAGTGAACCCTGACTGCTGTTGACCAGCGAACCTTGGTTGCTGTTGCCCAGCGAACCCTGGTTGCTGTTGCCCAGCGAACCCTGGCTGCTGTTGCCCAGCGAACCCTGGCTGCTGTTGCCCAGCGAACCCTGGCTGCTGTTGCAGTGGCGGCCTTGGCACTATCGGAGGTCCCCACCGCGATGTAGGATTCGGTTGTGCTCCTTTTGGGGCTATCTGTGGACCCCATCGTCCTCCGACTCCAAAGGGCGACGGTAGAGGGGGAGGGGCCATCTGATTATACCCGCCTCCCGCTCCTACAGGATTTGCCGGTCCTGTTGCCCCTTGTCCTGCACCACCCTGCGGACCCCATCCAACCTGGCCGTCCTGTGGTGGGCCTCCAGCCTGCTCTGTGGCGGGCCCCCTTGTGGCGGGCCTCCCCTCGGATAAGGTCCACCAAAACGTCCCAAAAAAGGTCCCCCTCTTCCTGCCATGGCCGTTTGGTGACCCTGTTATGTTCTTCCCTTCCATCAATCCCCCCCCCCTTCCCGGGACGCCGCCCGTTTCCCTTTGACTAAACCTCTGGCTTTGCTGTCGTGTAGAGCAAGATGAACTCGACGTCGCTGTGTTGTACCCGATGTACTCGACGAGGCTGTGCAGTACACGACGGACTCGACGACGCTGTGTTGTACCCGATGTACTCGACGAAGCTGCGTAGTACACGACGGACTCGACGACGCTGTGTCGTACAAGGCGAAGATGGTGTCCAACGATGTAGTCCAGGGAGACGAGTGGAGTCCAGGGGATCGATGGAGTCTAGTAACACCGGGTTGTCTCCATCAAACGGGCATAAACAGTGGCTCGGGACAAAGTGGGTGGGAAAAGGTTTCGAGAACATGTATATCTACCTTCCTGGTTTATTGAAAGTTGTCCACTTATCGTAAAATATATATATATGTAACCCTTCGAAAGCTCGAGTCTTCACTAACATAGTAACGTATGGAATCCCCTAGGTATCTAAGACGCATTAATCTCATTGTAGGCATTAGCTATATCCGTCATTGTTGTACATCATTTACACATTATCTCAACGAAGTTGGAACAGCAGAATCTATCATTTTGTAAACATTTATTGAGGTATCAACATTCATTCATAGAGTAAGGTTTCAGGGTCTACATATATTCATGTATAACTATTTGTAGTAAATTCCTATGCAGCCTTGGAAGTATTGGTATAGTAGCTCCCCGAATGTATGTACGTAGCTCCGCTATATGTAGTAATTCCCATGACGTGTATAGCTCCACTGACATCTGAAATATTATTTTGTTTCCATTGCTTATTAATAGTATTAATGCATTCTCTATAATCCTCAAAATTCCAACGTGCTGTTTTCGAGCTTCCCCCGTTCCCGACTCCCTATGATAATATCTCTAAACCGTGTTTCCAATTCCGGTAAGTTCTCGGCATGACAAAGAACAGCTATAAAAAGGCTTACATTCCCCATACAGAATCGAAAACTAGAACCAATTTGCAATATCGCCACCCCTGAAACATCTATGAGAGCAACCTTGCAGTGTCTGTAGAATCAGCGAAGATATAAAACCATAGAAAGCCCTTGTCTTGTGATCGTCTCATAGTATGCACCAAGTGTAGGTCAATCAACAAACCCGAACTCATTTTCAATCTGTATGATGAACGCAGGCACATTCCTGTAGTGGTTTATCACGCAACAAGTACTTACACAAAAAAACAAAACTGGTTCAACAATCATCCTGAGAAAAACAAAACTGGTTCAACAGTACAGTAGTAGTCCATGTTACTCCGTTTTCATCATCCTGCCGGAACATAATAAACAGACATGAACAGACACCCCCCCAGCTTGACTGTAGACAACGCTTACGTACTTGATTGAATCACATAAACAAAATCAAATAATGTCTTGCGGATGCACACAACGTCCTCGATATTAATAGTCTGCTGGGGAGAATAAACGTGTGATTTCAGAAAAAAAATGTTGGTGCCTGAAAAAACAAACGTATCGTAGACCTATTAATAGTACACAATAAATTTGACTTTATCACTTAATCGGTCGAACTCACAGCAACGTACAGCAAGCAGCAAGCAGCAGCGGTTACCAGCAAAAATAACCAAAACATAACACAACACCGGCCGAGCCACACCTCGCCACCTCGACAGCGAGCATGCATGCGCATACGAGCTTGTTGGGATTCGTACGAGTACAACGGCAAGCTGTTGTTGCTGTGTTATTGCTGCAGCGTATTGGTGTTATTGTCGCAACGAGAGAGGAACGTACGTATCATTCTGCGTTGGGGATTGGTCATTCTTATACTGCAACCTGCTCAGCCTGCTTTTTCATGAAAACAACCCGCCAGATGATACATATATCCTACATGCTCCCACGCATTGATTTCAACACCGTCGATAGCTCTACACAAGATCGTCCGAATGAGCCTAGTTTCATGCCGAGGTTCAAACTGTAGCGCTAGCGGTGGCCTCGCAGCAGAGGGTACCTGGCATCAGACAAAACTCAAAAATTCGAGTGACCCCGTAACCCGCATCAAGAAGACCTCCGCAAGACTTGGAAATCTACTAAAACCACTTTCCTCACAAAATTTTGTACACGTATAGATAGATACACAAACAAATCTAGCGTCATGCAACAGTAGTTGATACCGAGTTGTATGCGTCTGCTCTCTCTAGGTTGTGTACAGCAGTAGCAGTTGTACGTAGAGGTCACCTGCACAGATCTATACGATTACGCGTACGTATGTACAGTGTGCATATCATATCTATCTCTCTCTATGAGTATCTACGAGCGATAGGTTGTTCCAGATACGTACGATTACGAGTATTTACGTACAGCAGCAGACAGCAGTACCCCTTATCGAGCAGCTGCCAATGCATGACGAGAGATTTCAGATTGGAGCGATAGAGCGACTACCCCGAGACATTTAGAGCAGCTACGTACAGCATTGCTTAGGTACAAGTAGATAGAGTACGATGCCTGTGCGACAAAAAATAGGGCCTGCACGAGCACAAGAAGGAAGCACTCACCAGACCAGAAAATCTTTCATGTTTCGACTGTGCCACCTTATTGTCTATATGATTTTACGAACTTGAACTATAGCTAGCCGGGTTTGTTGCTGTACGTTTCTACATGATGCTGTACTACCTGTGTCAACCTACAAACATGTCTCTACGGATGTCTCAGCTGAAGCCCCATGTAACGAAGGATAAGAGCTGTTTTAGACGTACGCACCCTGGTCTCCAATCCACCTGTCCCTAGTCTCTCACCGCTTCGTGGTTCGTTTCCTTCCGTAGATGCTTTCAGGTTGTTCCTCCTCCTGTATCCTGTCACGATTACTTCCTGCAAAGGCTACGAGTCTTCTGCCTGCTAACTCCTCTTCGATCCTCCAGTGCTACACAACAGATCTCCGCATGAAACCTTCAACAATACCTTGCTGTAACGATCGCTCTACTCAATCTCGCTTCGCAGTCACGCACGCTCAAAGTTCTCTTCCGTTTTTCCCTCAATGGTATTGTGTGTTTTTGGGTTTGGTTTTGGACTACCCAAGAGCGGTGCTGCGGTGCTCCTCTGAACTGATAGGGAGTTACACCGATCTAGGAAGCATTCCGTTACGTTACGTATTTTACGTTACGTATGTCATTCCGCCGCAACACCAGTACTATGAATAATTATAGGGTACACACAGCAGTAGTAGTGTTATACCTGGTATATGGTATCATGCATACGTGCAAGTGTGTACATCAACCATGCTCTAAACAGCAGATGCTCTGCTGACCTGTTATAGTTGTCATATATCAAAACATATACCATACCAGGTATACAAAACTTGCACGTACGACAACTGTATAATATACTTTCACTTGTTTTGGACTCTTTAAAAAAAAGTTGATTTTAGTCTGAAAAACAAATTATATAAAAAATTTGTGGGGATTTTAATCTTGAAATTAGTGTGGATATTTTGACTTGTTCAAATGTATGGCATTCGACGAATTGTTTCAGCTGTTTCATTTTATATGGATAATCCTGCTCATGATAATACCAGGTACTCAGATACCTGGTAAAAGGTACTACGCGTACTTTAATTATATAATATTTACCCATTTTATACATTCCAACAGTAAACAAAATAATAAAATCTATTATCGAACATAGTGGTCATCTTATACATGTAACACATGATACATTGATTAAAACATTAAAACACTACAACAACAGCTGTGAGATCGAACATTTCGTCGAAACTCATTTCTGAAAGATGAGCGTGCGTGACACACTTTGATCGCGAGTACCTTCGGGCTTACGGTAAGCGACAGATGAACTCCGTGTATGATAAATCGTGCCTACGTTAGTTGTTGTTGTTGTTGTTGTTGCTGTTGTTGTTGTTGTTGTTGTTGTCTTCACATTAAACTAGTTGCTAATCCCTATAAACCGGTCGCCCCGGTGGTCTAACTGGTAGCCACGAAGCCTTTTGGGCCGGATGTCGAGGGTTCGACTCTCCCCATGGAGGTTTTTATTCTCAAATGACACCGACTGTCGAGAGCGCATATTATAGCGTGGGTGAGCAAAATTCGACGAGAGTTGACGAGGGAAGAAAGTGCTGAAATCTTCTCGCGATAAAAATGCAAAGCCAGAACCGTAGTGGGGGAGGAGGGAGAGGAGCCTACTTCGTGACCCCGGATCTGAGTCACGACTAGGGAGGGAGAAAGACTGAAGTTCGAAGATAATGAATGGGAGGGAAAACAATAAAATAAACACAAATAAAATAGTCTGATCTAGCAAGATCACAGCCGGGTGGTCACAAAAGTGCTAGAGCCATCAGATAATCTTTAAGAACGCGCACACTTAGCAGGGGAAGGATACACAAGTCCGAAAAGGTACACCTAAAATCCCTACAGCGTGTTATGCGTGTCCAAAACTGAACTACACGCCCGCAATCTCCATTCGTCTACAGTAGCACCCCCCCCCTCTCCCACACCTTACCAATGAATTTGCCGACTACAGCGTAACTACTGCCTGAAGTGCTGTCTGTCTGTACAAAAACACACCGTAGGCGTGGGAACAAGATGGAGCTCGCAGCTGCTATCTGAAGTTCTGTCAGAATGACAGTCCGCGGGCACACAGTGAAAAAGAAGCCAACCAAAGCTATCACGTCAATTGACAATAACCCGAATCTATCCTGAACGTCTGTGTTAGGCACCGCATTATAAACATCGACACTGATTATTAGGAATCGTTCCGCATTGAAGGGGTCTTCCACGATCAGGCACACAATGAAGGCACCCGGGGTGTCCGCGCCATCTCTGCCGCGTCTCTCTACAAAACCAGTGACGTCATCCACACAGACCCAACAACGAAATTCAGGGGAAAAAACGAAAAAAACAAAAATGATTGTCCGTTCGCCACGGGTCGATGTCGTCCGTGCTCCGGATGGCTGCTCCGCGCTGCTGTGCTGCTGCTGCGGCGTGCTGCTGTGATCCGGCGCGCCGCTCCGGTGCCACTTGGCCAGTCCTAGCACGACCACACTCGACCTGCTCCGTCCGTACTCGCTCTCGTTGTTGTCCTTCCCAGTCGGCTCCTCGCTTTCTCCCTCGTTGCACTCAGGGTGCTTGGTCTGGAAAATAAAATTTCTCGCGCTGAAGGGATTGACCAGTCCAACAACAGCTCGTCGCCACACGCTCCCTCCTCCTTTGATGGCGAAGCCAGGTTACTGAGACAGTACAGCTCCCTCTAGCAAACACACCTAGGGCCGTGTACATAGTGTCCGTCTACCTTTCTGATGGCGTCTGCCTCCGCGCACAAAAGTGAGATGGACATTGCTGTCTACACCGACGGCCAAAAAGGCCCGTGCATCTGAACTTTTGCGCCTAACGCACCAGTGCCGATCCAACTCTACCGCTGCACACGCTTCGCGGCGGGTGCGCAGCAGCAAGAAGGTATCGGTCCGCTTGAGGGTGAGCCTAGCCTTGCTCGCTAGAAAGACCCCCCCCCTCGCTATGGGCCATGCCAAAGCAAAAACTTTGCCGAGGCAGCGAGGGGAAGAAGGGAAGAGTGAAACAACCAATTGAGCGACAACAAGTACCGGTATGACACCAATGTGTATGTGGCAGGTGACAGACGTACACCACCAGACACCAGGGTATACATGCAGTAGTACAGGACATCTATAATAAGAAACAGGAAATCTGGTCCAGGCTGGATGTCTTACTTGAAAATGGGTGATTTCCACACTAACTTCAAGATAAGGACTCCCGATTTTCCAATTTTCCTCTAAATCCCAGCCTGGCTTTCATATTAACCTGTTTCTTGTTAGGTGTCCTCTACTGTATATTATAAACCGTCCTGAAGTGAGCTAAGACACTATATTTGTTTGTATTGTTTCTGTTCCCACATTCAAATTTATTATCTTCGCCTTTCCTTTCTCTCACCCTCTTAGTCGTAACTCAGATTAGGGATCACTACGCAAGTGGGCTCTTATCCCCCCTCCCCACTACGGTACTTGCCTTGCATTTTCATCGCGAAAAGATTTCACCACTTTCTTCACTCGTCGACTCCGGTCGAATTCCGCCTACCCACGGCACGAAGGCGCTCTAAGCAACTGGTTCCATTTTGGTGTTGCAAATAAAGTCAGAATCTCACATCGGTGGGGTTTAAACTCGGGTACCGATGCTGGTAGCATTTGGAGCTGGCCACTATTAATAGACTACCGGGGCAACGCGCTAAACCGTGCAAACATCAAGCGTAATATGTGTGTGTTCATCACATCAAGGGGTCCTTCAGTCAAAAACCAAAAAGAGTACTCGTACTTGATCGAGTCCTTTCAAAAACATAATTTTCGTCTATTTTACAGCAGCAACGGCGCGTGCTACGATAGAGGTAGCGCTTGTGGCTGATTGTTCTCGAAAAGGGGGCTCCTCGACCCCAAACCGTCGGAATTACATTCTTATGGTGCAATATGTTTGGGTATACGTATACTTGGGCCATGAGATTGGTCGTAGAGGGAACACTTTTGCCTTTTCCTCTCGAATCAGTTTTTGGGTGGGGTGAAGAGCTCCTCAAGTGACCACCCTCAACAGTATCATGGTGCACCTCTATCGTAGCAGGCCGTCCAATAGCATTTCTGGTACAGAAGCACCATAACAGCACTCCTCGCCCAACACCGCATAGCTCCAGTTCTATTGGCAAGACCTGTTCCCGACAAACGTGTAGCTTGATCGTTGTAACATGTTCGAAGTATCGGGGCTCTTGGATCACAGGGGATGAGAACCGGAGGGAAAAACAGAAGGAAAAGGAAAACCCAATCACAACAGCGCCGCATTTGAAGCAGCCGCACAGGTGTGCGGTACGGGTAGCCTAGACGGCTTCTACCCACTAGTCGGCCTAGGACCTTGCTTTCTCTTGCTTTCCTGTCATCTGTCTGGTTCCTGTTTTCGTTAACTGCGGTTTCTTTACGACTGTTGCTCCCCCGTTCCCATTCCCTTGTGCACCGCCCACAACGGATGTGTGGCGCGGTCTACTCAAGTCCGTCTCATCCTGGTGCCGCTTGACCACAAACCTTCCGGCTTCTTCGAAGGCCCCCTGTAACACACTTGTCCGGATTATTTGCTGCAACGGACTATACAGCGGTCTCTACTCCACACACCAATCGGGAATGTGCCGTGGACCCCTCGGTGGCTCGAAACACCTTGATGTCTTCAACAAGACATTGTTGCCAAGTCTTTTGACTGTCCTCCCTGTCTCCGGCCCTGCCCATCTGTCATCGTTGCGGACATCAACTGACTGTGTAGTCGCCCCTTGTGCTGTCGTGCCACGTCCCCCGCGAAGAAGAGCCGTCGTTTACGGATGGTCACGAACCTTACGAGGGCAGGACCGTATTTTTTAGCATGGTTCCAAGGCCGATTGGATCGTGAGGTGTCCCCGGTGTCAAGTTAACCGCACTGCTATGTGGCCGATCTAACGGGTTTTGGCTCTGTATCTTGATGCACACGGTGCGGTGGGGTTTCAATTGCATTCCCACAGTGCGGTTGGGCACGGCGGTCGTGAATATTACGGTGCGGTGCGGTGCGGTGCGGTCAACCGTACTGAAACGTTAGTGATAATCCAACCGTAAAGATACCTGGATATTTTGAGGGATCACCGGGCATGGTTCACAAGCAAATATTGTTCTACCAGGTACATACAAATGTCATATCATATAACTCAGCCGGCGTTCTTAATTGACAACTGGCTTTTCGATGAGAAGGGTAATCGATTTTCGTATTGCTTTGCGCGTGTTTGGTGTTTTCTTTCCATCGCAGTAAAAATAACCCAGAATATGTACCTGCTATCTCCATTGACGCCCAGCCCTCTGTCGGTCGGAGATGACGAAATCATAATACCTTAAACTGCAGTCCCTCTCCTCCATTCCCTCGCTTGTGTGCTTGCTGTTGGCCAGATTCGCGTGAGGAACCTGACGTTCGGGCAGCCCTTCTCTCCTGTGTTCTTCATCGCCCACGCCCATGTAAGTCGTATCTCAGGGAGAGCCGGCGTATAGGTAAGGGTTGCACTTTGGGGCCTGCTCATTTTCGCACCGGTAGGGGGTGTCAAACAAAGGCGCTGTGTATAAGACACAGGGGCATACCCCCGATACTCACTAGTTCGATTCGTAGCTTAGCGATTTCCCTCGCCGTTTTCTGAGATTTCTAGTGTAGGAGTAGACTGCGTTGAAGCTCGTGCCGGATAATGTCAGATGACGCGTAGCGATCATGAAATGATTCCAAATCCGAGACGAGCGGAGCATGAAGTGGATTTCTCAATCCCCATCTACAAGCGTCGAG
>MEHQ01003716.1:172415-188218 GCA_008828725.1 Saccharina japonica
GGTTGGGGTGGCGGTGAGGGTTCGTGCATCTCCCAGAAAGCGGCCGTTGGGGGAAACGCTGGCTGTTTGGCTTATTCAGCTCACCGGGTGGTTCGGCGGTGTGTCACTTGAACACGGCAACTTTTTCAGCTTCACGAGTACTCGTCGTACTTTAGAATCGACCCTAAACGTTCAAACGACTGCATCAGGTACGTGAGGTGGTGTACTCGGTACTGCTGTACCTGGTAGTCGTTTGAGGTAGCAGGTACCGACGTGTCGTAAATACTATTTGTTTTCCATATATACGTGTTTTTTATTTAAAGGGGTTGCCTTACGTACACAAGAACGAAAATCGCAAGCATAATACCCGATATTTAATTGAACTGAGACACACTATAATACATCTACGGTGCAACACATCTTACCCTAATCCCCCGCGTTCAACCATATTCTCCGGTGTAACCGATTAATCGGACAACGTATGTGTTCAGCCAATTGACGTGGGCAAGGGGACGCTTGTTCCTTCAAGCCTGTGTGGCCTAATAGGCGCGCGTAGGAGTTTCGGCAACATGCGCAGGCAACGTGGAAAAATAGTAAAGAATTAGCAACCAAGATCCGTGTTTTAAAGTGCTACAATAGCTGATGCAAAAAAATAAGAATCCGGATATGTTTAGTCTCTTTTTGGCCATTGGTTTGGGGTTCATTACTTTACTACCTAATATGGGAACCTACTATTTCGTTACGCGGCATCTTCGACGACGAGCCGAAAAGGAATGTGATATTTTGCGCGGAGAACACGCATATCGTTATTGAAGACAATTTCCCCATCGGTGATGTCACCATTGTATTATACCCCGCGGGTGAAATTAGCATATTGAGCGCAAAAAGTCGGATTAGTTTGTGCTACCGTCTCGCACCTTGGAGTACATCAAAACACCTCGTGAGTCGTTTCTGGCTGCCTACGACTGCGTTTATGCTGCAGCGGACGCCGTCCCACACCCCATCAGGAGCGCCACTCCATTTCGCAGTCCGTAGTTTCCTTCGAAGAGAGCTGTAGGTGTCAGCAATGCAAGTGAAGTGCAAGCGCTAAGTTAGGGGTTGCCACCCCGTCTCACTCTGCGCCCCCCCAAAACATCGACCAATTTCGACCACGGCAGCACCTCGATGCCGAAGTGTAAGCCTCTGTTGGAAACCTGCGTCGAGAAAATCTCGAGAGAGACACAAGCTGATCTGATGAAACACTATTTCAGGTCACCGCCGATTTCCGACCAGGCCCGAAGCAGCCGAAGATGCAAACGCAGCGCGTTAAGATCGTGGCGCCGATCTCTATTCCGATAAACTACATACACATAATAATCACGCCGAAACCCGGGGGTTGGGGGGACGCGATATAACAACCGTGGCCTCGAGCGGCTACCAGGACCGCAAATACCACCAGGATTACAGTAGATCAACACACAAGCCTATTATTATACACGCCTGTCGGGTCTCTAAAGCCGTGGTGAAGTGTGTATATGTCTCTGTGGTGCCCACCTGTACCCCCGCATAGGTACTTGCGAACACTGAACAGCCACCCTCCTTCCCCCTGACCGCCCCAACCACCGCCGGCATTTTGCCTACGCCGCTTGATTGGCAGGATATCACCCCTTTTATTGAAGGTGCGCCGGCAAACGACTTCATGAAGGAGGTGGCTGAGACCGGCATCTTTCCTGACATTGAGGCAAGTTCTATACTCGCGGCATACTCTTCACGTTCTACTAGAAACACGAATCGAGCCATACTCTTGATACGGTCCTGGGCACATTTTCCGCATCGTAGTGCTCTCGACATCGAGCTCAACATCTTCAATCGCAAAACGATCTCGACATTGCAAAATGTCTTTAACCGCATCACGGTGTGAACTTATCCTAGTGGCAAAGCCTTCGAGGCCAGGAACTCTATTAACCTTTTCCCTGAGAACGGTGCTGGTCTCGACGTTTAGATCAAACAACTTTGACCATCGCGCAATGGATTGGAATGCGATCCCACTGCAATTTTCAAGCGCAGGTGTATGTCTTACCGTCGGCGCCAACATTATTGAATTTAGTGCTGATAAAATATCTCCACCTCCGTGCTGTTGCCGTAGGGTGTTGATTGCTCGACCGAAAAAACATTCGAATCGTATCCGTGGAGTATACGTCTCTCTTGACCGTTACCACATGATATTGTCAAGGCTTTGGCCTTCGGTGTTGACTGGCGCTACCGTACGAGNGGGGGGGGTATGATGCCATCATTTTCACTACCACCTCAAGCCACTCTTGCCACTCTGGCGAGTGGCTATGTACCTCTCTGAAAAATGCACGCAAGCATACTTAGTTGTCGCAAAGCAACAAATCATCCTTAAGAGGCGCGGTAACGCTAAAACCCTCCGCTTAACGACTCCCGACTGCCCAGAAAAATGGTGGGTCACTCGGTTAATTGGCTATCGTCGGCTGAAACTACAGTGCATACCGATAACACCGACCGACGCATGCTATGAGAAACGTATCACGTTTAGACTGAAACGGTTTCTGGATGATCGGGCTCCTTAATAGTTGGATATTCAGTATGGTGTTGCAATTTTGCGCATTGTATACTTAGGTCGTGGTATTTATCATCGGGTCGCACTTTTATTTTCAACCCCAAAGCCAGTTTTTGATTGACGTATAGAGCTCCTCAAGTGGCCACCCTGAAAAAACACAAGGTGCACCTTTACCGGAGCATGCGTCCGAGAACACCGACCGATGCATGCCACGATATAGCAGTGGTCACTTAAGGAGCTCTATACCTGACCCGAAACACGATTTGGGACGAAACCAAAAGTCCTGCCAGATGAAAAATCCTATGGCCCAAGTACACGAACAATATCGCTACGTACGAATGAAATTCCGACGAATTCGGTTTGAGGGGAGTCCCGTCATTCCCAAATAATTTCAGATAAAAAGTGCTACCTCTACCGTACGGCGCGTTGACACCCCCGTACAGTAGTACGACCGGTCAATGTTTCCAATCGATCGTGGGGTGAAGTACAGGCCTCCTCGCGCGAGAAGCTCCTAAGACGCTACGTTCCAGCGTTACAGTAGGAATCATCGAACGAAGTGTAAGATCAACCGGTTACCTAGTGCGGGCTACGTAAGCTAGCTAAGGAGTTAAGTAGCACGTTGAAGACCACTTACAACGATGTCACCTCCATCGAAGGGTCGTTCTGGTGGAAGGTACTGCGGACGCGAGAACTATCGCAGTCAACCCAGCTCGTCTGTTCCTTTCCGCGGACGATGTGAGGCTTAAATGGCTTGTTTTGGCAAACGTAAAAGGGGTTGAGTTCGGCGAGGAGTGCGATCGTGATTCAGAGCTCGGTTTATCGACACTGCTGAGGGTGCTAAAGTTAAAAACTATAGTTTCGGAAGGGTCTCACCCAGAGTTTTGCGAACGCACCTTGTTCGATATTGGCGACCTTCCCGTCCTTGAAAATACCGATCGCTAAAAACCGATTGCACGCCCGTTCGACGTCAAGGCTGTGTACAGCACTCTGAGCTACCTGAGCAGCAAACGAGTGATGTCGGTAATATGATACCCGGAACGACACCCGGGGCTATCAGGAATGCATACCCAGTTTGAGACATCCTTCTAAAAGTTTACTTGTTACCTCATAGCTCGGATCTGTCGTTCGTGATAATATTCTAAACCCAGGCGGTAGGAAATTATGACCGGTACGAGTAGTACATCCGAGGGAAAACGAAGGCAACTACATACACCGCATGCGTGCGCGGTCTTCGGTGGGTACGTAGATACGTGCAATGTAATCGCTTGAAAGTCAGCGTGCCTTGTTTTATGTTCGTCCATTTGTTTCAAAATTCGTCCACTACCAGCCCTCGACAAAATAGGCTATGCACAAGCGTAATGGTCTTGCATGCCCGGGGAATTAAGACGACCGCTACGATAGAGGTGCACCATGCTAATTCTGAGGGAGGTCACTTGAAGGGCTCTATACTCCATCGAAAATCGAATTTGAGTGGAACTAAACATTGCTCCCCCGACCATCAATCGCATGGCCCAAGTATGTAACGAAACATATTGCAGCACAAGAACGGAATCGCAACAATTTTGGGTGGAGGGGCCTATTTCATTCAGAAATATTTAAAGCCAAAAGTGCTACCTCAATCGTAGCTCGCGTCCTAAGCAGTATGGAGGCGTTTTTCACTGAGTCACTTCTGTGAGACATAGTAAGAAATCAAGGGTAGGATGTTACCCAGATTTCTGAATCGAGGATATGTACTGTTGTTCATGCTTCCCTTTGGCGTAGAGGACGCCGCATGCAGAATGACTACCGGTTTAAACCGTAAATCATTGTTTCACTGGTTCAGTGATTCAACCCGGTTTGGAAATAGTGTGTCCTGCATAACCTAGGTTACAGGTGTACAAGGTTAACACGACCTTCTCGATTTTTCGTACTCGCCTGTGTCGCGCTTAACAGACGGTCCTCGAGGAAGAGGGGATAACTCAGTATGTGTGCGGGTTTGTGTTGGGCTCAGCCGGCGTAATGCCCGGAGAAACGGAGCGCCTGACCCTTACGGTCGACGAAGACATTTGCGAAGGCGGTGGACGCATCTCTATGGTCAGCATGCTCGGTGAGAAAAAATAAAACTATTCGTAGAACAAAAGCAGAATACAGCTTAATCAATACTGGACGATGGTATTTGTGTTGTCGTGATCAAAATGCACGGTACATGACCCAACCCGTGATGCATGCCACGGCAAACGTAGGGACCTATACACGTAGAAATCTGCAGGGGCTCATCATCCTGAAGAGGCCTGTACGTCAGTCAAAATAATCCGCATTGGAAATTATTATTTATAGTAGTGGTAGTGGTAGTAGGAGTAGTAGCAGTAGTAGCAGAAGTAGTAGTTGTAGTAGTAGCAGTAGCAGTAATCGTAGCAGTAGCAGCAGTGGTAAAAGTAGGAGCAGTGTAGTAGTAGTAGTAGTAGTAGTAGTAGCAGTAGTAGTAGTAGTAGTAGTAGTAATGGTACTAGTAGTAGATGTAGTAGCCTGAAATCGATGATAATGTGATTGGGTGTAGGTAGTTTTGCGAATCATGTTGCAGAACAATATACCCTCCAAATCGTCTAGGTTCGCTCTCGGGTGAGGATCCTTGTCAGTCAGTAGCGTTTCTTCTCAAGCGTACGCCTCCCGCTGGGGCATATAGCTGCTATGCAGACCACCGGAATGGCTCATATTAAGCACCAAACACGACCACCGCCCCGCTCCCCTCGTTTCATGTGGCGCCACCGAGACCAACCAATACTATATAAAAAACAGGTGCCCTATCAATACTTCAAATTTGTTTGGGTCTAAAGTTTGCACTACTGCTGTATAGCAACACATCTTTGACGTGCGCTCCCTTACGTGTTACTCTTTGACGCGGCATCCTCGTGCGCCTGCTCTGCGCACGGCGGTCTCTACCGCTGCGCCAGTCAACACCAATGATGCCTTTGTAGGCATTGATTCTGAAAAGCTCGAAACGAGGGGATCGTCCACGATTTTCCCTCCTGCATGGGACGCCGGTGAGAGGTTTCCCATCGTGGTTTTGCGTTTGTTGCATGAATGCCTGCGGAAGGACGCCTTTAAAATATCACCATTTATATCTAGGATAAGATACGGAAAGAAGGAATATTTTCGGGGGGGTGAATTGAAGTGGGCGGTCATGGTTTCAATAGCCGAAGACGCCGGATGTTTCGTGACAAATTTCATGAGTGAGGACACATACTGGGGTTCGGGGTTCCGGTAAGCGTTATATTTATTGGGATTTAAAGTAGTAAGTTGGGAGTATTTAAAAGTTACCCTTCACACATGTTAACTGGGACCACGCGTGGGCCACATGGAAAACTCGCCGATTTCCACAAGTTGGCAATGTCCTCGACGATGAAAAGCCATCGTTGTGGTAGAGGCTGCTCGCGAGCAAAGTGGCAAGCACTGTCAAGGTTATGCTACGTTTTCGACGAACCCAAATCTGGAAAATGCAGGTTGTGGGAGACAGAACTTGAGACAAACAACTACTGTAACAAAACGAAAGACCGTCGTGTGGATCCCGCAACTTCGGTCCTCTTTTCAGGCGTGGGCAACCGATATCAGTTCCGAAAGCATGCAGTATTTCCACCCCTAATGAAATCGGTTTCATTTGTATCTTATAACGAACGCAGGAACCGAGGACAACAATGAGCTGTGCACCCATATTCCGGGGCCAGCGTGCAGCGGTACGGCCGGAAACGAAGAGGCAGGGCCGGGAGAGGGCTACATCCACACTCACCGGGGCGTGCATGGGGTCAGCGGAGAGCTACCCTCCGCTACCTACACCTGGCTCAACCCTGTCGCTGAGGTTTACATCGCTAAGCCTACGCAACTTTAAGGCCGATGACAAGCGGTCATGCTCAAGCGCTAGCAGTGACACGCTGTACCTACACAGCGAGTTTATACCGCTTGCCACCCACCGTCACTCTCGAGGGGTGAGAACTGGCGAATCCAATATAGCCAGTAAATGGCTACTTGCACAGCGTGTACTTCCAGTAGCATTCACGTACTGGCATCGAATCTGTCAACGTGTGCAGCCAGTAGTCTGGGGTACGTCAGAGCAACAGGCCATATCGTGTGCCTCTTTGCTCCAAATTTATGAATCCACAGCATCAATTCGTAGATCAAGTCATTAATTTAGTAGCTTCATCCACCCTTTCCCCTATCTTGTCTTGAAAAAGTATGTATGGGTTAATCAAAGCACAACCTATATCATGTTTGATGGATGGTGGTATTTTGGCCATGCGTGATGGAGTGGAATACATGTGTACACTTGGTACGTACGGAGTATTATCGAAATGTGCGTTTTTCGCGATTATCGTTAGGCTCTATTGTATCAATCCGAATGGATAGTATGTATGCGCACCGCACAACCTCTGCTTCGTTGTCCAGAGGACTTTGATACGGAGCATTTCGTGCGTAAAGGCGTATAATCATAGCCAGCCTGTCATGCTGACCTTTAACTCGTTCATGAAACCCATAAGCTGAGTTGCGGGCGTTGTCGTTGTTCTTCTCTGCCTGAATAACTGAAATAACTATGGTCATAGGCACAACGTGCTATCGATATCGAGGAAGCCGTGGCTGTCCCAATACCGTCTTAATGAAATTGAGTGCCTTGAACAAGCTGTGGCCTCACATTGTGGTTGTCGTTGTGATCGAAGTGGCCAGCACCTTGTCCATTGTTGACAGTACTTTCGGCGTATGCAAAACGTTGCGGTAACGAACACCCAGTTCATTTATATTGGCTTAATAGTTGGCGAGTTTGACTAGAGTCAGCTAATGATTCTCCTTATCTTCGACGTTAGCCTCTCTGACTATGGTGATCCAGACGTCTTATATTTTCTTAGAACGGCGAGTAGGAGTGACGAGAGAGTATGTTGCCTTAACCCTGGGTGAGCACGAAGAACTCTGGTGTTGCGGTTCACGCTTGTTTAAGGGGCAATCTACTACTCAAATATATTCCATGTGCAGTCGTAACGTTTTTTAAATGATCAACCGCATTTCAGGGATGTTAACGGGACTGCCTCTATCTCGTGCCCCAGTGAGATCCATCGCTCTCACAAGAGACACGTGTCGGGTGCATGCCACCTATGAAAGCGGCGACGGTTGCAGGCGACTTAGTCACCATGTTCCGGCCAAGTTAGGCACTACTCTCTGCGGGTGGTCGTTGCGTGTTTGAGCCCTTTTACTACTGGGAAAACAAATTCCGCGATACAGTCAAGTAGTTTGTCACCAAAACGAGGGTTACGTTCTATAGGGGTTCATGGTTTACAATGGCAACTTACCGGAGGACTTTATATCTACATACCGTAGTGGAGTTGGGGCATCCCGCGACCCTCGTGGCAAGAGTGTGTTTAAAACGCTGCATCTTCCAAGGCACATGGGGTTCGGTCCATTACACTCTCATACTTTACTTGTCGCCGTCAATGTACGCAATAATGTAATAGTATCACTGTAGGCAGTCGTTTTGCATGTTCGAGGATAACAGCGAGGTCAGTTTGCAGGAATTCTTCTTGTACGTCGGGGTGGGGTTACGCCCGAGCGACGCTCGCTTGCGTTGAGGTACACATCATCGTTGAAGGGTAAAGCGTTTAGTACTTAACGCCGATATCAGTCGTGCTTCCGGGACTACAGCGTTATGTTTCCCCATAAGCAGCTTATTGTGAGATGCAGCTTGGGTTCGTGATGTTCGAAACAGTTCATAGATGATAAGTTGTAAGAACTTGCATGGGGTATACAGCTCACTACTAATATCAATGGTGCATGTCACAAAACACAAGCTGTGTCGTGCTTGTATCGAGGACGCTCTGTAACTCTGCTCAATACCATGCCTATACGACGGCAATGCGAGATCGCTTAGACATTCTCCTGGGGTCCCAGGAGGAGCGCAAACCTGCGACCCTTCCCTGGCATTATGAGGCGGCCGGCGCAGACCGTGGCGGATCCCCGAGTTGGGCGTCATATACCGGCTGCTCCTGGGCATCATTTTGCTGGCCGTTACGTCATCCAAAAGGCATGCCCCAAATATAGGTGTTATGGGAGAGAGCGGAATGTGAAGAGTTGGTGCAGGGGCGCTACGTAAACCGCAGGGATCTTCAAGGTTCAATGTACAGCCGAGGGCAGCCGTCTTTGACTAGTGTTTTATTTGCGACGAGGCGGCGTGGGTGTCTGTTCTTGGTATGCTTACCCGAAATACCTATACTACGTGAACTTTTTAGGTTTGGATTCGTTGAAAGCGTTCGATGATCGGACTGCTACACAATACACGGAAGGGTTTTGTTTCAACTGCTCGCCGACGGTTCACGACATCACACCGAACATTGTGTTGGTCGCTCTACCCAAACGGTTTAGGGAGACGATATCGCAAGAGCTACGTGATATTATAAAAATTGCGTGCTCAAAACGAAAGAAACGAGCGGGGGGAGGGGACGATGTGTTCTGTTTATTTCGCAAGCAATTCTCGCAATCTGAGAAACTAACTGTAGTTCCCAAACTCGTAGTCTGTAACGCCGGCTCATTTGTAAATGATTCTCGAAACGCGTACTCTACACAGCAACACTTCTTAGTATTTCCACCACCACCTTACCGTGTCGCTGTCATCGACACCCCGGCCGCTCGTTGACTCCTCAGCGGCACCGTGCAGATATCAACAGCTAGGCCGTATCCGACGAGAGCCTCCCATGCCATCGCCTCGTAGAGCAGGATATAAGCAAGCGGGGGATCCATCCATAGAACCCTGTCGGCGATAGACAACGGTGTCCGCCATGCCGCTGGGCTCCCGCGGGAAATTACAAGTGATGCTGACCTTTGGCGCATCGCTCACCTGTGTTGGAACCACGAAAACATCCTGTCGGAACGGATCTGCGTCTATGCAGCGGAGAAATATGTCCACCTATTGCTGCCAGCGAATGGTAACCGATCAATTGGAGCCTAGAACACCACGTTTGACCACGACAACGTTAAGCACCACCTGACTCCAAGATTGAGGCGCCCATAACCCAAACAAGAGCCGAAGACGCGAATCGTATCGTGATTCTCGAAAAAGACAAGCGACGAAACACTTTTGAAACTACCCGAAAACGACCCACCATGTACATACCCACGAGAACACGGAAAGACGACGGCGCCAACTAGTGCGAACCCGAATATCTGAAATCCCAGCACGCCCACCCGCCACACCTACGCACTTATAGTCAAACGGCAATGAGTCTCCGAAGCTCAGGGTCAACCAAGCAAATGAGATACTGAGTCAGCCGAGACACGTAATATTTTCTTGGAACTTCCTCAACCACGTGTAAAGGCCTTGAATCATATTGTCTGCCGCTGTTTACGAGCTGCTAGAGCGGTAGCAGTGTCTAGACGGCCCATGTGCTGATCCCATACCTCCATATGAAGCCCTGTGGTGGTACCAGTTTTTTTCTCTTAGGATCACAGACCCTATTCGGCACTCGGTAATTCAATACCGGTCGCCACAATTTCACCGGACGTTACACAAACACCAAAGTTGCCCCCCTCACACGCATGGAACTGGCTCTCAGTTACCCGTCGGCAGACTGAAACTCAACGTCTCGGTTATGCGCTTCCAAAGGGATGCCCCGAAACAACGATAGCGAACTGAGACATGAATGTGCTTATCATAACGCTCCGGCGGCGGTCGTATGACATCAACATACATATCCCGGTGAGGTGCGACGCCTAAATAATGTCATGATGCAAACTAGCATTGCGAATACGACCAACACGCACGACAAAGCAAACCATGCGAAGTAAGGAGGAACCTCTTCTTCACACTTTGAACATGCAAGTCGCCTCCATCACTATCCCCCATCTCTATGGAAACGACGATAACAATCACACGCTCGTCAAACATAAATTGACGCCTCTACTCGACGTTAGGTTGGCACTTGGAATGTTCACAACGACCCCATCACGATATTGTTCAACCGCTTATCTAATCAGTCCTCTCTTTTTTTGGGGTGTCAACCGATGGCTCTGAAATCGCCCTAAGCGAAACTGAGGACACCGTGTCGCCGGGAGCAGCTGAAATCAAGTCCCAGGTGCCGGCGACAATCATGGTGCAAGTGGTACTTCGAATGCCGAGAGCAACATGTTTTTCTAGATCGGTATCTCCATTCCTACAAATGAAAGATATAACCACAAGGGTTAAACCCAACTTTTCCAATCGGCTCTTGGTTGTCGCTGCTTTCGTCCGAAACTCTAGCCTTGAGCCCCGACGCCTAAAACATAGACGGGTAAACCACAACATGGCCGACCCGGGACATTGACACGTTCTGATTAACGCGTAGAGTACAAGTGACCCCGACCCCACGAAAACACGGATGCTATCAAGAGCGTGACGGCCACCTGCGCGACCTTGGTGGGGTAGACGAACACAACAACTGCTGTCAGCATAACCCAATGGGCACATTCCACCACCTCACCGCAGTACCTTTACGGCGTGTACGGAGTCTACGAGTCAGCCGTCACGTCCGGATCGGCGAACTGCCTCGAGGAATAGTAGCGCCTATTATGGAAGACCGTGATATCCTTGAGTCAGATGCCAGAGTGAAGAAGATGAATATCAACAACGTACAACGAGACCATGACCGCAGCGTTCAACTGTGTCGCAAAATGCAGTGTCGAAAGCAGTTTAGGGACCGGTAGCGGAGAGCGAAAGCGAAAAGACCGGTTCGTTACGCTTACTTGATGTCTGGTTTCGACCCGTTGGTGCAGACAAAGTTACTCCGCGCCAGGTGAAGGACGCCGTCATCCTAAACGGACGTCGAGAGCTGGTGGGATCGAAGTGCAATGGAACGGTTGAACTGGTTCGCCCACACAACGATGTTGTCTCTGCGGACTCGGACCAACACAAGGGGGACGTTCACAGCCTCAACACACACTAACTTTGACGACATGGCGCCGAGAGCATTTCCTTGGGCAGCCACCTTAACGACATACTCGAAGCACGATAAATATGGAAAGCCTCGTGTGCTTGTCAATGCTGCACTCGATAGTGTCGTTCAACCGGAGGATCATCTTAACGGCGTCTGGGGTCTCACAGTCAAAATACCCGGTATACTGCGGAGGAGACCGAAACGTAAACGGGCGAGAACAACAGAAGAAGCGCCAAATAAAAATGCATCTGCCCGAGAGTCTGCTGGACTTTCTCTGACCCGTGATTCCTGCGCACCGCCACGTCGAAGAACTCTCGCAACGCGCCCAGCCCAGAAATACTGCCCCCAAGGTGGAGAGTAAACCAATGTCGTGAAAGTCGGCCGTCGGCATGCAATCGGCAGAGACTACCAAGTCCACGTCGAGGACGATGATGGAGCATATCCTGTTCAAGAACTGGCTGTGCACATCCGCATACGTGCCGTTAGCCACAGCGTCAAACTGCCAAGGATACACACCATAAAACCAATTTCCACGTAAACGGGGGGTTGGCGACGGGAGGCGACAACCGTCAGTATCAAGCAACATATCCGCGCTGTTCGGAGAATATTTAGTATCCTTGGAAAAATGTTGTACCCCCCTTACCTGTTATTTAGGAAATGGTTATTTAGGGACTGGGGGGGGGTGGGAGAAACTCCTAAGCATAACTGTAAACCCTTTCGCAAAGGTCGAGAAATCCCAACTGGAGGTATAACCAACTGTTTTCGGTACGACAGCGAATAACGCTTGGATGGAGATGGGGCATTGTTGACGCGGAAATAAAGCGAACGCACCAAAATATGCTAAACACACCCACTAGTTGCACGTTCGCGTTCCTGAACGCTCGGCCTTTGAGTAGCCCCTGAGTCATGCACACCCCGCGATGGGTGCGGCTTGGAAACGTTTGCAACAGAACGACACACCATCTCTACAAAGTACTGCATCAACGTGGCGGAGTAACGCTTGTTAAGTGCCCAACACCTGTCTATAGTACATAGTAGCATGAATATGGTCGTGGGGTAACCTCGCTCACATTCTCACCTGTGTCAGGACTTTCATACAGCAACAGAAGCAGTCTTCAGGCCCTTCAGGGGTCATTAGCCCGTGCCGGTTGCCTTAACCGCGTGACACTTCTCTTGTCAAAGGGATCGGCGGCCAGGTGGAACAACGTCGCAACAGCTCCCGCCAAGGCGACCAGCATTACCAAAATCGGCCAAATGAAAGCCATCCCCTACCTGCTAGAGGGTTTTCTACGCTTGTACTTATGCTACTGCGAGTACTGCCTAAAGTAGTGGCAGTGTTTCGTCGGTCTTCGTACTGCGAGTACTTCTATAAATCAATATGCACGCAGTATGTACTCCGAGTATGAAGTAACCTCGACCATCGTTTCACCGTTTTGTCAAACGCATCGCCTATTTATTGCAGAAGGCATTCGCGGGTGGTTCCACGAGTCGGGGTTAAAGCGAAACTACTTTCGGCGGGGGGGGGCATACTCGGAGACTCTTCAAGAGAAGGCACAAGTTCCTGGCTTGGATGGACAAACCAGCATCTACCTCACGTCTGCCCGTGCTCGTCACAGGACCTCGTGCTTGCTCGTGCCCGGCGTAGGGATGCTGACCTACGCTCGATGCCTTGCTTGAAGGACTGCGTGCCAGGCATTTCATCCCAGAACCTACTTGCTCTATCCCAGTTCCCGATACCAACATGCCACATTATATCTACGAATAACCCTGCTTTGTCCGTTACTCTGTCTGCGGGGACCGTTACTTCGTCTACGGACAAAACTACCTTTTTCGTTTTTTTTTCCCTCCATCCAGGACGAAATGAGCGAAAACCATTTTTTTATCGTTTTTTGTTCCCTTTTTTAACTTGGTTTTAGAGAACCCCCCTATTGTTTTTTCGCTGGTGGGGGGGGGGGGGGGGTAGGCGTACTCATTTGTTGCTTGCCTTAGTCATTTGACCATTGACCACGCATTCCTTTCGAGACGGAGCACCGTTCCTACTCCTAATAGAGACACCTCCAACACTTGGGCGCTCATTACGTTGTTTCCATATATTACGAGGAAACTTTTTGCTAATCTTATCCCCTTCCTGTTTCGCCCCCTGTGGCCACCATCTATCTCCTAAGAAAGCGATCGTTTTCTCGCTACTATTTAGTGTACCAAACTGCTCTATGTCACACTCGTCTATTTTCCTCATCTCCTCCTCTAGCACATCCCTTTCCTCCTTATACCTTTCACATTCTCCCACTATGTGAATTCTACTCTCTATGGCTTTGCCACATGGGCACATCTGTGCATCTACTTCCTCCTCCTCCCGGCTACTGGTATACCTCCTCCTTCTTTCTGGCAGGTCCAGGTCCCCTACACGAAATCGCAGTTTCAGCTTTTTCGCGAAGTCCATTGGGCCATGCAGATACCTTTTCATTCCTATTCCTTCTCTCAACCCCCCGTATATCTCTAAGTGTTCTTCCCCTTCTATCTTCTTTCTTAGCGCTAGCCTTTCCCTGCTTTCTATCCTTTCTTTTACTTCTGTCTTGTATCCGCTAAATTTCTCTATGGCCAGCATCTCTTTTTGGTTTCCTATATCCTTCCATACTTTCTCGACTACGCTATCCCACCTTATTCCAGCTCGCCCTTTGGTTACTTTCTCCCATACAGCTTTATCAGCTATGGCTGGTAACCTCTTATTTGGCATGTTCTTTACTTTATATTGCCATTTAAACTTCCGCACGTCTCTATTTGTCTTAAGTGGGTACATTCCTAGTTCTGCTCTCAATACTGCATTACTCGTCGTACTTGAGCAACCTAGTACTTTTTTAGCTGCTGTCATCTGTACTGTTTCCAGCTGTTTTACGAGCTTCGCGTTCCCTTCCCATACTTCTCCTGCATATTCTAGCTTTGGTACAATCACATTCATCAGTATACATCTCTTAATTCTAGTATCAAGGTGCGAGTCTGTTAGGACTGCTTCCATCTTGCCTACGTGTGCCTTACCTTTGCCTATTATTTTATTTATGTGTGCGTCTCAAGAGCAATCTTTTGAGATATCTACGCCAAGGTACGTATACTGGTCTACGATCGGTAATTCATCTTCTCCCCACTTCCACTTACAAGTTACCGGACTCTCCTTATCTTCGTTACATACAACTACTGCGCACTTTTTTACGTTCGCCGTCACTCTCCACTTCCTGGTGTACTCGATTGCCTTCTCTATTTGTTTCTGCAGTCCTTCGGGTGTTTCTGATATGCAAACGAAATCATCAGCAAACATCAATCCCGACACCGTATCTTCCCCCACCGTGACTCCCTGCGATGCTGCTTCTACTGCTACTATCATGTCATTAATGTATACCTTGAATAGGTTAGGTGATAGCGTACATCCCTGGGCAACTCCCTGTAGGATATCAACGTACTTCGATATTTCCCCGTCCAACATCACAGCACTTCTCGCACATTCCGTCATCTTCTTCATCATTCTCCACATCTTTCCTCTTATCCCTATTTCCCACAACTTTTTCCACAGCCCATTTCTCCATACTGTATCGTAGGCCTTCTGTACATCTAAAAAGAAACAGTACGTTGTTAGCCCCGCGTCTTTCCTGCCTTGGATTATCTTACCTAATGTGTACACATGGTCGACGCAGCTACGGTTTGGCCTAAATCCTGCTTGCCCTTCGCTAATCTTTTCTTCCTTCTCCATCATTGTTCCCATTCTATCGTTCAAAATCTTACAGAACGTTTTACCTACAGTGCTTAGTAGCGTTATTCCCCTATAGTTACCCGGGTCAGCCTTGTCTCCTTTCTTAAACAAGTTTACTACTACTCCTTCTCTCCATCTCTTAGGTGCGTACTCGTTTTTCCATATCCAGTTATACAACTTAACCATCATGGTAAGCATTCCTTCTCCCCCGTACTTCATAAATTCATTAACTATTTGGTCTGCCCCTGCTGCCTTTCTATTCTTAAGTTTAGCTACACACTTCTTAACTTCTTCTCTTGTGAACTCTCCCTGTAACCCTTCTGAACCACTGTCTTCCCTTTCTGATGCATCTACGTTCGCCTCCGCCCACGCGTTGATATCTTTCTCAAATTCTTTGTCGAACGTTTCGTTGGTTGTGGGCGTCCCTAGCTTGCGGTAATGCTCTACAAGTACTTCCCTTTTCCCCTTCGAACTACTAACCATTTTACCGTTCTGTGCTCTTAATGTAGCTATCCCCGTATCTGCCTCTCCTGCTTGTTTGCCTAGTATCCCTTTTATCCCTACCCACATCTGCTTCATCCCGCCATCAAAGTCTTCATTCGTTTTA